>QGSO01000318.1:20999-620999 GCA_011037825.1 Carya cathayensis | reverse complement strand
CCTAAACTATGCGATACGTGCCAACTTGCGAAAAGTCATCGTTTTCGTTATTCTCGTAATGAAAATAGGTCGTCCAATGTGTTAGATCTTATTCACTACGACATATGGGGTCCTTCACCAGTAAAATCCAATTTGGGTTTTGTTTACTATGTTTTATTTATCGATGATTATTCTCACTTCACTTGGCTTTATCCATTGAAATTGAAATTTGACTTCTATGCTACTTTTATTCAATTTCAAAAATTTGTGGAAAATCAATATTCTGCTCGTATCAAAATTTTTCAAAGTGATGGTGGTGTAGAATTTACTAGTAACTGCTTTAAAGCACACCTTCGTACTTCTGGCATTCATCATCAACTATCTTGTCCATATACTCCCGCCCAAAACGATCGCGCTGAACGAAAACACCGTCATGTGACTAAAACTGGTTTGGCTCTGCTTTTCCACTCTCACACTTCTCCTCGTTTCTGGGTTGATGCCTTTAGCACTGCGGCTTACATCATCAACCGCTTGCCCACGCCACTTCTCGGAGGTAAGTCCCCTTTTGAGCTTCTATACGGTTCCCCTCCAAATTATGAAAATTTTCACCCATTTGGTTGTCATGTTTATCCATGTTTACGTGATTACATGCCTAATAAATTTTCCCCTCGTAGTATTCCTTGCATTTTTATGGGATACAACTCTTCTTATAAAGGGTTCCGTTGTCTTGATCCCACTACATCTAGGCTATATATCACCCGCCATGCTCAGTTTGATGAGACCCATTTTCCCTCCCTGGATACCTCTCAGGCCCAACCCTTATTGTGACACCCCGTTTTTACGTGTATTTTCACTGAAGGAAGATTTTAATTTAATTAATATAATAGTTCTTTTATTTTAAGTAATCGGATTTTAAATTGGATTTTAATTGTTGTTGAGTTTAAATTGCAGTTTAATTTATTTTAGCTTGTCTTCAGTTTTAAAATTAAATAGTTAGTTTTTACTAGTTATTTATTATATTTTAGCTTTACGTTGTGTTTAAAATATTTTCTTGGTTTTATTGCTTTTAAACTTATTTTCGTTGGATCAGTTGTTGAACTCCAGAGGTGAGGACTGGACCTAATTTCTTTTCCTCCATCTTTTCTTTTCTCTTTTTCCTTTTCTTTTTTTCTCTTTTCTTTCTTTTTTCCTTCTTTCTTTTCTCTTCCCCATGCGTTTCCCCCTTTCTCCCCCGTGCTTCTTTCTTCTCTCTCTCTCCTCTCCTTCACGCCGTCCAGCTCTCCACCCCGACCCATCGCCGTCCGGCCGACGTGGCCGACACAGCCACCACCGTCCGACTCCCTTCCGGCCAGCACACCACCCCACCAATGTCCAGCCCCATCCATGCCGCCGATCACCCCTACAGCCCATCTAAGCCGCACGGCTTTTTGCCGTTTCCGGCGCCGTCGCTCCACCTCCAGCCACCACCTCTTCACAACTTCTTCCTCTACCTCTTGTCATCCTAACCCACTCATTTTCGGACCCGATCCGTTGCCGGAGCAGCTCCCACGAGCTCAACTTCGATTTGGCCTTTTTCCGCTTCCACCGCCACCCATGGCCAAAGCTCACTTCCCTTATCTTCATAAACATCTCTAGGCCTTTCCCTATCAATTTGGTGTCTTGGTTTGTCCCCGTTCGAAAGTGGGTCATTTATTACCCACGGCCACAGTGTAAAATACATTGTTACATTGTTTTTCCTTCACCGTTTGCTACGCGCCGATCCTTCAAAAAATAATATATAGCGCTGTAAGTATTTTCCAAACTTCATTTTAGATTTAAATGTATTATTGCCTTTACAATAATTTATTGTGATCTGGTTGGTTATTCCGGACTGAGTCCAAGGAGTCGGGGGTCAGTTGGAATTGAGGAAGGAGTTGTTTGTTTGGTTGTTATTGATGTTTGGATTATGTTGGTGAATTTGTATAATTTTATTTGCATTGCATTGTGCACGCATATGCATGTATTATTTATTGAAAACTGGGTTTTCGAGCGAGATATGGTTTTTGGTATATGCAAACGATGAGATTGATTGGCTTGAGTTAGAGGCACGTGTAGGAATGGTGGTGAGCAGGGATGGTGATAGAGTCCCGCCTGCGATTCCCGCCTACGGTGCACGCGGCGTAGGGATGGGGGTGAGCAGGGATGGTGGTAGAGTCCCGCCTGCAATTCCCGCCTACAGTGCACGCGTAGGGATGGTGGTAGAGTCCCGTCTGCGATTCCCGCCTACAGTGCTCTGATGGATTGGTTATTGGGCCATTTTCTGGGAAAATGGCGAGACTGGTTTTTGGGCCATTATCTGGGATAATGGCGAGGATTGATTTAAAGAAAAGGTTTTGGGCCAAATGGGATTTTGGCATGTGTGGAAAAAAATGTGATTTATGGGACATGTACATTGGGCATATATTCATGCATTTTGTTTTGGTTATAATATATTTTTATCTTGCGTTGTTTGGATTATTACTTACCTGCGGCACCATTCTTGGTACCGTAGATTTTGGTGCAGATGTAGAGGAGGAGGAGGCTGAGCCCGAGGAGGCGGCTCCGCCGGAGGAGTAGTTTCGAGTGCTTTTTATATATTATATTTGTCGTTGTTTTTATTGGTATGTATTTGGATTTAAGATGTTGAACAAGTAATATTTTATTTATGCTTTTTGTAAACTGGTTTGTAATTAAACAAAATTCTGGTACTTAGTTATATGGCTTTTCTATCCGCTGCATGTTTTTTTTTTTAACACATATTACATGTGCACACACTTTTGGCACTTGGTGATGGGATGTGTGACCATGTTGTCATCATCCTGACGTCTCGATTTCCACGTGGCCGTACGTGGGAGTTGGGGGCGTCACAGGTGGTATCAGAGCAGTTCAGCTCTGGGTAAAACCACATGTCCCACAGAAGCGGTACCAGAATGTTTTAAAGTTGCGTTTTAAAGGTTTGTTTTATTTGAAGCTTTGTTCCTGTTTTTAATTGAGTTAACTTGTTTTTAATTATTTTATCTATTTGCTTGCTTTATCGTTGGTTGGTTTTGTTTTTATGTTGTTTGTTTTATCCGATGTTTAAACGGGGTCAAAGGTTGTGTTATGGCAGGAAAATGGTAAGACCACGAAGGCCTTCTGGGGAACCTCAGGATGATATACCGAGAGGCGATGGAAATTTCGCCATGGCTCGAGCGTTAAACCGTTTGACGGAATATCTGCAGCGAGGCGAGCAAAATAGAGAGGCACAAACTGGAGAGTTAAACCGGTTGACCGAATACTTGTAGCGACAGGAGCAAAGTAGAGAGGTGCAGGCTGGATGCACCTATGAGCGCTTCTTAGCGCATCGTATCCCTACTTTTACTGGAGAAGAGGATCCACTTCGAGCTGGAAAGTGGATTAGGGACATAGAAAAGACATTTGAAGTCTGTGGTTGCACAGAGGCGCAACAAGTGCTCTATGCAAGTTATTTTTTACAAGGTACTACTTCTGAATGGTGGGAGACAAAAAGAGAAATGTTAGTGTTGGAGTTGGGATCCTTTGCCGCTGTGACTTGGGAGCGGTTTAAAAAGGAATTTAATGATCGTTTCTTTCCCACACATGTGAGGCGGCCAAAAGCTAGAGAATTTTCTAACTTGGTCCAGGGAGATATGATCGTGGAACAATATGCCCGAAAATTTGTAGAGCTTGGGCGATTTGCTCCTCATCTTATCGCCACAGAGGAGATGCAAGCCGAGCGCTTCCAAGAGGGTCTGCGACCCAAGATACGCCGGATAGTGGTTTGCCTCCGGATTACTGTTTTTCAAGAATTAGTTGATTTGGCCACTCTTGCAGAGCGTGAGGTTAGTTTGAGTGTGGGCTCCCCTCCAGGTCAGAAGAGGCTGAATGTTGATGGTGAAGGAAGCAGTTCTGGATCACCACAAAAGTTTATACAGAGGACAGGAATCCGATCGTTGACAACCTCCAGTGTGCGTATGGGAGGCCGAATTCCAGTTTGTGGCAGATGTAATAGAGCTCACGAAGGCGAGTGTCGTTTGGGTAGGAACCAATGTTTTGATTGCGGTCAGACGGGGCACTTTGCTCGTGAGTGCCCTAGTTGAGTTCAAGGAAGCCGTGGAGGTCAACATGGTGGTAGAACTAACCAGAGGCAATTAGTTCGGGCTCGAATGTACGCAGTGACTCCTGGTACCGTTGGAGGCGGGGTTCCTGAGGCTCAAGATGCTGGAGTGATGGCAGGTATGGAACTAACCTAATCTTTCTTGGTGAATACCTGGTAGGATTTTCTCTAGTATAATCTGAGTTGTATCCTATTTGGCGCTGATGTTTGATCTCGCAAATTTTGATGACGAAATTTATTTTAAAGGGGGGAGGATGTGACACCCCATTTTTACGTGTATTTTCACTTAAGGAATATTTTAATTTAATTAATATAATAGTTCTTTTATTTTAAGTAATCTGATTTTAAATTAGATTTTAATTGTTGTTGACTTTAAATTGTTGTTTAATTTATTTTAGCTTGTCTTCGGTTTTAAAATTAAATAGTTAGTTTTTACTAGTTATTTATTATATTTTAGCTTTACGTTGTGTTTAAAATATTTTCTTGGTTTTATTGCTTTTTGACTCACTCAAAAATGAGTAGCACTAATGCTCTCCCAAGTGCAGGAGGATGTCGTGTAATAATAAGGAATAAATTCCTAGATCGTCTCCTCAGGGAAAGTTATTCAAAAATTAAACTCGTTGAAAAAGTGTGAAAAACTTCACAAAGAGAAAAAAAAAAACATATGGTATGTGCAATGAATGGAAAGGTTACTAGTCATGGACTAGATTCATGTTTTTAGATTTTTGATTGTCGGATTGGAATGTAAATGATTAATAGATTAAATTCAGAAATTAATAAAACTAAATTAAGAATTTAAACTAGATTAGAAAGTAAATGACAAACATGCACTGAATATTGAAAATAAAACCCCAAATTAAAGATTCAACACAAAGTTATGAAAATTAAATAAACATTATCTATAACAAAAATAAAATACACAAAAATAGCACAAGAACATTAAATGAAAGAGGAGATAAAAGTTAAAAACTCCCTCTCCGTTCTTTCCTCACTCTACTAGTCAATAAAACAAACCAAACTATATAAATAAATAAACTAAGAAAACTAAAATGAAACTGCCACCTCTAAACTAACAATAGAAGAAATTAACATATAATGAGAAAAATCATAGCTGCCCACTAGCCGAACAACTAACCTTATGGCATGACCTTACTTGTTTTTTACTCTATCTATTTTTTTTTTTTTTAATATATGAAATTCTTGTGCAAGTGCAGTTCGTCCTTGAAATTCTTTTGGAAAATGACATGAAAGAAAACTAATACTTTTTGTAAATCTTTTTGGAGTTGGACTTTGAGGAAAATTTTATTATTTTATTTATATGTTCACTTTTCTCTTATCTTGTTAGTTCAACCTCCTTGTCCAACTTTATGAAATATTTTGGCGACTTGGTGCTTTGGCAAGAATTTTGAAACTATTTTAACCAATTGTTGGAACCTTGTATTCTTTGTTTATAAATATATATATATATATTCTTCTAAAATGTTCTCTTTTTTTTCTTTAATGGGAGGACCAACCTTGAATCCAACTACTTCGCTCTAACCTTTTTTTCCCCATTCCCATTGCAAACCATATCGTTCTTTTGTCACTTGACGAAGCAAACCTTTTAAGCCAATTTGTGACTTCATTCTTTGGATCAATTTCTTCTCACCATTAGGAAACCTTAGAGTTAATCCCGACCTTCAACTCTTTGTGTTAGACTTCTGACTGCTTTACTTTAACTACTCAACCTTATGAATTTCATGTGCTTGGCTTAGCATGTGGGTTTCTAAGTTCTAGGGTCACTTCAAGGAATTTGTTGGAAATGATGTTCTAGGTGGACTCTTTTGAGTGTTGAATTCTTACCCATTGATATGATACTACTTGTTTGCAATTTGGGATGCTAAGGTTGATTGGTACTAGTTTGTTATCAACGAACACTGATGTATTTTGCAAAATATTGATTTTGACTAAGGCAGTGAGAGTCAACTAAGGAATATGTGTGAGAATTCATGGTTTTGGGAGACGAGTACTTTCTACCAAAATGTGGTAAGAGTTTTCTTGTTAGTAGGTGTTGAGCTAGCTCGTACTTGATGGTATTAATTTATAAGGACATAATTTTATGCATTTTGGCAAATTATCAAAGTGCGCAGCAAAAGCGTGATATTTTGTGTGTTGGGGGGGTTCAAGCTTTGTGTTGATCTTGAGAAATTGGTGGTGTGATCTGAGATCTGGAGACTATACTTTCCATTGGAGATTAATCATTTGTTTGTGCAAATTATGTTTATTGATGGTTGACTCGAGCAATGGCTAATAGGTTACCAAAGTGTAGAATACAATTGAAGATTTGGAAGTTAAAGCTTAGGAGTTAATTGATGTTAGCACAGTTTATTTTATGAAACTATTAATCATTGGGATTCATTGGGTGTTGTATTATGGTCCTTGTGGAAATGGAGATTTCGAACTACATGGACGCCCTATGAATATTAGACGTGATGTGCCATTGGGAGACTAGTGCAGGTATGATGGAAGCACCTATAGGAGTAGATATGAGATAACAATATCCATATTTGTTTTTAGTATTATTGATTGTATCTCGTCTCAAGCAAGTGTTGGGTTGTATTCTGTAACTATTTGAAACTTAATGGATTGAGCATCCCAAATTTTGAGGACAAAATTTCTTTTAAGGGGGAAAGGTTGTGAGGGCCCAAGTTTGTGTGTTTTTATTTAGTGGGCCTTTTGTAATATCGTTGTGGGGTTAATTTGTAGTTGTGTTTGAGAGATCTGCTTTTACTTGAGAGAGAGAGAGAGAGAGAAGGAAGGGGGGGGGGGATTAGAGATGTTGAGAAAGGGAGATAGATAATTGAAAAGTAGGTCTCCAAGTATGCACATTAACTTTCTAGTTAAACTGGGCAAAAAATGCATGTTTTCTTTTATAGCTGAAGTTGAACTTTGTTATTCTTTGTCACCCCAATAGTAAAATAAGATTTCAAAACCACTGAAATGTACGACTGCCAGAGAACATAGCATGAAGACAATAAGAAACAGAAAAGGCTACAAGTAGAGATAGTGCAAATCTCAAATCTATCTTGGATAGAAACTACTTGTTATATATTTTTCCTTATCAGTATTTAAACTAACAAATTTATAATGGGTCGATTTATGAAAGTATATAGTAAACATGCTGAGAGATTGTTGTGCATACCCTGTGTTACTGAAACTTTTCCAATAGAATAATGGCAATTCGATATGCTATGACTATATACATATGTAATGCTCAGTTAATGTTTTTCACAAGGGTGAAGGAAATCTGGCTTCTTGTAGGAGTGTTGAATATGTTAGTGTATGTTTGATCAAATGCATTACATAGTTAATGCTGAACAATTAATAAAATTGTTACCTAGTCAAAATTGAGATGTGAAATCTAAAAATTAAAACTTAAAAAAAAAAAAAAAGAAGGAAAAAACCATACCAAGTTTGAAGTCTGAATGAGATTCTACTCCTTAACTTATTAAGCTTGTCACTTTATTAAAACTCGATGCCCACATGGGACCAAGATCAGGAATATTCATGCAGTTAGGAGTAGTCCAGTAATGAGTTGCTTTCTATGAATAATGTGGGTAATGCATGTAATTATGCAGTGATTATCTATAAGCGTAGAGTGCACAATAAACTAGGGATATCAAAACCTAACTGTTAGTGCTATTTCTCACACGAGTAGCACTCCGATCACCCATCTTACTCTTTCGATGCATGTGGTAAGTTAAAAGTAGAGATACTAAATGAAGGTGGTGGAGGAAAGCCACAACCATTATTTTGATTAAACTAAACTGCTTTTAACTCCACAAACAAGGTTGCATCATAAACTCCACATATAGAAACGAAAATACCATAGGTTCCCTAACCGATCCATATCATTTTATAAAGGTAAGAAAAAGTAAAAGATAGGAGTAAACAGACTTGTAGTTGTGTTGTATCTATCGACAACACAACATGAAATGTTTCTCTGTTCTGCCTTTGGAGCATGTGTAACCCACAAATGACGTCAGTGACAGATACACTAAATTTAATGGGAAAAGTCCAACTGCAGCACCTATGCCATGACATTATATGATGTCTACAATTGCCAAATTTTCCTAGTACCTTTAAAAAACAATAGTTCGTGTAAAAACTAAATCACTAGGGACTTCACTCTAAACCAATACAACCAAAAAGGAGAAAATGTTCTTTCTTTCTCTCACTTGGTATTTTCCCCTCCAACATATTTCATTACATGAAGTTAATAGACTTAACAACCAGAGAAGAATAATGATTAGTTTATTTTAAGTAAGCACATTCAAATGACGTGGAACTCAAACATGTGTAGCAACAATTTCGGTTAAGTACCGAAATGAGAAGTAAAAATTTTTATAATCGTCCGTCTCAAAAGGAATATCAGATTGCTTGAAATATCTACTAAGGAAATAAAGATCATCAAAATCAAACTTTAAGCAAAATTGATTGGACTGACCTTGCTAGATTCGCCCCATATCCCTACGGTATAGGAATCTTCAATCGATATCAAGCACGATTGCAAGGTGCCTATCAAGCACTAATTGCAAGCTCACCACGTAAATTCGTCGTCTACAATTGATTCTCGTGGATTAGGATGGTCTCGCGTGGTTGTAGCTGTGATATCTCTCATTTTCTTATGTTTTTAAGTGTTTATTTTACTAATTATTTTATTGGTTCTTTTATTTCAAATTGGTTGTTATTATTTTGGCTATAGTATTTTCTTGCATCACTGCTTGAGTTGTGTAATTTAATTTATTGTGCTTTTTCTTGTTAATAATTATTGTCTACTATTTATTGGCTTTTTATTTCAAATTATTTTTATTGTTGGTTTTTACTATTTTATTTTATTATTACTAAGTTATTGTGTTTTTATTTGTCTTTTTGTTTATTTTAAGTTAGTTAACTCTATATTTAATCTCTTATCGTTAGATTAGATTGGAAACCCTAGGATGAAGGGCCTAGATTAAATGTCCAAACCCTTCCCTTTTCCCCCAGTTTCCCTCTCTCTCATCCCTCTCCCTCAGTTCAGGCGTGCAGCCTTACTCGTAGCCCCTCTCCTTGCGCGGCCCAACTCTACCGCAACCTAGCCAGATCACCACCACCCATCGGCGCAGCTCACGCCAGCAGCCTCCCCCCACGCCGATCTCCCCCCCGCAAGACTCTCTCCTCCCGTGGTAGCCAGCTTGAAACCCATTGGTTTCTTTCCCTCTCACTGCCACCAACCCTACCGTGCGCCATCCTGTAGCGTCACCGACCACCGCACCAACTTTCCCTCACACCAGTGAGCACCTCCAGCCTAGACCTAGCCCCTCGGTAGCTCCCTTTCTCCCTCACATGGGGTTTCTCCACCCAACGCCACCGTGGTGCAGCCCTACACCACCATAGCACCTCTCAGCAACGTTCGGCGAGCCCAGCCAATGAACCCAACCAACCCTCTCCCTGATCTACCCCTCATGCAGCCTCTCTCACTCACTCATGGGTTCTCTCTCACACGGCCTTAGCATCGCCATGAGCTAGCCCTGCTACCACACTGGACCACCCACGACCTCCTCGAGCCTCCTAGCACCTCCCCATTCCCTCACGCCCGTAGTAGCCGAGAGCAGCCACCCTAAACCCTCCCTCTAAACGCACGGGATCTCTAGATCCACCACCATGCTCTACCACCAATAGCCACCACCACCAGCTCCACGACACTCCCTTAGCTCCTCCATGCCCAACCTTGACCTCCCGTTCCCGTTCGATTTTCTGTGTCTTGAGACCAACCCTTGGAAAAACAATCTTGTCCACTACCGCTCCACCACTTTTGGCATCACCCATAGTCTTGTGCACCCTTGATCTTCCAAAGCTGTCTTTCCATTGTTGTCAGTAATTTTTCAATGAGTTTTCTTGAGATTTATATATATTTTTACACTAACTTATTTCTGCAGTCTGATTAGTTGTGATAGGCCTTAGGTCCATGAAGTGTTGGGAAAAATAATATAGTTGTTGTCTGATGTTAGGCCTTGGGCCGGATTGGAGGATGGGTTTACTTATGGAGTTGGTTTGTGATATTTAGTGCTTTGCGACTGTTTTATTGATTTATTTTATTTGATATGTGCTATGTCATGCCATCCAATATACTGTCTGCATGCATTTGCATATTTTTTTATTATATTTGTTTGGTGCTTTGTCTGTGGTGTGTTTTGTCAAGTGTCATGATTGAAAACTAGGTTTCTATGTTAAGAAACGATTTTTGGTGCATGTGTATCACGACACTAAGCCGAGATGCAGCATTATCTCTAGGCTGAGCACCGCCAGATCGGAGTCGGTATTGGGGCCCTCCGACTCTGACTCCGACTTTGTCGGAGGCCAAATCCGACCTCCAACCTCCGACTCCGAGTCCAAAGGCTATAGACTCCGCTCCGACTCTGACTCCGACTTGTCGGAGCGGAGTCGGGACGGAGTCGAAGTTGGGCTTTTTCATTGGGTTTTTTAATTGGACTTTTTTCCTTAACCCATTTGACATTTCAAGCTCATAATTTTAGACTTTAATAGGGATTTGGGTGTTTCTATATCAATTTTTTTAAAAAATATATAATTTCATCTTTTTAATTTATTTAATCAAATTTGTTGTAAAAAGAAATCATTCATACTAGAATCCTAAATCCTTCATACTTAATACATACATTAAAATCCTAGATACTATAAAATAAAACTAAATTCACACTTGTAACAAGAAATTTTTCAACTATGATACACATTAAACATATATAACCAAAAATACAAACTAAAACCATTCATTCAAAATTATAAATTAGAAATACATAACCAAAATTATAAACTAAGATCATTCATTCAAAATTACAAACTAAGATCATTCATTTAAAATTACAAATTAAAAATACATAACCAAAATTACAAACTAAGATCATTCATTCAAAATTACAAAATACAAATTAAAAATACATAACCAAAATTACAAACTAAGATCATTCATTCAAAATTACACAATACACATTAAAAATACATAACCAAAATTACAAACTAAGATCATCCATTCAAAATTACGCAATACAAATTAAAAACACATAACCAAATCTAGCATCCCCATACTATTGTCATTTTAACAACAACAAATAAAATAACACAAAGCCAACACAACACATGGTCTACCATCATTTAACCCATCAAGATTCCATCATCATCTATCCTCCAAACTATCCAATCAACTCATATCTCATCATCCATCAACAAGTTCCAACTTACAACAAAAGATCTATTACAAATTACAATGAATGTCATTCCAACTTGTGCCTGAAGAAAAAAGAACAAAATTAGTGTAGAAATAAGACACTCTTGTGAAATGAGACCATACCTCAGACCTATTCTTAGGAATTCTACTACTAGGTGGAGGGCGAGGGGTAGAACGGAAGGCACTAGGAGTGCCTATTGAAGAGTCTATTGGTCCGCAAGACTCATCGACTATTGGACTGGGAGCATTAATTGGCTATTCTGGGGCTGGGATGCCAGGACAAGATCCAGTTGTGGATGTATGAGTGCTTGTGCCTTCTATATCCATGATTTAAGAACTAGAACTGTAGAACACAACAAATAAGTTGGATATTGACAACCCCAAAAGAATATAATTTTCATGTCAATGTAAGTGGGGTTTGTGAGAAAAATGAGTCTACCATCCAATAAGATTAAGATAAAGGGAGAAACAAAACAGCCTATGCATGCGGGCAATTGAATATAAAGCAACAATTAATAAAGGTAATAGGCACTGAAAAATGGTAGCTCTAGCATATTAGGTATTGAAGGACTTTAAATGAATTTCCCTCATAACATCTTCAACAGATATCTGAGTGGCAAAAATTCCATCAAAATGTAAGAAAATTTTGGTCGTGCCCATGTTTCATTGCAATACTATACCTTTAAATCACAAGATAGAATTATACAAAATATTTTCCATGGGTTAGGAATTTTATTTATTATTTTTATAATTAATAAGAGAAATTTTATTCCAAGAAAATAGGAATATTTTCCATGGGTTAAGAATTTTAGAACTAATATAACCTAAATATCTTACAATAAGTGATAAGATTAAGGAGAAATTACAACAATTTCCGTCCATCCCTAGTAATAAACTTAACTATCACAAACCCACACAGTAAAATTGGTACACACTATATAAGGAATTTATCTACTCTAATATAATCATCCATTCCATTAGATGAAAGGGTTCCCAATGTCACCGATGGAAATACATATTTGAAACCATATTTTTGTTATTTCATGAGAGATCTCAATTCACTAGTCACAAATTCCTCAAATTATTAACCACTTTAATTTCTCCATTCGGTGAAATCATTGGTACATATTCTCTAACATAAGGCATATCTTATCCAGATTGATAAAGTAAATTTGAATAGCAATCTTTGTGTTCCTTTTTGTGTGTCCCAAACTAATGCCTTTTAATCTGTATGCTTCAGTAATAAATTGAAACATTGTTAAGTTTGAGTTTGGAATTTACTACTTAACTGAACGTAAGAAATAGTAATCAATTTTTAAAAAACAAATATTTAAAAATGTTAAGAAAATACATATAAAAAATATTAAAAAAAGAAGAAGCAAAGCTCCAAATTTGTGTGTTTTTAATGGGTTTTGGAATACACTACAAGAATACACTACAAGAAAAATTAAATTGAAAGAAAAATGAACTAAGAACTTACCAAAAGAGAGAGAAGCCATTCAATGGGATCGTGGAAGGGCACCGTGCGATGACCCAGATATGCGACAGCGTCAACTTTTGGTTGACTGCGACGACACCAAGGGATGACACAAGAGCCTTCTTTGCCGATTTGGGACTGGCCAACTGGGAGTGGGGCGACGAGGACTGGGGATAAATCTTAAACTTCGAAAACTTTGACTTACCGAATACAGAGTTAGGGCGCGCTACTGCACTGCAGGGCATAATATGCATTGAGGGCTACGGTGCCGTTCTATTCAATTTAAGAATCAATGATTCAATGGGCTGGCCGGCTATGTTTTAAACTTCTAATCTTTTGGTTGTAGGAGTGGCCTAGTGGGTCCTGTTTCTATATATATTTTGGCCTTTTTTATTTTTATATTCTCATATCCTAAACCAAACCATATTTTAAAAAATATTAAATTAAATTTTTATCTTAAAGTTTGTTATCAACTTATCAATTATCATTCTATTTATGATTTTTATAATTATAATTTTTTCCATCACTCAATTTAATTGTTAGTATTGATTAATGAAAGTTATTAATCTTGTAGTTGTACTATATTATTATTTAGGAACAATAAATTGTTAATACTATTATTGAAATTAAATAACTATATAAGTTAAGTTATACTTATATAGAATATATATAATGAATGTTTTATTAGTCATACACTATTATTAATCAATTTAGTCAATTTATATTATTTAGGAAACAAACTAGGTTATAATAATTAACCAATGGGACCATGCTAGTATATTATTGAATTTAACTAATTACTAACGATGTTATTGTATAAGATATAGTTATATATATATAATCTATATTAATATAATCAATAGTTTAGTTATTATAAATTAGTATTACATGTTATTATAAATTTATTATTTATATAATAGTGTTTATCCCCATTAGTGTTACATGTTATTATACATTAGTATTACAATGTTACATGTTATTATGCATTTTAGTATCTATACATTATTATTACATGTAAGGCACATATTTATACATTAGTAATTTAGTTTTACTGTGTTACATGGTAGTAATATTGAAACATCATGAGTCATGATGTGATGTTTACATACACTAAACTATTATTAGTCAATTTAGTCTATACATTATAGTATAAATATATTATTTTATAATATTAACTCATGTAGCCATGCTAGTATATTATTAAATTTAACTAACTATATAATATATAGTTATATAAAATCTATATAATCAACTTTAGTTATTATACATTAGTCTTATATGTTATTATAAATTTATTATTTATATATTAGTGTTACATGTTATATTATACATTAGTATTACAATGTTACATGTTATTAAACATTTTAGTATTTATATATTATTATTACATGTTATTATATTTATATTTATATGATTAATATATAGAAAAATACATATATTTTTATAAAATATGTACATTATCGGAGTCAGAGTCGGATGAGGAGTCGGAATGAGGTGTCGGAGTCGGAGTCGGAGTCGGATGCGGAGTCGGAGTCGGAACCCCCTGGCCTCCAACTCCGACTTCCACACGAAGAAAAACTCTGACTCCGACTCTGACTTTTCGGAGCCGAAGCGGAGTCAGAGCGGAGTCGGGACGGAGTCGGAGTTTCAGTTTTTGCTCAGCCCTAATTATCTCAATAGGGCTCCTCTAGTCATTTGGGAGTATATAAAACTGAGTTACGTCCCTTGGGTTGTCGCTGAGCGACAATGAGATCGAATAAAATGGTAACACTCTCATACCGAATCTGTGGCTCCTCTGCTAATAGGGGCTAAAGGATGTTTGGTCATGAACGTGTTGAGCATAGAGTTGGACATTGCTCGTTACCAATTCACCCGCACGGTCATTACCCATGGTGTGACAAAGGGAGCCAGGGTGTGCAGATGGTCCCTAAGGGAGATCATGGTGCATGCAAGATAAATGGATACATTGGGCCATTTTTTGGAAAAATGATGAATTTTGATAAATGGATATGTGGGTCATTTTCTGAGAAAATGGTAGATTTATTTTTGGGTCATTTTTTGGAAAAATGGTTGATCGTATTTAATGAACGTGTTTTGGGCCAAATGGATTTTTGGCATGTTTGGCAAAATATGTCATTTTAGGAAAAAATGATGGTTTTGTCTCTTGCATGCTTTATCATGTGGATGTATACATGTTGGCTGTATTAATATGTTTTCATCTCTTAGATTATTTGGTTGATTACTTACAGAAATTCATAATCTCACCATGGTATTCCTACCCTACGGTTTTGTCTTATGGAATCGTAGATTTTGATGCAGAGGATGATGTTGAACCTGAGGGATCGGCTCCACCAAAGGAGTGACTCGTGGACACTTGTTGATCATGGGATTTGTTTCTCCTTTTGGATTATGTATTTTGGCTTTTCATTTTATTTCGCTGGATAACTGTATAACCTCTTTGAGGATCTTTTACTTTCGTGGTTTTGTTTTTAAATTCTGGTGAATGAGAAGGGTGAGAGCATTTTATCGGTGTAGGTTTTTGTATAGAAGCATTTACAAGAATCGTGGTGGTTGGTGCGAGAAGGTGGTGGTCAACTACTTAGGGCATGGGTTCTCTAGAATCTCGTGAGAGGAGGCTGTCTTTCCCATGAGTGAAAAAAGAAGCAGCGAGAGAGGATGGGGAAAGACGTGGGAAGAATAGTTTGTGATTAATAAATATACCTTATCGGGGCGACAATAGCTGCCTCAATAAACCTAATGAATAAAAATCATTTTGCAGTGACACATTCTTGCCGCAAAAGACTTAAAAGCGCCATAATATAGCAATTCTATCTATAGCTTTTACGGCCACACATATTGTCATGGAAAAGCTTATTTTTCATGGCGAAATGTTGAGATGTTGCAAGTTTAGTGTAAAAATTGGGCTTTTGTGGCCAGATTGTTGTCGCCAGAAAAAAAAAAATGTGGCCACAAAAGCCACTGGCCAGATGTTGGTCTACAAAAACCACCTTAGTCAAAAAAACCATGTAAGAATGCATTTTGTATGTCTAACTCACGAATATACTAGTTGAAAGCCACAGTTTGACTTGTACAGGGTTTAGTGATAGGAGAAAAAAGTAATCAATGCCATCAACTTGATGGAGGCCTTTAGCAATCATGCTTTTAAGACAATCGAAAGAACCATTGGCTTTAAGTTTGGCTTTAAAGACCTATTTACATACAATGATATGCCTATCGAAAGTGTGGGGCACAAGGGTCCAAATATTTCTTTTATAGAGAGCCGTTAATTCTTTATGCATGGCACGATTACAATGGGCATGTTTTAGCACAGAATCAAAACTCTTAGGCTACATTTGGGAATACAACTATTTTTAGATATTTTTAAACTACTTCATTATTATTTTCATATTTCTTACTACTATTTATAAACTACTTCTCTAATATTTACAGATATTATGATAGATTCTAAGTATCTAAACGGGCTCTTAAGCTCTTGGGGAATAGTAATGACATTACGGAGTTTGGCATATTTTGAATTTGGTTTGTGGATAATGATGGCTTTGGATTGAGTGAGCATGGGGTGATAAGTTGCGAATGGCACTGGGTTTATATTGGTAGAATACTCTGTCGGTGGGGAGTAGAGTGGAGTTACAAATATTCAAGTTGACTAATTGAAGGTAAGGTGGGTGAGGGGACCATGGTTTCAACAAGTGTAATGTTGTGTTCATATAGTAAAATGGGCTCATTAGATGTGTCATTGGGGAAAATTGATATATATGAGTTCAATGGGAGTGAACTATTGTTGGCGGGAACAAAAGGGGCATGGGAGGGAGTTGTGTCATTGATTGGCATGGCCAGGTAATGAAGTATGTGGAATGGACTAGGGCATCATATAGGGTATATGTGAATCACTAAGGACCGATGTATTGTTAGACTCGGTCCACACGTGTTGGAAAATATTAAGATATAATATAAATAATAACATATACATCTTCGACCTATCAATATAAACTTTGTAACAAGTGTTGATTTCACATAAGAAATAATGCAATTTGAAAAAATTGAAAGTGTGTGAGGTTTTGTAGGAGGATAGTGGAGGTTGACTGGTTGTTTGAAAGTATAGGTCTCTCATAAAAAACACCAGGTTAAGAAATATACATACGCCTTGTGGGAGGATACATAGGCCTTGTAGAACAACACTATCATCACAAGGGGAAATAAAATTTTGATGATACTGTTGTACATATTATTTGAGAGTGAAAACTTCAAGTGGGAGAAAGATAGATACTTGAAGTGAGTCTTATAACATTTATTGCTAACTGTATTTATTGTTCAAACAACACTAAAATCACAATAAATGTAGACCTAATATTTGTGTCACACTTATTGTCTTGATTGTAGACCTAATTTTAAACTTTAAAATTCATATAAGAATTTAATTAAGAGAATCTTGATTGTCCATGAAATTGTCTTTAAGTACAAGTCAATGGGAACAATCCATGTTTAATTTTCAGACACGCACATAATTTTAGTAGAAATAATAAGTATAAAAAGCATTACGCATAATTTATTGCACCAATTTGGACAAAAGGTAGAAAGGGAAACACTAATAGCTTGATCACCCAGTGCCCTGCAAATTGTTCAGAGGATAGTGGCAGTGTTGTGAAAATCAAGTGCCACTCACAACTATGTGTGGTCCTCACGTGCCACATCTTCCAGCAGCTCTTCTCATCACATGCACTAGATCACCAAAATCGTCACTACAAGATCTTTCAAATCTGACTTTTGTGGATGAAAAGAGACAAGTTTGTTTCCATCATGCACCGTCAAAGTTTACCGGAGTATTTCCAAACTGTAATACATCCTTTTTCATTCTCGTTTTCCTTATTGTATAGTAAAAATAAAAGAGGAATTCATCTCTTGGACAATTTGTCCATAGAGATTGAGTCATCTCTTTCTATGAAGGGTGAAGTTGAGTATCTGTTTGGCAAAGTGTTGTGTCTTAGACGTTTGTCTGTAGAGAGTATCGCAATAGTGAAATCCAGACTACTCCAGTAGTGTACTGATAGAGCTCCAAATGGTTTTTTTTTTTTATTATTATCAAAGAGCCAGTAGCCACCCACATAGTAGCCCTGTCCTAAGTTTATTGAAAAAAACCCTCACTTACGGCGGAGGAATACCAAAAAACAAACTCAAGCAAAACCAAAGAACCAAAAAATTACATCTCTCTAATAGAAACCATCCCCAACCGATCCATGCAGATCAAGCCTCTAAGACGACTATTCTCGAAATCCAAACCCAAAAAATACAAACAACACCCTGTACACCCTCTTTTGCCAAAAAATCCGCTACCATATTCGCTTCCCAGAAAATATGTCGAAACCTCGCATTTATCCCCCTATAAATCCCCTGTATCTCATCCCAATACTCCCATAAAAACCATACTCTACAAAAACCAAATGTAATCCAATTCATAACAACCGATGAATCAGACTCTACTAACACATTCTGAAACTTTAATTGTTTGCAAAGTCGCAAACCATCAAGTAACGCACGACATTCGGCAACCGTATTCGAAGCAACTCCATAATTATGAGCAAAACCAGCAATGCATCTGCCACTAGAGTCCCGAATAATACCTCCTCCACCCGCCTCTCCCGGATTATTTCGAGCACCCCCATCTACATTCAGCTTCACTGTTCCGACCTCTGGCTTCTCCCATTTAATATACTTTAGCTTCTTATTACGTGTTGGAATAATTGGTAAGTTCAACCTCTGCATAATCTCATAGTCCCCTGTTTTTATTTTCTGAAATCTTTATACCGCGCAGCAAGCTTCTTGTAGGGACCATTTCACTTGCCGAATGATTACATCAATGCTGAACATAATTCCTTCCATACTCGATAAACATCTAGCCTTCCATAAAACCCATGAAATCATAATAGGAATGACTCCCCGCAACCAGCCCACTTGTGTACTTTTCTTTGCTCTCTACCACCAATACATCATCATTCCCTTCCAGTTTCTTATATGTGGCAACCGAATATTATAGATTTCTGCAAAATAGCTCCATATCCTTTGAACATGAGGATATCTCCGCAAATATCCGATCATGGATATAAATTTCTCTTTGTGAATGAATGAACGATGACATTTCTATTAAAAAAGAGAGAAATGTCCTACTGTCGATGTCCTCACTCTTACTCGATACGCCCATAGGACTGCGGGGAGTTCCTCCACCCATGCCCATTTCCATTCATTGAGCTTCTTCTTCAGTATTCTTAGTAGGCATTTATTGGTCGCCTCTACTTGGTCTTTGGACTGGGGGTGCCCAGTGAAGAGTACCAAAACTTGATTCCCAAGTCCTGGCACCGGCCTCGGTAGTGGTCAGAATCAAATTGCCTCCCATTGTCCGAAATGATGTTGCAAGGGGCACCAAACCTACAGACGATGTTCTTCTACAAGAAACGAGTGATGTTTCTCACCGTAATTGTTGTCAGTGCTTTGGCCCCCACCCACTTGGTGAAGTAGTCTATCGTAACCATCACGAACCTCACCCCGCCCTTGCCCGGGGGGAGAGGGTCCACCAAGTCGACCCCCCATTGGGCAAAGGGCTAGGGCAAGAAGAATAATGTCAGCTCTTTCGACAAGCGATGGAGCACCCCAGAGTATTCCTGCAACTTTTTACATCTCCGCACATACTCCTCGACATCCTTTAGGGAGCGCAGGCAATAGTATCCCGCCCATATCGCTTTGTCTACCAGCACCTTATCTCTGAAATGGTCACCGCAGATTCCCTCGTGTATTTTTGCAAGCACACATTGGGCTTGCTCGTTTGCAATGCACTTCAAGAGGGCGGTGCTCTATCCTCTTCGATATAGGATGCCATCGACTTTGGTGTACTTTGCCACTTGGTACCTGACCTTCCTTTCCCTTTGTCTATCGTCAGGTACTTCATTGGTGTTTAGATACTTGAGGATGTCCGTAACCCACTCTGGTGCTCCTGGAATGATTTCCATCATCTTGATCCCTACAGCCAGCACTTTGGCGGTCCTAAGGACGACTGATTTTGGAATCAAGGGGACCACTTGTCCAGACGCCATTTTCACTATCCTCTACACCTTGTGATTCTCAGCCCTCGGGATTTGGTGTATCTGGAAATATTTTAAACGAGCATGCTTAGTGTTGCGTCTAAACTTTAACTCAAATTAATGAACCAAAATTTAGTGCAGTTTTACCTGCAAGTATACAGGTGTTGTAGTACCTTACAGGATCGAATCCACAGGGATTAATTTATGTGAAAAATTCTCTCAAACAAATGAAAATAAAATACTAAAATGATAAGCTGTGTTGATACGGTAAAAGACTAAGGTTTTGAGGATCCGTTTAATAATTTAAAATATTTTTTCCCGACCGAATTACTTCAATTAAACTAGAATAATGATTCCGTTTAATTGGAAGATTTAGCATTTAAGATCAAGGAAAAATAATTACTAATGATTGAACGTGAGCGATTGATGATTAAAACGCTTACAAATCTATTTGATTATCACAGGGATTTCTCAAGCATTCACTGTATTCGGAAATCACAATAAATCAAGAAAAATATATAGATAACCAAAATATTCAATAATAAAATCATTCAATCGATCAAGCTCGCAAAACAAATTTGTCGTCGATCCAAAAATAATTTTCAAAGCATTAAACTTCACCTCTAACCTTAGGTGTTGTAAATTTAGCCAAACATATTTATTACAAGTGCTATAAAAATAAAATAAACATTGTTCATGATGATATTAAAATAAAACACAATAAAACAACATAAAAACATAAAAGTGAAGAGAAAATGAGACTTGAAAACTCGCTCTCCTTTCCGTAAATAACTGGAGTTCCGTTCGGCGTCTACCGAACTGCAAACCAGCTCTTCCGTTCCTTCCTCTCAGCTCCCACCTGATTTCCGTAATGGTCAACATCCTGTCTATCTTGTTCATCCCAAGCTTCCCAAGAGCCAGACGAGAATCCTCTCTGTCCGTCTGAAGCTCTTTCTCTTCGTTCAACACCCACAGCTCCTCACGTAAACTTGCCTCCCGCAAACCTCCTCCGTCTGAAGCTCCAACGTAAGCTTCACCGTTTCCGTCTCTTTGTCCGAAGTCTTCTAATGAGCCAGACGGAGTGAGTGCCTCCTTCCCGTAAGCTTCCTCTTCCTGCTCTGTTTCCTTCCTTCCAAGAACCCCTCAGTTTTATTTCTTTACGTAGAGACTTCTTCCATTCAGTCCGTCTGTCCCCAAGCTAGAAGAATACCTTCCCCCCTGTTTTTACGTTCAACTCCAACCACTTCCCAGTATTTTTTTTCTTCCGTAAAAAAAAAAACTCCACTCTCCGGAAACTCCCCACCACGTAACTGGTTCCCTTCCACCTCCTAGCCAGTCTCACTCCAGCCAGGAGGGGAAGTTCGCCCTCCTTAACTCTCCTTTCCTCTGTTTTTATATAAAACCCCAGCAGCTTCTCAGTCCCTCCTGTTTAGAGGAAAACTCCAGACCGGTGCTTGGTTACTTTCGGTCTAAAACTCCTCCTTTCGTCCGAACGTCCAGCTCCCACACGTCTCTCTCTCCCTCAACGTCAACTCTCTCAAGCTCCAGAAAAATCCAACTCTCCCTATTTTTCTTTTCTTCCGTCAAATCTCCAACCCCAGACCGAAAGCTTCCCTTTCCGTAAATGTTGACCAGCATACGTCCAGCTGCTTTCTATTCCTCCCTTTCTCCGTAAATCACTCCACTCATTAAGCATGTTCCCGCCGTCCAGCAGCAAAAGAAATGAGCTGCTCTCTCTTTTATTTTTTCATGTTTGCCGTAAACTCAACCTCGTTAACCTCTTCTCAAGTCAAAGAAAAACACTCTCCCATGTCTACTCTCTCAAGCCGAAGAAATCAAATTCTCTACGTCTCCTTCCTCCGCCTACGTCCCAGCAGTTTCAATTTTCAACTCTTTTTTTTTTCTCAGTTCCTCTCCGAACGTGCAGGCTACCTCTTTCGGCTTTCGGTTGGTGTTCTTTAGCTTTCCGTAATCCCACGTCAACTTCCTTTCTTTTCTTATTTTTCGGCTCCTTCTTTTGTTTTCTTCTTTTTTTTTTTCTCAACTTTCATCCGCCCCTCTATTTTTCTTTCGGTGATTTTTTTGTTGACTACGTGTGAAGCGCATGCAGCTTATTCCATTTTCTTTCATTTCGGCTACCTTTTCCTTAATTTCAGCTCTTTTTCCACACATACTTCTTCAAAGCTTTCCTGTAAATTTTATTTATGCTGCAAATAAAAATAACACTCGAAATAAATTAAAAAGAAAAATAGATTATTAAAAATATATTATTTATGTGAGGAAATATTTTTCAATTAAATCATAATTATAAAATTAAGCATAAACATGATATTAATCAATTAAAAAACACAACTCGAATTTATGCTTATTAACTATTTTTCCATCTAAAACCAATAATAATATCACGAAACAATTGAAATACATTGGTTTTAAATAGCTAAAATATGCAATTTTACAGCTCAAACACTTAGCCTCTACCAGAATTAGATACTTCTTCAATTTCTCTCCTTTCGTCAAGAACTCTCCCTGTACTTGGCTTATGACGCCTCCAACTCCCACGTACAGATACGTGGAAATTGAGACGTCGGAATGATAACAACACGGGTCACACATCCCATCGCCAAGTGCCAACTGTGTGTACATGCAACATGTGTACAAATAAACCACACAGCAGATAATAAAAGTCTTACAACTAAGTGCCAAAAATTTGTTTAAATACAAACTAGCTTAAAACACACGTAATAAAATATTACAAGTTCAACACTATTTCAAATCCAAATTACATAACATAAAAACAAGTAAAGATAATATCCAAAGGTAAACAACTCCAAATCAATGCTCTGGCAGAGCTGCCTCCTCGAGCTCAGCCTTCTCCTCCTCAACCTCTGCATCAAAATCTACAGTACCAAAAATGGTGCCGTAGGTAAGTAATAATCCAAACACCACAAGATAAAAAATATATTACACTTAACAACATGCATGAAAAGATATCAAATACACATGTCCCAAAAATTCACATTTTTTCCACGCATGCCAAAATCCCATTTTGGCCCAAAACATAACCTTTAAAACAAGCCCTTGTCATTATCCCAGATAATGACCCAAACCAAGAAACCACAAATTTTCCAAAAAATGGATCACAATATCATCTTACAAAACCTCGTTATTTTCCCAGAAAATGGTCCATATCCAATATCCAAAACTAGTTCCAATTAATGCATGCACCATGATCTCCCTTAGGGATCATTCGCACACTCTGGCTCCTATGCCATACCGCAAGTAACGACTGCGCATGTGACATCTAAACGAGCGATCCTAGTCTCGCACCCAGCGCGTACCTGGACCAGGCATCCTCTAGTCCCCGCCAGCAGAGGGACCATGGAGTCGACACGACAGTATTACCGTATCGTGCAACCCGGTTGTCGAGGGGATGTCACTCAGTATTATCCACTCCCGAGTGACCAGAGGAGTTTCACCGAAATAATACCCCATCCCGGCTTGGGGTCGTGATACACACGCACCCGAAAATTCATTTACTCATGAAAACTCAATTTTCAACATCCAACACATGTATATACATGCACAATGCAATGCAAATGATATGACACAAAATATCCAACAAATCTCAACATTAACAACAAACAAACAACTCCGTCTTCAAATCCATCCGACCCCCGACTCCTCGGACTCAGTCCGGAATAACCAACCAGTCACAAATTTATTGTAAAAGTAATAATATATTTAAATCTAAAATGAAGTTTGAAAAATACTTACAGCGCTATATGATAATTTCTGAAGGATGAACGAGATGCAAACGATGAAGAAAAAGCAACATAACAGTGTAAAAACACTGTGGCCGTGGGTTGTAAAATACTCACGTTTGAATGGGATGAACCAAGGCTTGAGATTGATAGGAAATGGCTTAGAGGTGTTTATGAAGCTAGTGGAAGAGAGAGTTGGCCGTGGGTGGTGGCGAAAACGGCGGTGGAAGGCCAAAATACCTAAAACAGAAAGTGAGATTGTGGGAGCTACGCTCTGGATTGGAGCCGAAAATGGATGGTTTAGGACGGCAAGAGGTCGGTGATGAAGTGGTGAAGACCGTGTGATGTGAACCCCAATCTATTTGCTTTGAGACCCAACAACAATACTGGAAAAACAACCCCAAGAAAGCCAAACTCAGATCTATGGATGGAGAATTTAGACCCGATGAGAACCCGTTCCAAGAACCTAGATTATATTAAAATCTAGACCCGTTGAAGAATCCGTCTCAAGAACCCAAATTACAAAGGAGGAACGCCACAAAGGTTTTGTTAAAATCAGGTAATGCTAACACAGGTGCAGAGTACAACCTTTCTTTAATAGTGGCAAAAGCATTCTTTTGATTAGCCCCCCAATGAAACCCAACATTCTTTTTAATGACTTCAGTGAGTGGTGCAGCAATGGTGCTAAAGTCTTTAACAAAACGCCGATAAAAGCTAGCTAGACCATGAAAGCGTCTTACCTCAGTGATGCTCTTTGGCGTTGGCCACTCCCTAATGGCCTTGACTTTCTCTTCATCCACTTCAATACCCTTTGTACTAACAACATATCCAAGAAAAACAACTTTCTCCATGCAAAAGGTACATTTCTTGAAATTAGCATACAACTTTTCACATCTCAACACATTAAACACATATTTCAAATGCTCAATATGTTCATTTAAGTCCTTGCTGTACACTAGGATATCATCAAAGTACACAACCACAAACTTGCCAATGAATGCACGTAGGACATGGTTCATTAATCTCATGAAAGTACTGGGCGCATTTGTAAGTCCAAATGGCATAACCAACCATTCATAAAGCCCATACTTAGTCTTAAAAGCAGTTTTCCATTCATCACCCTCTTTCATTCTAATTTGATGGTACCCACTTTTAAGATCAATTTTACTGACAATACAGGAGCCATGCAATTCATCGAGCATATCATCTAATCTAGGAATAGGATGGCGATACTTTACCGTGATATTATTAACTGCCCTGCAATCAACGCACATCCGCCACGTCCCATCCTTCTTAGGCACTAGAAGCACTGGTACTGCACATGGGCTCATGCTCTCTCTCACGTAACCCTTGCTCATCAAATCCTCAACTTGCCTCTGAAGCTCCTTTGTCTCATCTGGATTACTTCTATAAGCTGGTCGGTTTGGAATAGCAGCCCCGGGCACAAAATCAATCTGGTGCTCAATGCCTCTAATGGGTGTCAACTCATTAGGCATTTCCTCTGGGAATACATCATCAAACTCCTGCAACAAAGAAACAGCCAAACTAGGAAGAGGCTGGTTAGTTTCATCAAGATTAAAATAAGACTCTTTATAAACAAGAAAAATCATAGGGCGACCTGCGAAGAAAGCCCTCTTAACCTCACTTTCTCTTGCATAGAAACTCACTTTTGTCTTTCCTTTTCTCTCGGCAGACTCTCTTTCTTTTTCACTCTTTCTTTTTTGCTCATTTTCACTCTCACTCTTTCTTTTTTGCTCAATCTCTTTTTCACTCTTTCTTTTTTGCTCAATCTCCTTTTCACTCTTTCTTTTTTTATCACTCTCATTTGCACTCCTATTTTTTTTTTACAACCTCACTTTTTAGTTTCAATTGGTCCTCATAGACCTGTCTTGGACTTAAAGGAGCAAGCTTGATTGTGTTGCCCTCTTTTGAAAAGCTGTACATGTTTTTGAATCCATCATGTATCACTCTTCTATCATACTGCCATGGCCTCCCCAACAAGATATGGCCAGCATGCATAGGCACCACATCACAAAGCACTTCATCTTGATACTTCCCAATGGAAAAAGTAACTAACACTTGTCTATCCACCCTAACCTCCCCACAATCATTCAACCACTGTAACTTGTGTAGTCGAGAATGTTTCAAGGTAGGTAAATTCAATTTTTCAACTAAAGTAGTGCTAGCAACATTAGTACAACTCCCCCCATCAATGATCATACTACATACCTTGTTATTGATGTGGCATCTAGTATGAAAAATGTTCTCCCTCTGTTGCTCTGCATCATCCATCTTAATTTGTGTGTTGAGAGCACGCCTGGTAACAAGGGACTCACCTATTACGGGGTATTCTACTCCATCATCATCACTAGCATCCTCCAACTCGGGTATCTCATCACTATCATCCTCACTTGCAGTCATCACCTCCCCATTGTCACGCATAATCATCACACGTTTGTTTGGACATTGAGAAGCGATGTGCCCTGAACCCAAACACTTAAAACATTTAATATCTCTGTTTCTAGAGGGTTGGGATGCTATCTTGGGTTTGTTGCTAGTTCCTTCATCTTTTCCTCTAGGTGGTTCGGTCTTTGCCTTTGTTACAACTCGATCATCTTTCTCCCACTTTGGTTTCCAAGGAGTGCTAGAAACCGAAGTGTACCTTGATGTCCCTTTCCTCTTTAATTGCCTCTCCACCTTCATAGCCATGTGCACCATGTCTTCTATTTCTACATAATGTTGCAACTCAACCACATTGGCTATCTCCCTATTCAAACCACACAAAAATCTAGCCATAGTGGCCTCCCTATCCTCCTCTACATTTGCCCGTATCATGGCCACCTCCATCTCCTTATGGTAGTCCTCCACACTCCTAGACCCCTGTGTAAGATTTTGTAATTTCTGGTAGAGGTCCCTATAGTAGTGGCTAGGTACAAATCTCCGCCTCATGAGAGCTTTCAACTCTCCCCATGTCTCGACAAGCCTCTCATAATTCCTCCTTCTATTGGTCACTAATTGATCCCACCAAATAATAGCATAATCAGTGAACTCAATTACTGCCAACTTCACTTTCTTCTCCTCTGAATAGTTATGACAATCAAAGATCAACTCTATCTTCTTCTCCCATTCTAAATAAGCTTCAGGGTCAGTTCTACCTTGGAAAGATGGTATTTTCATTTTGATGTTCTCAAGGTTTCTATCCACTCCATCACGACCCCGTGGGTTTCCCCTAAATCCTCTTTCACGCCTGACTCCTCTATGCCTACCCATCCCAACTTCAGATATTAGGTCTTCCTCATCCTCGCCATCTCCTACATCTTCATACTCATGTTCTCTTCTAGGTTCACGTCTCCTCCTATCTCTCCCATCATGCAAAGTTTTAATTATTTCATCTTGTTGATCCATCCTATCTCTCACTTCCCCTAACATCATGTTCAACCGTTCAAACTGTTGTTGCATGGCCTGCAACACAAAGGAGTTTTCTGCCATCCCCTTTGGTGATGAGTCACTTTTATGAGA
This sequence comes from Carya cathayensis, assembly GCA_011037825.1. NCBI lineage: Eukaryota > Viridiplantae > Streptophyta > Magnoliopsida > Fagales > Juglandaceae > Carya > Carya cathayensis. Next base: position 593,779 of record QGSO01000318.1, on the reverse strand, counting down.
CATCGTACGTGCTTGACAAAAACAAATATTAGTGAAAAAGACCTCACACTCTCCCTTACGTGTTTACACTCGAATAAGGGCACTCCACTCCTGTTTCACTCTTAATTGGTTTTTTTTTTTTTTTATAATGGTCTCACACTCTCTTGCCTTTTACCTCAAGAGATTCCCCACTCAAGTTCTTTAAGAACTAATTGAACTTCAAGTAAGATAATACAACCTTGTTTTATCCCAACTAGTAATTATCCAATAAACAAAACCAAGAGACAGACGGAAGGAAAAGAAAACAACAAGAGAATCAAGGGACATATAGGAATGGAAGGGTAACTATAAGGTAAGATACTGACTATAATGATGTATGCAGCCCCTTTGAATATAAGACTCAATAAAAAGTCAGATTTTTTTTTCACTGATTCAATCTCAAACAGCAATATTCAATTGTAATAATCAAACAATTGAATTCAAACACATAAAAATTGGCAAGGAAATAGAAGAGAATCAAAGAAATAACACTCCAAGCAATTGACAAACTTACAGATGTAAGAAACCCCAGAAATTCCCAACTCTATAGATGGTGCAAAGTTTGGCAGCCCTCAAACAAGCAATTTAGCCACCCAATGTTGATGAACATGAAACCAAAAAGATAGAGTAATCTAGCAGCCCTAGGAAACGAATTTCTGCACTCTTTTTTTTTTTTTTTTTTTGCAACCTTAGAACAATGAATCCCTAGAAATAAAGATGCAATAAATAAAAGATAGAATTACACCTGATTGGAAACCTTGCTCTGATACCAAATGATGTGAACCCCAATCTATTTGCTTTGAGACCCAACAACAATACAGGAAAAACAATCCCAAGAAAGCCAAACTCAGATCTATAGATGGAGAATTTAGACCCGATGAGAACCCCTTCCAAGAACCTAGATTATATTAAAATCTAGACCCGTTGAATAATCCGTCTCAAGAACCCAAATTACAAAGGAGGAACACCACAAAGGTTTTGATTTACTTTTGATAAGTTCAAAAGTTCAAAAAGAATAAGAGGAGATCACTCAAACTCTCAAAGAAATTCCATATATTCTGCCTCTCAAATGAGACTATAAGTTGTTTAAATAGACAACCCCCAAAAACCCTAATGAAAGCGCTCGGGTACTGTAGCGTGAACAGTGTCGTACGCCGCGCTATAGTAACTTCTAAACCCTAGTAAAAATAATAAGTTTCCAAATAAACCCTTAGCCAAAATACAAGGCTTTCCCAAAGAAAACCCTAGTCCATTAGAAATAAGACATATGTGGGCCAAGCATCCTCAAGCCCACTTCTTCTAAACTATTAATAAAAGCCTTTAAACAAATTGAGAGTCTTAACAACAATAGGCCCTATCTTTAAGTCATGTCTTCCATAGCTTGTATCAAATGGATCAAAACCGGTTCTTCTTCCTTCAAACCCATCTTGAGTATTGGGCCCTTCCTAGCTTCTTCCCAAGTGGATTGCACCAATCCTTGCATTGCTTCCTTGATCTTCTTGGCTCTTGATCTTGTAATTGGCCAATCTGGAACTTGCAAAGGATCTTTAAGGATAGTTCCACCTTGGTTCCCATCACCGTGTGGCTTGGAAGAGCTCGTGGGGGCAAATGGCGCCTCGGATGGAGGTGAAATTTGGTGGGGATGATCACCGGCCGGAGGGGAAGAAATCTGGGTGGGTAGTGAGATGCACGGCGTCGGCGAACGGCAGTTCTGGGCATTGAAAGAAAACGGTGTGGAGAGGGAAGAGAGAGAGAGTTCGCGCAGGGAGAGAGAGAACCAGGGGAAAGGAGGAGGAAAAAGAAAGAAAAAGAAGAAAAAAGAAAAAGATAAAAAGAAAAGATGGGGAAAAGAAATGAGGTAAAATCATCACCTCTGGAGTCCAGAAATTGATCCAACGAAAACAACTTTAAAAGCTATAAAACAAAGAAAATAATTTAAACACAACATAAAGCTAAATTATAATAAATAACTAGTAAAAACTAACAACTAAGGACTTTGACTACATGGGCTTGGAAATAGAGTCAGAGTTTCCATGTGGTTATCACCAAAGCGGAGGTGAGCTGCTCAATGTTGGGGGGGGGGGGCATCTAGCCTCCACCCCCCTTTAAGCTCAGCTGACGTAGAATACCGGCAGCTGAACCCCATTATCGTCTTGTGCCAAGGCCGAGAGGGCCACTTACGGGGAGACATGCAGGTATAAGATTAAGACCAATTCGCACTTGGATTGGCTAAGCAATGGAGAGCTAGTTAGGTATTTTTTAAGGGTGGTGAACGCCTAGTCACACTCCTCATTCTAGTCCTGGGCCTTCCACAACACCTTAAATAAAGGAAGGCACTTATTAGTTGATCTTGATATGAAGTGGTTGAAGGTTGCCACTTGGCCTACGAGCTTCTGTACATCGTTAATGCTCTGTAGATGAGGCATATCGAGGATGGCCTCCACTTTCTCTGGGTTGGCTTCAATTCCTTGTTCCGACACCATGAAGCCCAGGAACTTCTCAGAGCCCACACTGAATGTGCACTTTGCTGGGTTCAGCTTCATCTTGTATAGTCTCAACACCGCGAAGGCCTCTCGAAGGTCATCTAGGTGTTGTGTGGGGTTTCCTCTCTTGACTATCAGGTCGTCCACGTAGACATCCATATTTGTCCCGATTTGATCCTTGAACATACTAAGGACCAACCATTGATACGTGGCCCCGTATTTTTCAAGTCAAATGGCATGGTTGAATAACAGTATAGCCCTTGGTCTGTGATGAACGATGTATTTTCTTCGTCTTCTAGGTTCATACGGATTTCATTGTACCAGGAGTAAGCGTCCATGAAGCTCAGCATACGGTGGCCCGCAGTCAAGTCCACGATGAGGTCAATGCAAAGAAGTAGAAAGCTGTCCTTTGGGTAGGCCTTGTTCAAATCAGTGAAATCCATGCACATTCTCCACCCGTCGTTCAGTTTCTTTACAAACACCACATTGGATAGCTAGTCCGGGTAGTGTGCTTCCCATATTAAACCTACTGCTAGTAATCAATCGATCTCTATGGAAATGGTGGTGTTCTTCTCTGTGCTGAAGCTCCTACACCTCTGCCTTACTCCTTTTGCTTTAGGATCCATGCTCAAATGATGTTGCATGATCATTGGGTCGATTCCCGGCATGTCTTTAGGACTCCAGGCAAAGACCTCACGATGTTTCACGAGGAGTTGTTGTAGTACGGCCCTCATTTCAATGATCATCCCAGTGCCGATCCTGACTATGGTTTCTAGTTGGTTTGGGTCCAACAAGACTAGCTCCAGTGGCTCATTTGGCTCTACCTTCTTGAGTGCGTACTCGTCTCGTATTTTGCCCTCTGCTAGGGTGCACTCCGATGCAGGCGGGAGGATAGCCTATGCACCCTCCTTTCTTTGCGCGATGCTGGTTCCCCCACTAGCATCTCTCAACTTGTTAGTAGCACTGTCACGTGTCTCCTTCTCCATTCCTTCTGGTTGCGTTATTTCCATGATCTTTGCTTCTACGTTCATATGTGCCGCTATCTCGTCGTGCTCCCAAGCAGTCTGAGAACGGGTTCTCATAAGTATACAAAGGACACATAAAAGTTTTTCTAGGATCCCACAGATGTGTCACTGTTGACTTCGTGTTTAGTATGCTTTTGGGCCAGGCCCTTAATAGCTTGAGTTTTCGATCTTGGACTTGTAAATGGCTCACTCAAAAATGAGTAGTACAAAGACTATCCCAAGTACAGGAGGATGTTGCATAATAATTAGGAATAAATTCCTAGATCGTCTTCTCAAGGAAAGTTTACTTAAACTCAACTCGTTGAAAATGGTGAAAATCTTCACAAAAAAAAAAATAAAGATGATGGTATGTGTAATGAATGGAAAAGGGTACTAGTCATGGACTAGATTCATATTGTTAAATTTTGATTGTCGGATTGAAATGTAAAAGACTAAGAGATTAAACTAAGAAATTAATAAAACTAAGCTAAGAATTAAACTAGACTAGAAAGTAATTAACAAAACATGCATTGAAAATTGAAAAGCCCCAAAATCAATGTTCTAGGGTTCATCATTGTATTCAAATCACAAATTCTCAAAATTAATCCATAGCAATTGTATTCACTATTAAAATGAAAGCTTAACGAAACAAAAAAAATAAATAATATGAACTAAATGAATAACAAATAAATTACTCAAACTTTTAAATCAAAAATCTCCTAAATAATCCAGAAACTTAAAACTGAAATAAAATAACAAGTAGGGAATGAAAAGATCAAGCCAATTGAATTGAGATGAAAAGTTGAAGCGGTGGAGGAGGCTGGGCTGCAGTAGCAATTGGACCCCTCAATGAGCTCTCCAATCTGCTGCAGTGTGAGTGAATGCTTCCAACGAATTCGTGTTTATGCGTGAATGATTGCTTGTGTGAATCCCCCTCTTCGAATCTGAGTGAAAATCAATGGAAAAATAAATTCTAAATATTTCTCTAATCAAAATAGTGTTTTCCAGGCCAAGAGTCCGCCATGAGATGTAAAAAATCATATATATATATATACCCTAACAGCGGAATAAACCCTAGATCTGTAAAATACAATGTCCGCTCGAGCGGAGTGTCGAGCGAACATCGAGTGTTCAACTCTACCTGACTTTGCTCAAGCGGAGTGTCGAGCGAACATCGAGCGTTCAACTCTGTCTGACTTCACTCGAGCGGCCAAAAGCCGCCACTCGAGCGATCTCTTTTCCCGCAACCCGCTCGAGCTCATTGTCGAGCGGCGGTCGAGCATTTGAATCTGCCTGAATTCACTTGAACGGCCACATATTCCACATTAATCAACAGCCGATAAAATTAAGCAAAAATTCATGCTTTTAATCAATTAAAATCACAATTTAGATTCATTCATTTTTCCATATAAAACCAATGATAAAGTAACGAAAGAATTAAGATATATTGGTTCCAAAAGTATTAAAATATGCAATAACTCAGCTCAATCAGTAAACACAAAGAAAAACTTTGGAATCTGGCAGTCATGGTAGAAGCCAAGGGAGGCTCCAATGCCTAAGTTATGATTGCTTTGGGAGAAGGGGTAAGGGGGCTGTAGTAGTGAGAAGAGTTTAGAAAGCCTTACCCCCCTTTTTGTGCCTAAAAGTCATTTTTATATTTGCGTTTGGAATCAGAGGCTCATGCCTTGTCGTCGGGGGTAGCGTGTTCTCCATTGTTTCCCTTACCATGCCCATTTAATGCAGTGTGGCCTTTTGGGGAAGAATTTAATGCAGTGCAGCCCTTGTCCCGTCTCAATGTTGTAGGCGTGATGCGTCAGATTGCCCCTCTCCTCTTCACTTGTTATCAAAGGATTCCGGGTTTTTCATTCTGTATGGGCCATTTGCCGATCTTACTCCTTTGGGGTCAGACGGCCTGGCTGGGACCTAAGCGTTCGTTATATCTTTTTATCTAGGCTCGAAGGACCTCCCTAGGCTGGAGTTTACCCAGGTTTCCTTGGCCAACTTGTCTGGGCCTATATTCATGGTCTTTAGGTCCTGGAGAAAAATCCTCCAACACATGAGATAACCAAATTAAACATGATGATCACTAGGAACATGTTACTTTGGTATATATTTCAATATTTTGGTTTCAGTAAATCTGCTACTAGTAGTCTTGGACAGAATAGATAAAACGAAAAAAAGAATTAAGGATAAATAAAATGCATGGGGTTAAACTTCCGTACACGACGTTGGAGAATAAAAGATAAGATATATAATATATTGGTAGCCTCTCCACGAAATTTGAAAGGATAGTTATAATATAGATCGAACAGCTAGCTTGAACTAGCATCGTAGCATGCAAACCATTTGATTGAGTAGCTTTCAAATAGCTTTTAAAATCTCAAGTTTTGCCAGTCCTTTAAGGTATTGTCAATAGCGGAACCAACAGTTTTATTAAGGGCTAGTAACTTTTCTATAGCGTGAGATATTTATGTAAGATGAAAAAAAAAGTTTAAACATTATAAAGCATGACTATATATACAATTAAATCCCGATAATTTGTTACATAAACATAAAAATAAAATTCAAAAAACACAACCTAATGTCTATTTCAAATTTTTGGAGATAATATTTCATAGAATAATATTCATTCATTATTATTTTTGTAATGAAATATTTAGAAATTATTTTCTTTATAGAAATTATCAAGTGATCTTTTGGAATGTTATCTTTCATTCTAGTATCTAAACTAGTTTATCAAGTTTTATATAAAATCTAGATATTTACGTGTCATATTAAGCACAGAATGTTATAATTGAGACCTTAAAGAAAGTTTTCCATGCATAATTAAATCTAGAGGATAAAACCTCTAAACTATTTTTCATATAATCTTATATATTATCAATCTTAAATGATTTTTCTATTATTTTCACTTTATAATCCATATTAAGAAACTTAAACTTAGTTTGGCATCTTTATTATTTCTCCTAAACATAATTTTAATTTAATGTTTGTGGGGCCACATCCTTGAAATTAGATCATATATAGAAATTATACATAATTAAGGGGATATAGGAAAAAAATTAGAAGAGCATTTTTATGTATATTGAAATTTTAGAAAATTTTAGAGAGTACATAAAAATTATAACTTTTTTGGGGCCCCAATTTCTATATACATAGAATTGTGTATAAAATTTAGGGGTTATTTTGGATTTTCAAAAAAATATGGGGAGACCATGGCCCTCTTAGAGTGTGGTGCCTTCGGCCTTCGCCTATGTAGATCCGCCACTGGGTATTGTCCTCTTGGACTGAGATGCCTTCGGCCTTCGCCTTGGCAAGGACTGCAGTGTTGGGATATTGGCCTCATGGGTCATGCAGCCCTCTTATATTGTGATAATAAGTGTGTGCTCATTTGTTCGTAATAAGTGTATAATTAACTTGTAGCATAAATAAGAAAACTACAATCATTAAACCAAGATAACAGTACCAGAAAATTTTAATAACATCTCAACTATAATGTCCATAAGCCACGTGTCTATAATCTATAAGCCACGTGTCTCCAATCTATATCCAATGAATACATGACCTGGAAGTGAATTTGATGATAGGATTGTTCCATATTATTTGAGAGTGAAGACTTCAAATGGGACATGCAGTAAAATAAATGTGAACATGCAGTACAACTCAATGGGAACGATCCACGTTTAATTTTCAGACACGCACAGAATTTTAGTACAAATAATATTTAAAAAGCATTAATAGGCATAAATTATTGCACCCATCTGGACGTACAAAAGGTTGAAAGGGAAATACTAACTGCTTGATATCTACCACATCATCATGATTGGATAACCACACGAATATATGATTAAATTCATGACCATGATTCGACCAGATACTAAAATACAACCTCTTGGTTTAAGAACAATGCCGAATATTTTCTATGTAATATGATGTCTCGTTAATGATTCTAGAAAGTTTAAATTAATAGAAATGATGAGTTCACAAAGAAATTTTATAAAAATAAAGTTTATAAATTGATGTAATTTAAAGTCTTGGTACATTGTATTTACTTTAAAAAAATTATACAATGCATCAAATCATATAAATTTTTAAACTTTACCATCATATAATGTCTCATTAATTGCAAGATTGACAAGTCGTTGAAAATTACGTTAAAGACTAGGAAAAATTAGGCTAGGAGACCGGAACACAGTGATGAAAAGAAACTTTTAGGTGAGGAAAAATTAGGTTTGGCCAACCAAACACAAAAAATGAAAAGAACGGAGAAAGGACGTCATCATCTCTCCGTGTAAGACCCGGCCAGCAATGTTGAAGACAGCTTGCTGCCCAAGTATTCTCATTTCCCACACCACACGCTGTGACCTTTTGCCTGTGAACGATGAGGGCAAGAAAAATTATATATATTGTAGCATCTTAATCTCGAGGGCTTTTGAACCTCATGTTGTTATATTTCGTACAAATACTAATTAAATTATAAAATCTTTTTGAGAATTATCTTCAGTCAGACCACCTAATATTCAATTGTTTTTTAAATCCATCTTTGCTGTCAGATATTAAAGAGAAACTCTAGAAAGAGAATCGGTATTATGGAATACAATAATAATAATAATAATAATAGTGGGTTGTATTAAGTATGTGTTATTGCAGCATTTGTATCATTTTCCTTCTCACAAGACATCTTCAAAACTATACATAGCTATGAATAATATTTATTCAAGTTTAAAGAAACACAATTCATTTTTTAAATATTATTTTATTATTTTTTCTCTCTCCTACTTATTAAAATCAATTTTATAAAATTTGTATTAAGATAATTTTGATATATTAAATTTATATTAAGTTGACGATACAAAATATTTTTTTAGTATATATTAATATTTAGTGATAAAAATGGTCATTTTGATATATAAAATTAGTAATATTTAGATATCTGAAATTGATATTTTTAAACATATTGTGCTAATTGTAAAATATATAAAAATAATAAATTTAAGAAAAAAAATAAAAATAATATTTTATTATTATTTAATTCAAAAATACATATTCTAACATAAAAAAAAAAATTTATACGTAAAATCAATTTTTAAAAATGTGATTTTAAAATTGCAAATAGAAAAATCAACGCTACTGCTCTAACAAGTACATCCATTAAAGGGCTGAATTCAGCCATCAATGTGCTTCGGCTATGTAGCCCACTCTTTAGACCCAGAATGGGTCCTCACCGCATTGAAGCCAGATCTCTTTCCCACCATCCTCTCTTTCTCACAGAGAGACCCACCACAGCTAGAGGACAAGAAGCGTGTGTGAAAGATAAAGGGGGTGAGTGTTCTCTCTCTCTTTCTTTCGCCATCTCTCTCATCAGCAGTAGGCAATCAACAATGCCCGTCAAAGGGGACATGTCCCCTTTCTCTCTCTCTCTCTCTGGTCCAAATAGTACTCACATTCTTCTTCACTACCATCATCGTCATCATCAACAAGGAAATGATGGAGTTGTAATCTTCTTCCCCAATACCTTCTAGATCAAAGAAAAGTGTGAAATCATCAGCACCAGATCAGTGAAAAAGAAGATATCAAAAGTGAAAAATTAAGGCCACAATACATGAACAGTATCCATGCATTAGATTCGCAATTTGCAATTAGTACAAAACAAACTAAAACTAATAGATTGGCAAAAAGATTTGGAACAGTATGGACACCGTAGGGTGGGAAAATTGATGAACCATACCTAGTCACCATGAGCCACAGCCACAGAAAGAGAGACAGCCAAGAGGAAAGCATAAGAAAAGGCTCTATCTTCTGCAGAGTCTCCTCCGTTACATGTTTCTTTTGAAGCAGGTAATGAGAGCCCCATAAATGAGTTTTTATGGCTGGGCGACAACTGGATGAGTTTTAATTTGTGCGACGGCGGGTAGCAACAAAGAGAAGGGAAATACGTTAGGTTTTTTTTAAGTAATAATATGATGTAGTGATCTCATGGTTTTATTTTGTACACTGCTGAGATTTCAGTGTGTTATTGATTGCTACTCCTAGGCTGAAAACAGTCATGACCGTTCCAAATGGAACGGAATGTACATATACAAACTTATTTCACGAGAGATGCAGGGATTCTCTTACATGAACAGTATGCGAGAGAGCCCGTGTACCACACCTCGTGTACAAAGCTTTTTGTGATGTCTTGTTACCAAATTTGTCAGCTGCTCTATTTGCTGAGGGTGTGTAACTGGCCAAAGTCCATTATCCCAAAAACATGTTGGACGGAAAAAAAACTAGAAAGTTAATGTTGGGTGAGTTTTGTTACCCATCATCTCATATACTATTTTATTATTATTATTATTATTATTATTTATGCTAAACTAATTAAATTATTCTACTTATTATTCCTATAACATTCTTGCTAAGAGAAAATATATATATATATATATAGTATGTGGTGTACGTTCAAGTCATGTACTAGAGATAATGAGTAGAATTTCCCTTTCATTTATTTATAAAAAGAAATAATACTGTGTCCCTATACAACTTTTTCAGTTGTCACTTGGCATAAAATTGGTGCAATACCCAAAATCACTGCTTTAAAAATAAATTTATTTTAAATTTTATATCATTTCGGTCACACATATTACTACGCCATATTTAAGATAATTTCTTGTGTCTATATTTAAATGGAAAATCACTTAAAAAATGCACTACAACCATAAATACAAACTAGGTTGATAACTCTAAAATTGATTAACAGTAATATAACTCTAAAGAAAATCGTAACTTGCAGAAAAGGTTTGCAGTTTTACTGTAGTGGACGGCTGATCGTGTGGAATAAAATGACACCAATTAATAAAGTCTAGTCAAGACGGCCCAAGATCCAATTCTGTTATAAAACTTTTCAAAAAAAAAAAAAAATTCTGTTATAACTAGGTGGTTCCAAGGAGATGATCTGCTTTTAGCTTTTATTTTATTTAATTAGAGACCTAGAAAAAAACTGATGTATAAAAGACAACCATGGTAGGACATGGTCTTGAAAAAATGTGCCTAGGAGGTTCAACAACCCATTGTAGTATTTTCCTTAAATAAGGTGTTTAGCTAGCTAGGTTTTATCACCTTGGGAAAATAGAGAGGGAGGGAGTTCTTCCATCATGGTGAAGAAAACAGTGCTGAAGGTTAATATTGACTGCCTAAAATGTAAGCAGCAGCTCCTCAAAGCTGTGTCTGCACTGCAAGGTATGATATCAGAATACTTTTCTCTGGGAACTAATCAAGATCGAGAGCTTCCATTTATACGTCTGTTCAAGTACTGTTTTTTCTTTGTTGATAACATACACCAGCTGGCCCCCGAGTCATGAAACGATCTCACGTACTCCTACAACAAAATCGGGTTTTTGGTATAAAACATTTCACATTGGCCGGAATGAAGTCGCGTTCAAACGGAACATAAAGGTTTATAAATGTGTATGTGTGGTTTTGTTATGAGCATCTTTGATTTGGTCCGAATATACTTAATTTACTGCAGGTGTTGACAAAGTAGAAGTCGATGCAGCAAAGGGAACTTTGACAGTTACAGGCGACGCAGACCCATATGACATAATTGTCCGTACAAGAAAAATAGGGAAATTCGCTGAAGTGGTTAGCATCGGACCTCCACCTGCTCCCCCAAAGCAGGATGGGCAGAAGAAGCCTGCCGATGAAGATCAGAAGAAGCCTGCCGAACAGAAGAAGCCCGACCAGATGCCTCCAGTTCAGTACATACCCTATTTCTACCCGCCCCACCAGTACAACTGTCCTTGTCCTGTCTGTTACCGAACGACTGTTGTCTATGAAGGCCGGTGGGAGGATCCTAATCCATCATGCTCCATACAATGAAAATTCTATATCATTAGTGAAAATAAAGAAAGCAACTACATATATTTACGTTAGAACAAAAAACAACGCGAGCAAAGAGGAATCCGCTTGAGGATGGAGCCGCGTCTGATTCTGAGACATATCCCAGACTCTTGCGAGAGGCAGCAATGAAGAATATCCCTGAAGTCTTTGCCTCGACAATTCGCTTTGTATTGTTGGATTTTATGTTTTTAGTGTCTTATTTTTCGGTCGAGTTGATGGACGATCTCAACTTTTTTAGTAGTTTTGATAGACTTGGTAAGAGAAACCAGTGGTATTTGTAATGATGCCGTAAATATGATCTCTCATATAATTCAGTTTTCGATACGAGTAATCTACTATGCCTAATAGGTTATATTTTATCCAGTTTTATCGTTTTGTTAATGACGTGTTTCACAGACCAATCGCCTTTATTCTGACCTGCCGCAAGAAAGAAGTAAAACGGCTTGAGGGTGTCGGTGAGTCTCTCTTATTTTTGTAAGGAAAAATATAGTTGTAAGTATAATTGTGTACTAATCTGTATATTAATGTGATGTGATTGGTCAAAAAGTAGATTTTATTAAAAACAATATTAATTTAAATTTTAAATATGAATAAATCAGTATTAGTATACAGATTAGTGCGTAACTGTATTTATATATAGCAAAACTCTTTTTATAATGTATGCCTTTTTAAAAGATAGATACAACGTGTACCTTTTTTTTATCTTCTTCTTCTATTTGTATCTCGTTTGAAGGATGGCATAGCCTCCCCTGCTTCGAGTAGTCCGACAACGCCATCCTCTTAGTGAGCATGACGGAGCACGTCGTGACAGAGCTTCTTTGATTATATAATTTAGATAAGATAGGATGGGGCAAGATATTTTATTAAAAATTAATTAAAATATTATTATAATATTAATTTAATTTTAAAATTTTAAAATATTAAATTATTTATTATATTTTATATAAAAATTATAATAAATGAAATAGATTTAGATTTAGACATCCCTTGTAATCATTCTCCGGACTTCTTGACAAGTCTAGCCTGACACAAGCAAGTCTCGTATTAAAATTTTTATTACATTTCCTTTCATTTATTTTTTAAATATAATTTAAATATAAAATTTTAAAATTAATCATTAAAACCATTTTAACTTAATTATTTTAATTATTTTAAAATTTTAAATAAATAAATAATAATTCAATTTTTTAAAATCTCTAAACAAAAATAATATTATAAAATTTTATTCTAAAATTATTTTAATTTTATAATATTTTTTTATTTAATTTTTTATTTTCTATTTTTTAAAATATAAAATATATTTAATTCAAATTATCTCCCTATTATTTATAAATTATCTTATTATTATTAATAAAAAATTTTATCTCACCTTTAATGTTATTTGTGTTTGAACGATCATAGAATAAAAAACTAAAATAATTTATTTTTCAAGATTCGAAGAAGTTTTATCCGATTAAAAAAATGAAGAAGTTTTTCACTCTCACCAACCAGTGCCAGTAGTTTTGCTTTAACGTTACGAAATTTTGGCACGCTTTTTTATTTGGCTTTGCAGAAAGATTGTTTCCTCTCAACCACTCGGAAAATCAGACTCCCTTAACACTTTCTGGAATTCGGAATGTTTGAAATGACGGACGCCGGAAAAACCCTCCGAGTTTTCTGCGTCGGAACGGCGGACTCGAAGCTCGAGGAGCTCCGATTCTTGTCCGAGTCGATCCGATCCAATCTGAACAGCTTCTCCAAGAATTCTTCTCTAAAGGTATACAAATCTACTACTGTCTTTCACAACCTGGCGTGCGTTATTTATGCATGTATACATATAGGTATGTTTCTGTTATGTTTGATTGCTGATGATTTGTTTATTTTTAATCGTCTAGCCTCGGTAAGAAAAATGCTAGTTTTAATGCAAAATAGAATTGCGATACACAGCTTCATTCTGTAAATTGTTTCGAAACATTTTCTGGCTAGTGCTAATCAATAATGTATTCAGAAATAAATAGCTTCGAGATTTGTTATGTATTTAGTTCATTTAGTCTAGAAGTTGTCAATGTAATATCGCCATAATTGGTATGTATAAAAACCTATTAGTTGGAGATCAAATCCAAATATGTGCAGTAAATGAACCTCCGAGTGTAAATCACAAAACTTTGTATACCTATCAAGAAGTAAAGGTTCACTACATATATTAATTTTCAATGTCTAGTAAATTGTAGGGGTCTTATAAGAAGGGTGTCTCATTTTTCCTCATACCTTTCACTTGATTATGTTGGTACATAGAGTCATTGGGAGAAATTACCACCAGAATAGTGGTTTGGGTGGAGTTTCATTTACTAAATAGGGTTAAAAAAGTTGCACTTTGCCGAGCATAAGTCCGATTGTAATTGTTTTTGGTTTATGAGTTTAATGTGTTCATACTGTATTGCAATTGTTATTAGATATTTACGCATTGCTAATTTTAATGGTTTAGAGTTGAAAAAATACTGAAGGAAGTGAGATCTAGTAGATAAAGTGTAATATTTTAACCCAAAAGTTGTTAAACTTGAACTCAACCCAAACCATAGATGATTAAAATGTACTGAACTCAACAGTTTTTAAGTGGGAACTTAAGTTGTTAGCGCATCATTTCTAGTTTTTCAGTACTCTAACAACATGGTTCAAGTTGAGATCGAGGATATTTAGCTATAGTTTTTGTTGGAATAAATGAATTAGATTTTATTTGTTAAATGTTCATGGAAATGACAGGTACAAGTGGCAATTGTAGATGTTTCTTGCAGTCAGAAGGAGACTCAGAGTTTGGGGGATTTTATTTATGTGTCAAGAAAGGATGTTCTCTCTTGCTATTCTGAAGCCCCAACAGTGCTTCCAGATGACAGAGGTGAAGCTATTGCCATAATGAGTAAAGCACTTGAACATTTCCTTGAGAAAGCTCATGAGGATCATGTTGTTGCTGGAGCCATTGGTATTGGAGGCAGTGGAGGCACGTCTCTTATATCAGCTGCCTTAAGACTTCTTCCAATTGGAATTCCTAAGGCAATTGTGTCAACAGTAGCTAGTGGTCAAACTGAACCTTATGTTGGGACATCAGACTTAGTATTGTTTCCATCTATAGTGGATATCTGTGGGATTAATAGTTTAAGTAGGGTCGTGTTATCAAATGCTGGAGCTGCATTTGCTGGAATGGTGATTGGAATGCTTGAGAGATCCAGAGATTTTTCTAGTATCAATCAAAAACCTACAGTTGGTATGACCATGTTTGGGGTTACAACTCCATGTGTAAATGCTGCCAAAGAACGATTGCATAAAGAAGGTTATGAGACCTTGGTTTTTCATGCCACTGGAGTGGGGGGCAGGGCTATGGAGTCTTTGGTTAGAGAGGGATTTATTCAGGTACCTTCATCTACAATCTAGTTGCATTTAAAATTACTCTCAAGCTATAGCAGGATACATACTTTGTCCTAAAATTGGAATTTTTATATATTTGGAACCTTGCCAGTGAAAATTTGAACCTTTGTTCATGTTTAAGAGTTGGTCAAACAATAACCAAAAGTTTTTTCTTGTATAAATTTGAACATTAAGTTGAACTGATGAAAGTGCAAGTTGATCAAGTTTATGTGATTTAATTTGTCTTAGACCGGTTAAAAATTCAATTGCTTAAGATAGAGAGATGTAGCTGTGTTTGTTTTGTTCTTTTATTTTTTATTTTTTTATTTTTTATTTTTTATTTTTGGCTTCTATATACTTTCTTGAGTTAATGTAGGTACTTAAGAGCTAATGATAAATTTTCAAATGTATATTTATGTCCTATTGTGTTTCAATGGCAGCCAATGGTAAAAATCTGCAAATTTACAAAAATGTCCTATTGTGTTATAATGGCTTGCAACAAGAAATCCAAATCCTTTTAAGCACTGGCATTGCAGACTAGTAGTGTTGAATACCTTATGAACTGACAGTTAAAAAAGAAAAAATTCCTTTCTTGCTACTTGATGATGGTTTCCTCCTTGTACAATTAGATCTTCTTTTCTTTTTATTTCCTTAGGGTGTTCTGGACATCATGACAACAGAGGTTGCCGATTATGTAGTTGGAGGTGTAATGGCTTGTGACAGTATCCGCTTTGATGCCATCTTAGAGAAGAGGATCCCTTTAGTCCTCAGCGTGGGAGCCTTAGACATGGTTAACTTTGGAGCTAAAGATACTATACCATCTAATTTTCAGGAGAGAAAGATTTATGAGCACACTAAGCAGGTGAGTAAGTCTAAAAGCTTTTTTTTCTCTTTGATCTTTCTTATGTTGTCATGCTATTAAAAATTGTAGTCTCATTATCAGGTTTCACTCATGCGAACCACTGCAGATGAAAACAAAAAGTTTGCTGAATTTATAGCAAATAAACTCAACAAGTCATCCTCAAAAGTCTGTGTTTGCCTACCACAAAAAGGTGTATCTGCTTTGGATGCACCTGGGAAACCCTTTTGTGATCTTGAGGCAACTGCTACTCTTTTGAATGAACTACAGAGACTTATTCAGACAAATGAAGATCGGCAGGTAATTTTATTGGAGTAATATAGATACAAGCCTAGGGTGTACCAGCCAAGCACATCATGGTGGTTCCTACTTTTTTTCAAAGGGCCTGCTCGGGTCTTGAACACCCTAGGCCTGTACAAATCATTTTCCATGTTAGTTATTGTTCATTAACTTTTCATCACATTCCAATCTTCTCATTTTACTTCGGTTCTATGGAGATAATGTAATATATTTACTATCTTGATTTACCTTGTACAAATGAAAGTTGTGCATGTGTTATAGGTGAAGGTGTATCCTTGCCATATTAATGACTTTGAGTTTGTAAATGCATTGGTTGACTCATTCTTAGAGATTAGTCGGGATGTTTTTAAAGATTCCAGTTCTCTGCAAGTTCCTGTTCCTGAGGCCAATCAAAACCTTCACGAGGATACTGTTTCCAAGTTGGAATCATCATGGTTGGGGGAAATTCCTTACAGCCCAAATTACTTCCCAGATGCAAGACAAGGTGTAGTTTTAACATTTGAATTCATATATAATTGTGGAAAGTCCAGCTTAATTAACTGAAGCCTTGGTGGTGTTGATGGAAAATGTAATTTTTTTTATTATATATTTATTTTTATCTTTTCGTGAAGGCACTTTTGGAAATCGTTAATTGGGTATTCCTGATCCAATTTGACTTTACATTCGTTGTTTCCATGAATAGATTCTAATTTGCAATTAAGATTTTATCATGACAAGAACATGTCAATGACTATGCTTTTTATCTTTACCATGGTTACAAAAGAACTGCCTGAGCAATTATCATTGATCAAAACAAAATCAATTCTTGTCTCTAGATATGACATGCGCGGTTCAAGTGTCCGATTGTTTGGAAATAGAGTTATGGGCTTGTAACAAGGCACTTTATAGGCAACACTTATTCATTTGATGTTCTTGTTTTTTTTTTTTCTTTTTCTTTGAGCTTTCTATCATCTCTACAATAATCCTTTCAGTCACTTTACCATTCTCATTTTTAGATGATGCCCAGCTGCATCGACATCTGGTTACTTTAAGATATTGATGAAATGAATTCCATTTGTTTAAGTCTTCATTTATATATATGTTGAGCACACATAAGAAATATAGGCATGGCAGTGTGCTGCGTGTGGTACATGTCTTCACTTCTTGACCTATAGGCGCAAAATTTTTGAGTGTTCAATTGACTATTGAGTTGAGTTCATTAAAAATTTAAAGACAAAAAATGGCAAAAGAGAAAGCATTCACTCCCCTCCTACATCTTGCATCTCTAGAATTTTTTCCCCGGAGCATCTCTCTCTCATTTACTAAAAGTCGCAAACTTGGGTTATTAATTGGTGGGATACCATGGAACCCAAAGTTTTCTTGAATAATATTCTGAAAAAAGGGTTAATTGCAAAATCAGTACTTAAGTTTTAACAATTTTTGCAATTATAGGCCCGCTTTTTCAACTTTTAAAAAATTGATACTTGAGTTTCAAGAAATTCACAATTATGTATCTTCGTTATGGCAGGATTGACACTTGGCATTAGTATGCCATGCATCATTTGATTGGCTGACGTGGATATTGATAACACGTGCCAGCCAATTAGAGTTGACACATGGCCTCCCGTTAGTTTTCTAACGGAAAATTGACGGAGATACGTAATTGCGAGTTTCTTGAAGAAGTATTAAGTTTGCAAAAATTAAAAACTGAGGCCTCAAATTGGAAAAAGGTGAAAACTCAGCTACTGATTTTGCAATTAACCCAAAGTTTTTAATAAAGAACTTATACAATTTGAGGAACCCTTACTCTTGGACAAGATGTTAAAGGAAAACCTGGAAACCCATCTAGAAAAGCTTTGTTTTGGAATCTAGAAAGTAATGATCCAGTTGATCAAGATACAAAATGAATTATATCCAGACGATTTTGAGCTTTTTGACATATATAATTTGTTTCGTTATTGTAAGTGGTTATTCTATTTTAGGTGATGAAGAACTTCTCATTCTTAACTCTTGGTTTCAAGAACTCCTATATAACTACTTAAGAGAAAAATGAGTACTTACCAGCCCCTAAAATTGTTAATATCTGGTCTATGTTAATGTGGTTAAAAGCTAACCCATTTATTTACTGTAACAGAGACTTTACAAAGAACCCAGGCAATATTGCAGCAACTGAAGGATCAAATAAACAAAGGAATTCCAATAATTGGAGCTGGTGCAGGAATAGGAATTTCTGCAAAGTTTGAGGAAGCTGGTGGTGTTGATCTCATAGTGATTTATAATTCAGGCCGCTTTCGCATGGCTGGAAGGGGTTCCTTAGCTGGCTTGTTGCCTTTTGCAGACGCAAATGCCGTGGTACTTGACATGGCCAATGAAGTTTTGCCAGTAAGTTTGAACTGCACACTCGTCATAAAAGTTAACTAGAAAGGAGACTGACAAATTGAGGTATTTTGTTAATTGGGATGCAAAGTGAAAAACATGCGGTAGTTTGTGGCTGAAAAGTGTAATTTTCCCATAAATTATGGTATTATTCTTAATGAGTAACATTAGATATTTTGTGGAATGATGAATTTAACATGAAATGAACATAGAATGACCTGATCGTTATGTTACTCAAATTCACTCCACTAATGCACATTTCTTACTTGTTTAGAGCTTATGAACATGTTGTAGGTGGTGAAGAAGGTACCAGTTCTTGCTGGAGTATGTGCTACAGATCCTTTTCGCCGAATGGATTACTTCCTAAAGCAGGTGGAGTCAATTGGATTCTCTGGGGTGCAAAATTTTCCAACTGTTGGGCTCTATGATGGTAACTTTAGACAAAATCTTGAAGAAACAGGAATGGGATATGGGTATGCCTTCATAGAAACCGTTACCCTCTCATATTCCATTTTAAATTATTATTTATGCCTCTTGTAAAAAAATTTCAATAATCAGATTAGAAGTGGAGATGATTGGAAAAGCACACAAACTGGGTCTCTTGACAACCCCTTATGCTTTCAATCGAGATGAAGCTATGGAGATGGCAAAAGCTGGGGCTGATATCATAGTGGCCCATATGGGGCTCACTACATCAGGCTCTATAGGTGCAAAAACAGCTGTATCCTTGGAGGAAAGTGTAGTCCGTGTTCAGGCTATAGCTGATGTCGCACATAGAATCAACCCCAATGTTATTGTTCTCTGTCATGGAGGTAATCATGTAGAAAAATTTTGTAGTCTGGAAATTTTGCAGTTAACTTTATTATATGCTGGCATGTAATATTTTTACCAGATTTGGATGTCTCTCTCTCTCCCTTTTTTGCACACTAGCATAAAACAAATGTTCTGTGTTCTCGTTGAAGCAAATCTCTGTTGCTGACTTTAATTTGGAGCTGCACATTTGTAGATTGAAAGTGGTTGGGATTTTAATTACATAATCCACCCTGGCTTTCTCCCTGTTTTGCCTTGTGCCCAGGCTAAAATTCTCATTTCTGCTATTACTCTTGTTTTGACATTAAGGTTACAAAACTGTCAACTCTGATCATTCTTGCATTCTTTCTTTTGCCTTGAATTTTTGCCAGTTTTCTCGATAACAATTTATGTATTCATATATTTGACATGCTCCTGGTTCCCTAATCAATATAACCTAGAAACCGTTATCTGGATGTTTTGCAGGTCCTATATCTGGTCCTAGTGAGGCTGAATTCATACTGAAGAGAACCAAAGGAGTCCATGGATTTTATGGTGCATCAAGCATGGAGAGACTACCAGTTGAACAAGCTATAACAAGCACAGTCCAACTATACAAATCGATTTCCATTGACTAAAGCTTGGTATGTGTTCTTCTTCATGTTCTATGCGTTATATTACATTCTATCTATTGTATTTTCTTACAACCTGAAAATGTGAAGAAACATGGATATAAGGTTTGATACCAGGTGTGCTAGCAACTTGAAATTCGTGAACATGCACTGATGGTAAAACATGCATGTTTGGTTCTGCAGCTGCTTCAGGAGTCGGGTTTGGATAAATCAAACTCCACTCTGAGATTAATGCTAGTGATCCTGGAACTTTCCTTATTTTTCCCTTTTGTCCATTTCCCCATCCTAAGAACAGATAGTTAGTGTAACATACGAATCTAGATTAGAACCTTAGATTAATTCAGTTAGGATTTATTTATTTTATTTAATCTTTTTATCTTTTAGCTATATCTTTTTATCAGTTGTTTTTTTTAATTATCCTTATCTTGATTGAGCTGTGTTTCAGATGTTTTAAAATAATTATCCTTATCTTAGTGTAGTTGTCATTATCTGATAAGTTTCAGATTTTTTTTTTTTAATTATCTTATCTTGGTGCAACTGTGTTTCAGATGTTTTAAATTAATTATCCTTATCTTAGTGCAGCTGTCATTATCTGATAAGTTTCAGATGTTTTTAAAATAGTTATCCTTATCTTAGTGCAGCTGTTGTTATCTGATATGTTTCCAATATTTAAAAAAAAAAAAATGGGTCCTAGATCATAACCAAATCTCCAAACAGCTTCCTATCTAATCTCCTGGAGACTCACGTGAATAAGAAACCCTCCCTCCATAAAAAACAACAAAGAATCACATGATACCACTCTGGTTCTTTACACAAAATAGGCTTCATATTTTTCCTGCACTCTCAGCCAACCACCCTCAGAACATCAGAGAACCATCTTTAGCCACAAAAATCGCCGGCCAGTTCATCTCCGACGAACCCACTTCCTCCGACCCATTACGTCACCGGTCACACCCAGCCACCAGTGCCTCCGTCGCAGCTGGTCCATTTCCTTAGTGAGTCGTTTTTCTGTCACACCTGGCTCCTCTCAGGAGCCTCTGTTTTCAGTCTTTGCCCGTGTGTTTTCCACACACAGAGCTTCAATCATCTGAAGCGAAAACAGGCCTTTGGGCCTTAGGCCCATTTAGCCTAGAGCCTTTCTATTTTACTAAA
Source organism: Carya cathayensis (assembly GCA_011037825.1). Taxonomy (NCBI): domain Eukaryota; kingdom Viridiplantae; phylum Streptophyta; class Magnoliopsida; order Fagales; family Juglandaceae; genus Carya; species Carya cathayensis. Next base: position 572,931 of record QGSO01000318.1, on the reverse strand, counting down.
TGCCCAGTGGGCTGTAACATGTATTTGGGCTCAACTTTTTTTTTAAAAACTGATAATTTTTCTAAGTGGACTGATTCTTTGTGTACTGAAATTATTTTAGAAACTTTGAAAAGTTTATTTTCTTTAGTTGGGGCTGGGCTGAATTTTGTAGATCAGACCAAGTTTTACAATTTACTTTTATTAGAATATATTTAAAGTATGTCTTTAATTACATGTTAGGGAATATTTTGGAACCAGTTATTTTTTTTTAGTCATTTTTCAAGGCTGGTCAGATCAGTGTGTGTAAATAATATGATCATATAAATGTATGTGTATGTAAATATTATAATTGGACATGATAATATGATATGGTTTTGATGGTTATCTACGTTGCGCTAAGAGCCAAGTCAAGGTTAGATCGCTTTCATGAACTTCTATAAATTACGATGATTTACATGAAAGTAAGTTTATATATATATGTTATGCTTTTATGGATTGTTGATTGATGGATTGAATGTTACTAAAATCACATGGAAGCCATGATATGATCATATAATAATTTAAGATAGGTATTCTATAAATTAATAAATAGCCAGATCATGTATGCCATATTCATGTAGTTCAGAGATCATGCATGCCATGAAATGTCATAAAATGATTAAATCATGTTAGGCCATGTCATGCTATGCTATACCATGTACAAGAATATATCATGTTGTGCCATGCCATGTACAAGAATATGCCATGCTAGAAAAGTTTATGAAGTTCAAGAAAATTATCATGCATTAAGAAAGATAAACATTTTAAGGTAACACGGACCCAAGCGTGTTTACCATAGTTATGCTAAGATGGTACCATGGACTCAAGCGTGGTTACCACAAGTTAAGTGAAACACGGACTCAAGCGTGTTTCACTCCATGTCATGCAAGTTAAGTGAACATGGACCCAAGCATGTTTCACTTCATGTCAAGCAAGATAAGTGAAACACGGACCCAAGCGTGTTTCACTCCATGTTAAGCAAGATAAGTGAAACACGGACTCAAGCGTGTTTCACTCCACGTCAAGCAAGGTAGGTGAAACACGGACTCAAGCGTGTTTCACTTCATGTTATGCAAGTTAAGTGAAACACGGACTCAAGCGTGTTTCACTACATGACAAGTTATGTGGTGCCATGGACTCAAGCGTGGTTCACCATGAAATAAGTATAATTCAAGATAAATAAGTTACTCATGCATTCACGTTTCAAGTTTGCCATGTTTATGAATGTTTCCGTTCATGTTAATCCATACATGTTCTATGAAAGTTTGATAAGGCTTTAGAAATCAAATTTATGCTAAGCTAGATAGTATTTACGGTATGATGTATTATTTACCGAGTATTCGACTCATTTTTGTTGTTTTTCTTTTTGTTTTCTTCTATGTTGATTGCCACAGATGGTGTTTATGATGATGCAGAGCTGGATGGCCAGGAGTAGATTTAGTATAAGGACTTAGAGATGAATAAGTGTCTTTTACACAAGGATTAAGTTTCTTTTATGTCATTTCAATAACTAGTCTTGTTTAAGACTAACTCATGTTTTGCTTTATTTCAATTTCAAGTTTCAAGACTATTTATGTCCTTTCAATTAAGTTTCTAATAAATGAGGTATTTCAGAATAATGAATCTCTTTACCGAGTATTTGTCATGTATGTTAGTAACATCTCTATTCTACGGGAATGGGGTGTTACAGTTAGCTTGTTGGAATTAGAGGTCTAAGAATCCCTGCCTGGACCAAATGGTTTTGGTCGGGCGGTCTCAGTTCAAGAAAGTAGGAAAGTTTAGGTTTTTGTTCAAGCCTCGGGGTGGGGTTTTATCACCCCGGACCGATAGAATTTACTATATAAATTTTTAAATAATATTTTCTATGATATTTTATAATTTTTTAAGTAGTTATAAAAATTGAAAGCAAGTAATTATTTAATTTTCTTCTAACCTAATTATTTATGCTTATGATTAGATAAAACATTGAAGGTTAAGAATTTTAACATGGGGTATTAACTATTAATTATTGATAATACATGTACTATTAACATTATTAATTTATTACACTTAATTAAATTACTAAATTAGTTAAGTATATGCTTAACTTAGATTAAATCATTCACTTAATTACTTTTTTTTTATCATTTAATACAACTTTTTGTCAAAAACTTAAAAAAAAGGGGGGCAAAGACCTGGACCAAAATACCCCGATAAGACTGACCAGATGGAACCAAATCAGTCCAGTCCGGTACAAAGGCCTTAATGGTTTGGTTCAGTCTAGTCCAGTGTTTTGTTGTGCTGAAAGAATCAGTCTAGCCCAAAATTCTCCTCTAAGACTGACCGGACCGACTGATTGCACCCCTATTTGGAATCACTGTAGATACAAATATAAACGTGTCCCAGGAATATGTATGATTTCCTAATTTTGTATTTCGGATGTGGTTGGGTATCGCTCTGTTTGTCTTAAGGTTCTCTTTCGGATTTTTGGGGTCAGCTGCTTTGGTTGTACTGTTCTTGTGGAAGTTGAGGATTCCACTGCTTTTGGACCTTTCTCAATGTATTGTTGATGCACTGATCTTGAGGACTGGTATTGAGGATATATGCTGATCAACTCTACTTGGATTGGTGTATGTCTCAGCTAGGTTCGGTGCATGGTTTGGTGTGTGTCTCTGCTAGGTTCGGTGCATAGTTGCATTGGCTGCTTTCGGTGGTACTGTTCACGGGGAACTTGAGAATTCCACTGCTTTTGTTGATGCCACTGCTCTCGAGGACCGGTTTTGCTATCTTGCCTTGAAGTCGAGTAGGCTTGTCTTCTTTCTCTGCAGTATTTGCTTTACTGATTTGTATACAGTTGAGTTCCTGTGGCGTATAATACACCTCAAATATACGTGACTGATCTCTTGTATGTCCTTATGTAAGGGATCCCTATGAGACTTTGTAAGGCTTATAAAATATATTTCACTCACCTAACCTCTCCCTCCTCAAAAAGAAAATAAAAGGTTGCAAAATTCATTCCACCATGTTAATAACTAGAGAAATAATAATTGTAATTATGAATACGCATTCTATGACCGTGTGTAGTTTTACTCTCTAATAACTAAAACTTCTTCCAATCACACACTTCATCATCCAGAAAAGGTTGTACACATTTCTGAGCCAGCCCTTCACGTCTTTCAACCATTCCGGTTGCTTTTTACACCGTAAGATATAAAGAAGATTGAATTCATCCATACTTAGTTCCCACTTTTTAAGGGTTCCAAAGTTATGGGACACCCACTTCTAAGCCTAGGAATATGTGCCTTCTTTTCTAGGCAAGTATCTGGATCATCAACTTTCCACCTACACAAAAAATGGGGTAATAATTATGATAATGTCAACAGACGTGAATGCATATTGAAATCTTGGTAAGTTACAGATAACCCACGTGTATGCACTAGTCAGTCGGTGTAAAAATATCAACATTGTCACTTTTGCCATATTCATTCCTAAGCATGTCCTTGGTCCTGATCCAAAAGGTATATAACTGTATGGCTTTTGCATTTCCTGGATGGTATAAACAAGGATTTGTTATATCGTTACTGTAGTTTATACCCCAAAAGTACAAATTAGGGAAAAATCATGAGCTGGGTTTAGAGCTGGTTACATCAAATCTTGAAGGATTGAAATGCATTGGGTCCTTGAACAAATCCGGGTCATAGTGTATACAAGTTGCGTCAATGTTTGCATGCCATCCTTTCTTTATCTCAATACCTGAAATGGCATTTTCATTGAGAAGAAAAGTACAGACTTAGAAGAAGCCTTTCAGAACCCAAATGAGTGTATCATTTAAAGTATAATTAGCATGAGGAGAAACTTGCCTTCTATTATGCAGTCATTAAGTGCAATACGAGGAAACCACAACAAGACATTTGACATTCTTAATGTTTCTTTGACAACCTGGAAAATGCATGAAGTGTATGTATCTCAGGCCATTCTACGCATTATATATACATATGTCAGTATCACTTTCGCAATGATATTCAGATTGAAAGATCAGAACATTGCATTTATACCTGCATGTTCTCTGCATAATCAAAATGCAAACAGCACAACGGGCATGATTTTTCATTTATATAGAACAGTTTTAATTAAAATATTAACCTTCGAACCATAGGACATGCTGTTGAGATCTTCAAGAGTGAGTAAGGCTCCTTCAGGCTTATTTCTTGATATTGACAACTGTTCTTCCTGAAAGTTCACAAGAAAGAATGTTAGTCATATTCCTAGGTGAATATTCATTCAAGAAAGAATGTGATATTGAGGGCATGTCTGTAGGTATTGCTTTCCCTATCTGGCATCCCTTTCCATTGGGATAACATCCATTTAATATCAGAATTATGTGGCAGAATATATGATGATATGTTTACTCAGTCCTTAAAATGATTTCAGCATCCCTTTCCAACACCTTTTGAGTAGGTGTTAACAACTACTTTTAGGAATCGTACTTCAGAGAGCCGGTTTAACTGGAAAGAAGCTGAAGAACTTTTACAGCCTAAAGCACACATGTGAGAGCGTACTTTAAAGCAAAACCGGAAAGTATTCTAGGTTCAGCTGTACATGTTAATGCAGAAAATACCAACCCTGAGCCTGTCCTGGGCTTCTCTGTTATCATCCAGAAACTTGACACTCCACATCATTGCTGCTGCAGTAGTAGTCTGCCCTGCAATTATCAATGTCAAAAGGTTATCCATAATCTCTGTATCGCTGAGCTTTTCATTAGGAGGGTACGAGTCTCTCTGTAACATGGACTGCAGGAAGTCTTCATGAGATTCCCTTCCACTCCTTCGTCTCATAATCATCTCTCCAAAGGTTTTCATCAGCCTTTTACGTGCCTGCTTTAATGATTTCTGTTAGTGTAACAAATTATGAAGGTGGGAAATTAAGATCTATATAAGTCGGTTCTTTGAGAGACTTTGTTATGTTTTTTTTTTTTTGTGTCTTACCTTGATACCTTTGTAGTATCTGGTGCCAGGAATCATGAAGGGAAATGACAACATGGCATTGGATACAGAGGTGCAGTCTCTTTCAATATCACGTAGCAAGGATGACTCTGTGATGCTGATCAGCATGTTACACATTGCGTCAAATGTTAACTGTGCATCAGACAACATTTTCAAAAGGCCGTTAATATATATTTTCGAATCCAAGATGTCCAGTTTATATATATGGTTCGCCCAAGAACTACTAAGCCACCCTTTAAGGTTGCATTCACAGTTTAAGAGAGAGAATGGAGTTCTAATTACCTTCATACTGAAGTCAAGCACCACAAAGCTTTTCCGAGCAGCTAAATTATCCAGCCTTTCACACAGCATTTTGTCAAATTTCTTGACAAACATGGACAAAGAATTCATGGAGAAAGGATCGGCTAGAAGACGCCTAATTCTCTTGTGGCTCTCATGCGGCACACAAAGCAAGCTCTTTTCTCCAACCGCATCCGCCATAGATTTCACATACCCCTTGTTGAACTGCACAAAATCATTTGCAAATATCGCTTTTGCACCCACAGTGGTTGGGACAAACACGTGGATCTTTCCAAATAACCTTGTCTTGAACCATTTCCCGTACCTACATTCACCACAATTTTCAATTCTTTCAAGGATGTAAAATAAACAAAAAGGGCCACTAAATGAGCATCCCAAAGTTCATAGGCAACTAATAAAAAACATAAAAACAAATTTTTAAAAACAAAAATGATGCTTATGTGCTCACTCCGATCATGACTTTCATTCTCACTCAGAAGTGTGAAACTAAAGCATGTCAAATCTTACCAAAATAAGGTCAGAAGGCTGATTTTAGGCAGTGCCCGAGTTTCAAACGTATTAGAAACAGATATAAATGACAACAAGCACTCTTTTTATGTTGATGTTGTTCAAGGCATGACAATAAAAATTGATCCCATTTGAGAGTTTGAATCAATATTATTGATAAACGTTGAAGAAAATCACTGACCATTGTCTTCGGAGACGAACAAAATCATAGCATCCTCTTGTACTGTTAGTAGCTGAAAGAAAAGAAAAGGTTTCACCCAGAAAAGGCAACCCCAGCCGGCCAGGGATGCCACCTTTCCCAGTTATCACTACTCTTCTCAAACTTTTGGAGACAAACAGTGTTATTCCTATAGAAAACACTGCAACGATGATAATATCATAATAGTTCCATGCTCGGAGAAGTAGCTCTTCCTTTGACAGATTCAGCATCATTACCAAGTTTCTGAAATATGGTTCATGTCATGTGTGTATGTGTGTTTATCAATATACTGAGAATACCTATGTGTGTATGTGTGCGCCTATATATATATAATAAGATAGAAAACAACGTTTGAATCGAATGAGACAGGAACAGGATGCTTTAGGTACAACGTTATGAAAATAAGGAGCATCTTAGGCAGGGAAGATGCTCAGACACAGGCTAAGCAAGATCCAAGTTGCTGAAAGACAAGCTAGGTCACATTATCACACCCTGGATGACAACTTAATACGAGAAATATATTGAAGTGTAACAACTGATCTCACGTCATATATATAAATAATTAATGATCTGAGCTGATCATCATGTTTCAGTTTTTTTTTTTTTTTAAAGTGTTTTCTTCTTGTGCTAACTTGTCAATTCAGACTGAGACTCGTAGGTAAAGAAGGCAGGTACTTTGGTGACGTCGAAATGCCGGCTCTTGAATATGTCCGAAACCTCCACTACATATATATAAGTCTTAAATTGTTCCTCTAGTGCCATTTTGTTTTTCAATTTCAACAGTCATTAATATATATATATATATAATTTTCAAAAGATTTTTGTAGTTTAATTTATAATTTTGTGTTTAATAAAAAAAAAGTTGATTATTATTGTTTGGTTTCATGTAATTTTAATTTGGTAAAATCGATTGTTCTGTCACAATTCAGAATTGCTACAAGAGAGATTTTTTTATATTAATTTAAGTAATTATTTTGCATAACATCAAAGTAGAGATTTTGAGAAGGAATGTTAGTAATATAATACAAACTAATCAAATGATGATTTATTTCTTTATATCAATTTAAATTTTTAGAATAAACAATAATTTCATAAGTAATGTTAAAAATATTTTAATAAAAGTATTAAAACAATTTTAAAAAAGGTTATAAAACTTAAATTCGACAAAAAAAAAAAACCCAACAAACTTTCTTTAAAAAAAGGTAAAAAAAAAAACAAAAAAAAGGTGCAAAAACTGGAGTGCCAACTAGCTAGGGGTGGCTATTGAGCGGCCACCACTATGGTGGCATATTGCAGGCCACTATTAGGGGGTCCAAATGTCTCACAGAGGTGGTCCATCAGAACCACCACCACCATGCGTCTATTTTAGCTTTATTTTTTGTTTTATGTTTTCCTTTTTTTTTGGGGAATTTTTTATATATTAGGAGAATTTTGTATATTTTTTACTAATATAATTTATCAACATAGTTATTTTATATTAAAAAAAGTGACGCAAATAATCACATTATTGAATGTACAAAAGAATACGTAAAATTGACTGTATATAAAATTTTTGTTATATTTTGTATTCTTTTGTGTTTAAATTTTTTACACTTTGTTTTCTTATTTAAAGTTTTTATTTTTCTGCTCTTATGCTTTGTGCCTTTTTTAACTTCCTTTTTTTTAATGCTTTATTCTTCTTTCTTTCGCATTTCCAATAATTAACTGATAGAAAAGTAACATAGCGATCGATGATTGATCAAACTTAAAGTCATTATATAGAGCAACATATATATAGAGCAAATATTCAATTAAAAAGTACAATGAGCAATTAACTTTAAGACAAACCATATCGACCAATTTTGTATTAAAATATGTTATTTTTCCATGTCGTGTTTGTATGTAATGTGTTCATAAACAAAGATACATGAGAAGATGATACAAGCTAGCCATCCGAGGAGATGGAGCAAGCTAAATGGACTACATGGACCTAAATTCTTGAGATGGGAATAAGGGTATAAAAAGTATTTCATCTCATCTTATCTAATTATTATAATTTTTTTTAATTTGTACATAAAAAATAATAAATAATTTGACGTTTTTAAATTCTAAAATAATAATAATATTAAAAAATAATATTCTAATAATATTTTATTTCATTTTCAACTTTAATCTCACTCATCTCATCTCATATCAACTCAACTTTCAAATCTTATAATATATAGATGTAGTCCGATTAGTAAGATTGTTTGATGAGAGATTTACCCTTGAATGAATCTTATAATAAGGCTCATATGGTATCATCACATCTTACCTCAACATCCGCACCCCAATAAAATATAAACAATTTTAAATTTTAAAATTTTAAATTTTCAATATTTTCATTTAATCATTACAATTTTTTTAAACTTTCAAACAAAATACATAAAATAATTCAATTTTTTCAAATTTCAAAACAAAAATAATATTAAAAAGATTATATTCTAACTATTTTATTTTATAATATTTTTATTCCCTTTTTTTCTCTTTCATTTATCAAAATCTCATAAAGCACTTTAATTCAAATCATTTCATTATTATTTACAAACTATTTTATTATTATTAACAGGTTTCTTATCTCATATGTATAACAAAACGAGGCCTAAATCTTATAAGTGCTCACTTGGACCTTAATTAATTAAATAATTAGTATATTATATTCAAGTAATTATGTGCCAAAATAGAATATGCTATCTCTAAATAGTTATTTTATTTTTAAATGTGTGTCGATTCCAATCTTAAAATTTTTTATTTAAATTAAATTATACAATCTAAATAAGTTACAAGATATGACTACTATTTTGAGTTAAAAGAACAGGTGTAGTTATGAAAACATTGAAAGGATGTTCTAGAGTAAAAAGTTTTAAAAGGATGTTTAAAGTAAAAAGTTGTAAGACATTTTTTTATCTATAAATAGTAAAAAAATTGTGAGTGTTCTTCCTTTGAAGTAATTTTTTCTGTTTTTATTATTATTATTGCCTTATAAATTGTATTTACATTGAAAATTAGAAGAGAAAAATAAAAAAAAATAAAAAAAAAATGTTGTTATGCAAAAGAAAGTGTGAGTGGAATGTTCATTTTGGATCAAATTCGCATCAAAACGAAAGGACCCATTTATGGATTCTGAAATGAGTAGTTTGTGATACTTTTGTCATTGGAAAATGGGACAATTAAAGGCAAATTGAAGTACTTTGGTATGTGAGTGAAATTGTCATTGGTCACACTACAAACTACTCTGAGAACTGAAAGGACCTTGAAAGTGGTGTTGCTTTTCATTATTATGGCAGATATTGTGCTGACATGTACCATTAAGAAGAGTTGAAGGAGATGGTCCCTGCTCTAACTTCATGCCACGTGCCCCCTAGCTGACAACCCCTATTGACCTATTGGATTTTAAACCTATCGGAGATTATTGTATATAAAAATGTGATTGATGGCTCTCGGATATAAATTTCAAAAGATTAGCTAATCTAAAAGATATCCACTATAGAAGACTTATGTTATTGTTAGGATCTGATTTTAGGTTAAAAGATTAGGATTGAGATAAATTTGGATGGTGACGCTCGGTCTATTTAGCATTAAAAAATTTTGTACAGGAAAAATGATCTATTTAAAATTTTTATTTTTACAATATAATATTAAATAGAGTTGTAAGTAAATCACTAACTTTCACAAAATAGTAATAATTATAAAATAAGTTGTAAATTAATCATAAAAAATTTGTAAATATATCATTACCTTACAGAAAACAGTAATACAATTAAAACAGTCACCCAAGCTACTAATTCAGGCAAAAGAAAAGGCTAGAGACTATTTAGATTTGAGAAAATGTGAGCGGATTCAAAAGAGTGTAAAGAGGTAATTGAGACTGCATGGAAAGGGATATTGGGTCCATATGAAATGAATATAGTAATGAAGGAGATATAAATTTGTGATGAGAAATTTGGAACAAAATCAGTTTTTGTCATGTCAAAAGGAATTAGAGAAGACTAGATCTCAACTTAAAACACTACCTAGTATGGATCCCCATCATATCAGAAGAATTGAACAAAAAGAAGCAAGAGCTTAAATGCACAAAAGGTTGGAAAGAGATGAAATAATGTAAAGACAAAGGCTAAAAGCCTTGTGGTTAAAAGAGGGTGATACAAACTCAACTAGCAAGAGAATGAGGATAGGGATAGTGTTGTAGAAGAATGAGGGTAGGGATAGAGTCATCATCGAGTATTTCAATGCTCTCTTCAAGTCCTTTGACCAGGTTGGGAACTTAGACTTTTTGGAAGGTTTGGCAAGAAGGGTTGATACAGAAATGAGTGCAAGACTCTCATTGGCTTTCTGTGTTAATAAAGTCTATTTGGCCTTAAAACAAATGAACCTTACAAAGACACCTAATCCTGATGACATGTCACTAATTTTTTTCCAAAAGTATTGGTCTGTAGTAGGAAAGGTGTCACAGAGGCTATCTTGCAGATTCTTAACAGTGGCCAACTCCCAACTGAAATAAACCATACTTTCATCACTTTGATACCAAAGAAGTGACAACCTAAGAATGTTTCACATTATCGGCTATCAGTCTCTGCAATGTAGTTTACAAGTTCATCTCAAAAGTGCTTGCAAATAGACTAAAGTGCATTCTACCAAATGTAATTTCACTCTCACAATTTGTTTTTGTCCTAGGAAGACTTATCTCTAACGATGTACTGGTTGCCTATGAATTGGTACATTTCCTAAGGCAAAAGAGAGGTGCAAAGTAAGGCTTCATGTATCCGAAACTTGACATGATCAAGGCTTATGATCACGTGGAGTGTGATTTTCTAATATAGGTGATGAAGAGAATGGGTTTTGAGGCTAGATGGACTCAGTTGATAATGTTGTGTGTAAAGATTGTGTCATTTTCAATTCTAGTGAATGGAGAGCCTAAAGGCCCTATGTATCCAACTCGAGGCTTGAGGTAAGGGGATCCCATCTCTCCTTACTTGTTCCTGTTATGTACTGAAGGCCTTATTTTACTTTTGAAGCAAGCAACAGTTTATAAGCAAATGGATGGGGTACAAATATCCAAAAGAGCACCCAAGATTAACCATATTCTATTTACAGATGACAGTGTTCTTTTTTACAGGGCAACTTTGCAGACCAATTTAAATATCCAATACTTGTTGGAAATTTATGAACAAGCCTCTGGACAGATGGTAAATTGTGAGAAGACTTCTATGGTGTTTAGTAGAAGAGTACCACACAGTCAACAAGAAGAGATCATGGCTTCTAGGGAGTCCAGCATCACCAAGAATATGAGAAATATTTAGGTCTCCCTCTTATGGTTGGTAAAGAAAAGAAAAATGCATTTTCAGATTTGAAGCATAAAGTGTGGATTAAGTTCAATGTGTGGAAGGAAAACTACTTTTCCAAGGAGATAGGGAAGTTTTGATTAAAGCTGTTGCTTTATCAATTCCAACCTATACCATGAGTTGCTTTAAACTGCATGTTACTTTATGCACTGAACTTTAAAATCTTATGGCCAAGTTTTGGTGAGGGCAGAAGAAAGATGAAAACAAAATCAGATGGGTGAGCTAGAAGAATATGTGTGAAACAAAAGCCAATGTTGGGATGAGATTTAAGGATTTGCATCTTTTCGACCAAGCTTTACTAGCCAAGCAGGGGTGAAGAATTTTGAAGGAAGAAAACACTTTACTACATCAAGTGTTCAAGGCCAACTAATTCCCAAATAAAAGCTTTAAAGAGGATAAATTAGAGTCTACACCATCATATGTTTGGAGGGGGATATGAGAGACAAAACAGAAGCTGCTGCATGGATGTAGATGGATGGTGGGGGATGGGCAGTCAATAAATATTTGGATTGATTTTTAGTTACCAAATCATAAATTTGTGCCACCTTAGCCAAATACACATGCTGGCCACAAAGGGGAGCTGGTGGCAAGTCTGATTGATGCTAACACTAAATGGTGGAATGTAAAGAAATTTAAAACAATCATTCCTCCTCGAGAAGCAATAGAAGTGTTAAAGATAATGCTAAGTTTAGAGAACAAACTTGATTGCCTCATTTGGGAGCATGAGAAGAATGGACGGTTTAGTGTAAGGAGTGCATATAGATTTTTTAAAACTCTTGGTCCATCTGGATAGGTGGGTGAATGTTTTAATGCTGAGGAATAGAAATAGATATGAAAGAAGATTTGGAAGTTGAAAATCCCCAACAGAATCAACATATTTGCTTAGAGGGCTTGCAAGGAGGGACTGCCAACAGAAGAATTTAAGGACTAAAAAGGTGATTATGGAGGCCTCGTGTCAATGGTGTAATGAGAAAGAAGAAGATGTTAGTCATACTCTTTTATTATGTCCTTCAATTAGAGAGTGTTGGAAGATATTTTCATAGCTTGTTAGTTGCTGAAAAACAAGGAGACTTTCTGCAGACAATAAGAAACGTGCAACAGATGAGGATTCATGGTGAGCTTGAAAACTTTTTCTTCATAGCATGGGGTATGTGGTATAGAAAGAACAAGAATATGTATGAAAATCAAGTCCCTAGTCCTAAGCAAACAATTGGATATGTTTTATCTATGTCTATAGAGTATAGGGCAGTGCATGATCTTTCTAAGCAGAACATACAAGCAATATGTAGGTGGCTTCCACCTCCTAATGGATCTGTTAAATTAAATGTGGATGGAGCTATTTTTGCAAATCAATGTAGTGTTGGGGTGGGAATCATCATAAGGAATGAAAAGGGAGAGGTAGTTCTATCGGCTAGTAACAAAGAAAGGGAGGTAAATGACCCTCTAGAAATTGAATTGCTAGCAATGGTAAGAGGTCTTCAGATTTGTATCCCTTTGGGCTTACAAGAGCTGTTCATAGAGAGTGACTAGCTGATCTTAGTGAATGAAGTTCTTGTTGAAGGGGATTCTATGGCACTGTTAGGCAACCTAGTGTATGAAGTTAAGAGATTGATGAAGTATTTTCCAAAGTGTTCAATAGAGTATACTAGACGTATGGCTAATGAAGCAGCTCACAAATTGGCAAGATATGCATGGCATCTTCAAGACTTAGTGATGTGGTGGAATTCTTTTCTTGTAGCATCGCTCAAACCATTTGGGCTGAGTCTTTGATGTAATGATGGTTGTTTCTTTGAATAAGATTTTTGATTTATTATGGAAAAATAAAAAAAGGTATAAGTAAACGAAAGCAATAAAGTGGGAATCAATTTCACAGCTGCTGGAGAATCAGTACGCAAAAGACTGCCGTGCTAGCTGGTTCTACCATAGTGATCCAGTCATAATGAACATATTTACAATAGCCCATAATAACCTTATTTAGGATTTGTGTCCAACATCCTTCACGTTTTCCAAGCATGCTAGGTCCAAGATGGAACACATCTATGCTTGATTCTCAATAGCCCTCAAGGGCTCCAAAGTTATTGGACACCCACTTCTCAGTCTAGGAATAGGTGATTTCTTTTCTAGGCAAGTATCTTGATCATCAACAGTCCACCTGCACAAATAATGTAACAAAACAGGATGAAATCATGAGTCTTTTTTTTTTTGCTAGATAGGATGAAATCTTGGATAAGTTAAACTCACTTGTATCCACTAGTCAGTCTGTGTAGAAATACCAACATTGTCACCTTTGCCATGTTCATTCCTATGCAGGTTGTTGGTCCTGATCCAAAAGGTACAAAACTGTATGGTTTTTGCATTTCCTGCATGGATAAATAAGGCTTGGTTACTTTAAATCTTACACCTAAAGGTCATTTATGTAGTGTTTATGCCAGAAAGTTAAGGAATGAGCAGGAACTGGGTATAGAGCTAATTACATCAAATCTAGAAGGATTGAATTGCATGGGATCCTTGAAGAGATCTGGGTCAGAGTGTATACAAGTTGCATCAATGTTCACATGCCATCCTTTCTTTATCTCAAAACCTGCAATAATTCATGCATAATTGATGAAAAGGCGTTTCCATTGAGGCAAAAATTATGACTCAGAAGAAGCTATTTATGAACCCAAAATGAGTTTTTCAGTAGTTTTAAGGCAAGAAGGGTAAATAAATAATGATCCAGATCAATATCTGTGTAGGACCTTTAGCATAATCAAAACAAAGGAGAAACTTGCCTTCTATTGTGCAGTCATCTAGTGCCACACGGGGAAACCACAACAAGACATTTGACATTCTTAATGTTTCTTTGACAACCTGGATAGTGCATGAACCAAATATCATGACCTTTCCATGAATGAAGTCCATTTTAGTATCAATTTTTCAATTACATAAAGATTGAAAAGTAAAAGCATTTCATCTAATTTATATGTTCTTGGCATAATCGAAACGGAAGCAGCATAACTTGCAAGACTTTTAATCAACAAAGAGCAGAGTCAATTCGATATAATAACCTTTGAACCATAAGAAATGTTGTTGAAGTCTTCAAGACTGAGTACGGCTCCTTCAAGCCTATTTCTAGATATTGACAATTGTTCATCCTGCAAGTTCACATGAATATTAATTATATTCCTAAGATGAATATTCTTCTTAAAATTAAGGCGCAAAAGAGAACCCTTCTTTGAACCACACCCTGAACTCTATTTTGGCTCAAAAATCAGTAATTCTCACTCACCCTGAGCCTTTCCTGGACTGCTCTGTTCTCATCCAGAAACTTGACAGCCCACATCATTGCAGCTGCAGTGCTCCTCTGCCCTCCAAGTAGCAAAGACAAGAGGTTGTCCATGATTTCTTGGTCGTCTAGCTTTTCATTGGGAGGGTACGAGTCTCTGTGTAACATTGACTGCAGGAAGTCTTCAGAAGACTCACTCCCACCCCGTCGCCTTTTAATTAGCGCTCTAAATATTTCCATGAGCCTTTTACGTGCCTGCTTTGATAATGTCTGTTAGTGTAACATATTAAAAAAGTTAAGAATATTAAGATCTATCATCTACCATTGTCTTTTTTATGCATAAGTACACTTTGTACGCTCAAACTACTAAGAGTCTCACATTTTTCACAACCTACCATAACTAACACATTTCATCCTACCAAACGATACTTTGTACTCTTCATTAAAGATCTGACCGTCAAGATTACGCATCGTCACCTATTTCGTTCATCTCAATAATCATAATTGAATTAGGGTGCAAAAATGTCAGTTTTTAGTAGTTTGTGCATATAATGTGCCAATTTCGATTGTTTTAGATGCGAAGTGCAAAACTCCTAATAGTTTGAGGATGCAAGTAAATGATTTACATTTACTTCTAGCATTGACTGGACTTCTAACCAAGATGCAGGGCCTGCATGTCCAAAAACCGGGCAACTGTACCCTTGTAACCAGCTCTAAGGCTGCCAATCTTACCTTGATGCCTTTGTAGTATGGGGTGCCAGGTATAATCAAAGGAAAGGATAACATGGCGTTAGAGACAGAGGTGTAGTCTCTCTCTGTAGAGGAAAAAATTAGTTAGGATTAGATGACTAAATGATAAGGTTTATCTTATCATTATTTGACTAAATGATAAGGTTTATCTTATCATTATTTGATTAAATTTGGATGAATGTAAAATAAGAGATTACTTAATCTTTAACAACATTGAGTTTATCTAGAAGTTTATAAGGTTGTTTAGATAAGTCAGTTACATGAATTTTGACTCCATAAGGGTATGCAATTATCAAGATATGAAGCTGAACACAGATAAATCACTGCAGAATAGAGTTATCGTGAAATGTTAGCAATTCGTCAGGAGACATTCTCACGACAGATTCTATCCGTCAGCAGAATTCTAGTTCAACTGGAACTCTTTTCAGATTATCTATTTAAGAGATCCTATTAGTTAGGATCTGTAGAGATTCAGATCTGCATATTTTCTAGAGCACTTTCTAGTGCATATTTTGGTGAGAAAATTCCTTAGTGAATTTTCATATTTGTGATCTCTCATTGTGTGTGATCGTGCTTCAAGTGTGAAGGATCGTTGATTGGATTTCAGCTACTGGAATTCTAAGAGGGAAGTCAATAGTTTGAAGATCGCCAGAGGTTCTGGCTGCTACTGCAGTAGAAGACAAATGAGTTATTTGTCTGGACAAGTAAGAGAGTTAAGTTACAAAGGTTTTGTAATTGAGAATTACTTGTAATTGATTTTTAAACAAGAAAATTGACTTTCCTGGGTTTGACTACCCTGTAAGGTTTTACCTTTAAAGAGTTCTTTAAAGAGTTTCCATTCGTAACCAATCATTGTGTCTTACAAATTTGTTTATTATTTTTGAGTATTTTGATTCGTTTAATAATTCTAGATATTGAGATCTAATCAATTTGTTTAAGAAAATTGGCAGAAAATTTCGTGGTTTTACAGGGGTACGTTGGAAATTTCAATTGGCATAAGAGAGTGGTTCACTCATTCGAGTGTGATCCGTGCCCTTGTAAATCATGTTGACGTCATTATACATTCTACCATACTTCGATAGGGAAAACTATGCTTATTGGAAAGTTCGTATGAAGGCTTTTCTCAAGTCTTTGGATGAACGTGTATGGCATTCGGTTGAACGAGGATGGACTAAACCCAAGACATCTATAGATGCTTGGATGAAAGATGAAATCAACAATTGCAATTTGAATAGCAAAGGATTTAACGTTATTTTCATGGCGGTATCCCCCGAAGAATTTAAAAGAATCTCCATATGTGAGATTGCTAAAGAAGTTTGAGATATTTTGGAGGTTACACATGAAGGCACAAGAATAGTAAAAAATTCAAAATTGTAGATGCTAACCTCTAAATTTGAAGATATTAAAATGTTAGAAGATGAAAATTTTAATGATTTTTATGCTAAACTGAATGATATTGTGAATTTTAGGTTTAATCTCGGCAAGAAGGTGAAGGATTCAAGGGTCGTGAGGAAGATTCTAAGGTCTTTACTTGAAAGATTTCGACCCAAATTTACTGCTATTGAAGAAAGTAAAGATTTGGATGCAATAAGAGTAGAAGAGCTGGTAGGTTCTTTACAAATATATGAATCTTCGCTTCCTCAAGTAAGAAAAAGTAAGTTCATTGCTTTAAAAACTATAAAAGAAAATCATGAAGATTTTTCTGATGAAGAAAATTTTAACAATGAGGATATAGATCTCATAGCAAGAAAGTTCAGAAAATTCATGTTTAATAAAAAGTCTAGTGGAAAGCAAAAAAGAGGTAAAGAATTTTCTGCAAAGAATAATTATTCTGAAAAATGGAATAAGGAAAAATTTGAAAATAATGATAAAGTAAAGTGCTATGAATGCTATGGTTATGGTCACATAAGAATTGAATGTCCAAATTTCAAGAAAAATAAAGGAAAAGCATTGAATGTCACACTTAGTGACAGTTCAGAATCTGAAATTTCAAGTATATCTTCTGATGATGACAATTCTTTTGTGATTTTTTCTACTGTTGTTAATGATTTTTCTAATATTGGGCTAACAAAATCTGAAAATGATGATGATGATAGTGATTTGTAGGTTACTCTAATTGTGGATGATCATGAATTAAGTCTACAAGAAGCCTATAATGATCTATGTGAGGAAGTGATCAAATTAAAGAAACTCAACAAGAAGCTGTACAATAGATTTACTGTTGTGGAGAATGAGAAAAACAATCTTTCTGAGACATTAAAAAATTCTGGTTTTGAGGTATCAATATTAAACGATCAAAAGACTGCACTAGAAAAAGAGTTGGAAAAGTTTCAGAAGTGCCAAGAAAAAACAGCAACACAGAAGTTAGAAGAGATTTTGAGTTTTCAAAAATCTAGTTGTGATCGCACGAGTTTGGGGTATATGACTTCTCAAGGTATGGAATTTAAAGGCTCATCATCCGCTGCCACTTCATCAAAAGATATCATTTTTGTTAAAGGAAGTCAAGATGAGGAAGCCCCAAAAAAGGCCGTGTCTAAAACTCATGTTCCAAGAGCCTCTCATGATAGATCAATGACAAAGAAGCCCAACCAAGGTAAGTTTATTCCTACTTGTCATTATTGTGGATTTGTTGGTCATATAAGACCAAATTGTTTTAACTTGAATAAAATGAAGAAAAATGAAGGTGAAAGAAATCCAAAAAGGAAATGAAAGCGTCTAGAGAATCAAGTTTGTGGTATGAATCAACAAATCAATTTTTTAAGTCTCAAACTTGGTGAACTAGCAGATTTTTACTTTCAAAATAAAGAAAAGATCATACAAAGTGATGTTGATAAAAAAGAATAGGCCAAAATTTAAAGTAAAGTGGGTGGTCAAAGAAGATGCTATGTCAGATTAATTAATAGGATTACTTGCATATTCTTGCATTCTTTATATTATTGCATTAGTCTAGGACATGCATTTTATTTTTCTGTTTTACTTTTATGTTTCTGTTTTTCAATTTTAAATAATAAAAAAATATAATATAAAATTTTTTTCTGGTTTGGTTCAAAACTTTTCTTTAAGGAAAATGCATGCTTAATATGTCAAAATTTGAACATTTGTGTTCTCACTTAATAAATTTTTGAACCTATGCATCTCTCTATTTTGTGCGATTCATTTTGTGCATACTAACCCTATGGATTATCTTGGCAAAGTTCATTTTCAATGTACAGTGAGGAACCTATATGTATGCATTTTATAATTGAAGTTCATTTTTTTTAATGAGATGCTCATCAAATAGGGAGTTCATGCCTTAAATTGATTAATACTAGTTGAACCTAGTACATCAATAAAGAGCTTTCCTCTTGCCAAATACAAAGAGTTGATCCATATAGAAAAAGTCGGTATTAATTCATTACGAAAAAAGACAAACATTCTACACGGATCTACCACCTTAAGTTCTTACAGAAAAAATCGTTGCTCTAATCATTATGGAAAAAGATGAGCAACAAACATGAACACAAAAAAGGGGTGTACAAACTAGTATTTGGAGAAGATGCTCATGTATCTAGGCCCTAGCATAAAGTTTGACTTTTAAGGTGAAGTAACAAACTTTTGTGAGCATCTATAAGAAGCAATCATTCATAAATAAAGGTATAAAAAATATATTGAAGAAAAGAGTTCATAAATATGCTATGGTATAAGTATACTCACTCATACATTTACATGAACTTTGACATTGATGATCTTATGAGGAGTGAACATCCATAGTGATTGTTGCAAATAAGAGGGTGTACTCTATTGAATTTGTTTTGTGAGTTACACTATATTTTGAACTAAGATGCATCTAGGCATGTTACTTGTCTTATTACATATTTATTTTTTTATATAAAAAGAAAGAAAGAAAGAAAAAAAAAGTTCAAATTTTTTGTTAATTTTTCTAATCTCTATTTATTTTGGTTTATATTAAATAAATACATGGGAGTTGTTCATCATGTCTTTTTTAGTGTCTTCATCTTGGCACATATAAGTGATATTTATTCTATTTTGTGTCTTGTCAGATTAGTGACAAAAAAGGGGGAGTATTGGAAGAGCAAATTGGAATATTTTGATATTATGAAATTTAGGCGAAGTTTAAGTAAGTGGGAGTTTAATGAATTTGCTAAAAATAAAAAGGGGAGCAGCAAAATATTGAGGGGGAGAACTATATACTTTAGGGGGAGTTGCAGAATACGAAGAGGGAGAATTAAGTACAGAACATGGTTATTGATGATGACTAGAACACTTTTTTTGTAGGTTTACATTACGTCTAACCTTTGATTATTATTGAGACTAATTTCAAAGAATGTTCTATGTCATTTCTTCTCATTATTGTATTAAGATTTTCTTCACGAGATCTTGGTCTGCTGGTTGTTTTTGTCTTAAGTATACACTACATTCATCAAGTTGGTTTTGTGACCAATCCGCCAAAGGGGAAAGATTGTAGATGCAAGACATTCATTAAGTTGGTTTTGTCACCAATCCGCCAAATGGGGAGATTGTAGAGGAACAAATTGGTTAGGATTAGATGACTAAATGATAAGGTTTATCTTATCATTATTTGATTAGATTTGGATGAATGTAAAATAAGAGATGACTTTATTTTTAACAACATTGAGTTTATCTAGAAGTTTATAAAGTTGTTTAGATAAGTCAGTTACATGAATTTCGAATACATAAGAATTTGCAATTATCAAGACCTGAAGTTGAACACAGATAAATCACTGCAGAAGAGAGTTATCGTGAAATGTCAGCAATTCGTCAGGAAACATTCTCACGACAGATTCTATCCGTCAGCAGAATCCTAGTTCAACTGAAACTCTTTCCAGATTGTCTATTTAAGAGATCCTATTGGTTAGGATCTGTAGATATTCAGATCTGCATATTTTCTAGAGCAGTTTCTAGTGCATATTTTGGTGAGAAAATTGTTTAGTGAATTTTCATATTTGTGATCTCTCATTGTGTGTGATCGTGCTTCAAATGTGAAAGATCGTTGATTGGATTTCAGTCACTGGAGTTCTAGAAGGGAAGTCAATAATTTGAAGATCGCTAGAGGTTCTGGCTGCTATTACGGTAGAAAACAAATGAGTCATTTGTCTGGACAAGTAAGAGAGTCAAGTTACAAAAGTTTTGTAATTGAGAATTACTTATAATTGATTTTTAAACAATAAAATTGACTTTCCTGAGTTTGGCTGCCCCGTAGGGTTTTACCTTTAAAGAGTTCTTTAAAAGATTTCCCTTTGTAATCAATCGGTGTGTCTTACAAATTTATTTATTATTTTTGAGTATTTTGATTCGTTTAATAATTCTAAATATTAAAATCTAATCAATTTATTCAAAAAAATTAATAAACAATTTCGTAATTTTACGAAAACGATGGAAATTTCACTCTCCATATCTCGCAGCATGGATTCCTCCGTAGTACTCATTAGCATGTTACACATTGCAGCAAATGTCAACTGTAAATCAGAAACCGTCAAAAGGTTAGCTGTTAAGAGTACATGCGACTGCAATTTTATCGGGCCGTACTTCAATCATTACAAGTTGAAGCATCTACCATGCTATTAATGGTATTAATGATGAAGAAAAAACAACTAATTCAACACAAAAAATTGTAACCTTACCTTCATGGTGCAGTCAAGCGCCACAAAGCTTTTCTGAGCTTCTAAATTCTTCAGCCTTTCACACAGCATTTTGTCAAATTTCTTGACAAACTTGGACATAGAGTTCATGGAGAAAGGATCGGCTAGAAGACGCCGCATCCTTTTGTGGCTCTCAAATGGCACACATAGCAAGCTCTTTTCTCCTACCGCATCTGCCATTGATTTCACAAACCCCCTCTTGAACTGCACAAAATCACTAGTAAATATCGTTTTTGCGCCCACAGTACTTGGAACAAACACATGGATCTTCCCAAATATCCTTGTCTTGAACCACTTCCCATACCTACATTCAGTACCACATTGTCAACTATATGCAGCATGTAATAATAATATGGATCAAGGTCCCCTCAAGTTGTTGCCTGAGTTTGAGGGCCCCAAATGGAATAGAGATGGACACATCAAGTGGGCTCTACTGCATTTATTGAACGTTTAATGTTGTAGGATTCACTTGATATGTTTATCTCCCTCCAACTTGAGACCCTCAAGTTTGAACAACAACTTGAGGGGATGTCGTATATACAAAGACCAATAAATGAACATTTCAAGTGATAGGCACTGGTTGGACATGAACCATAACGAAGAAGTGCCAAGTCCAACATTGGTTCCTTATGGTTGTTGTAATTTTTCAAACTTCAAATAATATTTACTGAGTATTTAATTCTACCCAACAATTAAAGGGGATCTTTTTTCCTAATTTTTTGCTAGTCTCGAAATTGAAAGTAGACGACAAGGTTGATACTGATATGCTACAGTCACATGCCATTAGAGAGAGAATAGAACCATTACTAATGAGTGCATATGAGCAGGATAGATTCTCTCATTGTGATTGGGAACACAGAATGAATCGTAGTTCTATCTTGAACTACTAATACTGATCATAAACATGGTGGAGAATCACTGACCTCTGTCGTCGGAGTCCAACAAAATCATAGCATCCTCTGGTGCCGTTAGTGGCTGAAAGAAGAGAAATGGTTTCACCCAGAAAAGGCAGCCCCAGCCAGCCAGGGATGCCACCTTTCTCAGTAAAGACTTTTCTCCAAGCTTTCGAGACAAACAAAGTTATTCCTACAGAAACCAGTGCGGCAATGATAACACCATAATAGTTCCATACTTGAAAAATTAGCTCTTTCTTAGACAGATCCAGCAGTTTTAGCTTTCTCGAACCAATCTCCCACTGGTTGAAGAAAAAGGTGCCGAGGTTGTGACATCTGGTCCAAATGGTGCACTTATTTATATAGAAATATGGCAAAAATAATATCTGGAAGGAGACAGGTTTGCTTTGTTTTAAACATTTAAGAAAATGGGGAGCATCTTATAATTAGGCAGGATTGTTAAACACAAGTCTAAGCAAGATTCCTGTCGGTAATAGACAATCCCGGGTGTCAGTATTGATATTGTCACTCTGGATGTCGTTATTTGAAAGGAAAACTTAAGATAGTTCTCAGGTCCTATTAGCAATTCAGGTATAAGACAGAAGAACAGAACAAGGCCCTTCCTTAGTCAGAGCACATATAATGGCCATTTAAGGATTTTTTTTTTTTTTTTCCTAATGTTGTCATTTGCGTCATTCATATGCCACAATTAATAATTAATAATTTTTCTGGCCAAGCATATAAAGGACCTACGACTCCTCCAGGCTCCATTCTCTTCTATCTGACTCCTTCCATCGAACATCGGCCTCGTTTAAGAACCTTATCTGCAAATACCTTTTTCTTTTTTACTTCATTTTCCCACCTTGGGCAACCGCAAAGGGAATTTATTCTTGGAATTGCTTATTGAAAACATTGCAATGGCGTATCGATCTCCTCTCCCAACTCCTTAATTTGCTAAGATCCTTTGGATCAATTGGCAATACTTGATTTCTCATTAAGGGATCGAGTCCCTCCTCCCCATGTATAAAAAAATAATTTGCTAAGGTAAGCTCTTGCTCAATCTCTATTGCATTTATTACTCATAGTAAAATCATCCATCGTCTCAAAGATTAAGTTGATGGGAAGGAAGATGAAGATTTTATTATTTTTATTATATTCTTAACGGCCTCTCTCACATGTGGGCCAAACTTTTTTAATTAATATGTCTAATATGTGAAATATTTAATTAAATAGAATAGGGTGTAGATTAGGATTCGAACTCAATATTTCTACGATGATATTATGTGAAATCACTCGCACTTGTCCCAAAAATTTAAAGTGATGGAAAGAGTGTCCACGGCCCTTTTCTTTTCTTGTTTTCTTATTTTATTTTCACAAACTATTTGATAGGAAAAATAAATAAATAAGAACAATGCTAGGATGTACACCAAATATACACACAAATATGTAGATTAGTGCAAATAGTTTTTTTTTCTTTTAAGCATTTTTTAAACATCCTTAACTATTAAAAAAAATAAAATAAATAAATAAATACACTAATAATCATTTCTTAACTATTAAAAAAAATAAGATATATGAGGGTGCACATTTGACACTCATATTAACATTTTCCAATAAATAAAGTGAGTAGGCCATGGCCCATCCTAGTATCCGACTACTTACCTCTTGATGATTTTCATTTAAAGAAAACGAAAATAACATAGAAATCAATTTTTTTAAAATATATGATAACTAATTCAGTACTAATAAAATGTTTTGCTTTCCAAGTATGGATGGTGATTTCTTATTCTGAGATAATTTTCTAAATAACTATTTTCATAATAGACGTGAAGATAAGTTCTTTTTTCTTTTTGGTTTTTGAAGTAAAAATTCCTCTGTATTCCATTTATAAAATCAAACATTACACAAATTATCCTTCTCCAGACTGCTAGAAATGAAGTCTGGAATTTCCTCTATTCACACTTTCTCATTATCTAAGCATAAAGCTACTTTTGCTAACTTATGAGCCACTGTATTGCTTTCTTTATATACAAACTGTCCTTTCCATTCAATTCTATGGGATAAAACCTTCTTAATTTATATCTTTTAACTATGTGACCATAATAAGTCAGAACTTCATCTTCACTTTTTACTGCATTGATAATTACTTGAGCATCCCCTTCAAAGATTACCTTTCTGAAATTTAAATCCCTGCATATCTCCATAACTTTCCAGAGAGCAAAGCATTCCGCTAATTCATTGAAAAACCTAATGCAAAAATTGATAAAATGACTTCAAACTTCTACAAATTATTATTTAGACAACTTCTATGCTGTTCCAATATGCCAAGATCAAGTTTAACTTTTTAATATGTTTGGTTATTAAATCAAACTCAACTCATCTCAAACCAATTATTAATAACATTCACTACTTTCTCAATTTTCTATAAAAAGTTAAACTCATATCAACTTACTTCATACATTTTAACCAAAAAATTTAACCACATCTTAACCTAAAAATATTAAACTCATCTCAATAGAACTCACAAAATACTAATATTCACAAATCAACTCAACTTATCTCAACATCCAAATACAGAACAATCTACTTTTTAGGTCAGTGATTTCACTCTTTACTTGGTTCCTCACACTTCCTATTTGTCCTCCCTATGGACGTTCTTCCGCATGCCTTTTGCCAAAAAAAAAACTAGTAGTTCTTCTAAAAGGCCAGGCATCGGTTCTGACTGTGAGTATGACCAGGTTTGTAGGCGTCATTTTTGTGTTCAGTTCTAGTTGACTTGATCGGCGCTTCCTATCATGCCTTCAGTGGATTGACCACTCGGGTTTAGAGCCCCAACTCAATATAGCTACATGTCCAAACTAGCCCTGGGGATGATTCTCCTTTCCTCTTTTTCCAGTTCTATAGCTTTTGTGTTCTTCGGCTCGGGCAGTTCTTTCATATTCTCATTTTGACCTTCAAATCAAAGTTTTGGGTTTGGGTTTTTCAGAAAGGAATGAAGAGACATGAAGGGTGTTTTAAAGGCGGAAGAACTTCTCTCTCTCTACCCCTAAGGATGTGGCTACAATATTGCTACGAGGGCGATGTATACACTGGTTTTGGGTTGCAAGGATATGGCTTAATATATGCATGTGTGATAATGCAATCAACATCTATTTTTGAGAATTGTTTCTTTTAATATAACCTCTGTATTTCATATATGAACTCCAACCATACAATTTTTATCTTTTGCCGGACTATTTACAATGAAGTCTAGGATTTCTTCAATCCAAACCCTTACCTCATCAATGCACAAAGCAGCCTTAGTTAAAGTATGAGCCACTATATTCCTATCTCTATAAGCAAATTGTAAACTCCACTCCACTCTGACTTTGGTAGAGTTTCCTCAGGGCAACCAGTGCCGCCCCTTTATTCGTTGCAGATGATCCATGTGGTAGGTGGGGATGAAACATGTCCATAACATTTGGTGCCATCTGTGGGATATATATTTCCTGAACAAGCGTGCTTTTTACATGCCTACTACTACGCGATCACAAGTAACTAGAGACCGAGAAGCGAACGCAACAGAGATGAAGGCGAGGTGGGTAGATATGGAAGAAAAACTGAAGAAGGCGACAGATCTAGCAGAGCAATTGCAGAAAAAAAAGGAGGAGTTAAGGCAACAGCATGTTGCTACACCACCAGTCGATGGACAAACAGAAGAGGATGCCCATAGTGCAAACGAGGTCGATACTGAGGAGCTAGAAAAGAAGAAACTACACGACGAGCTAAAAAGTCTTGTTGACAAATATGAAGAGATGGCGAGGAAGATGGGAGGATCTTCCTCAGTAGAACAGCTGCTGAACCGTACAAACCTCCCCTACAGTGATGAAGTTATGGCAGTGCCCCTCCCGCCTAAATTCAAGGTTCCCTATATTGACGTGTACGATGGGTCCAAAGACCCGGTGGAACACTTGGAGAACTTTAAGGCGCATATCATACTCCACGGCTTCCCTTGAGAAATTGCATGCCGAGCTTTTCCCTTGATCCTAAAGGAACGACGAGAGGGTGGTTTAAAACTCTCCAAGCAGTTCTTAACACAATTTATGCCAAGTAGAAGGCGACAGCGCCCATCTGCATACCTTTTAATAGTTAAGCATAGAGAAGAAGAGAATCTGAAGACATACCTCACCTGTTTTAATATAGAGAGGTTGACAACCGAAAAATAGGACGAGAAGATCACTCTGGCCGCCCTCCTGGGTGGGATTTGGCCGTGTAGCCCTTTTATGGCCGAGTTAGCCAGGAGGACCCCATCTACTCTGAGGGAGTTCATGGACAGGGCAAATGACTTCGTAAATGTTGAAGATACACTGCAAGCCCTTGTAGACCTGAGAAGAGATGAGCAGAGGGCAGAACATAAGACCAACCTAGGCGACAAAAAACTTACGTCAGGTCATCGGGACAGAAGACAAGAAAGGCGACCAGAGCACAACAATAGATTGATGTACAGCAATCTATATGTGCAAGAAAGGGAGGAGTCGGATAGAGAGTATTGCCAATCTAGAGCAGGCAATCGTTATTGCAAATACCACCAGACGAGTTCGCATTGGACAGGAGACTGCACGACCATGGAGAAAAGGGTCACTAAACTGGTGGGCACGGGAGAGTTAGAGCGAATGATGGCAGAACGCTCAAAGCCTAAGCAACGGTATGAACGAGAACATAGCCAGCAAAGAAAGGACAGCCCAGGTAGGCGGAAAAATATCGTGGCAATAGTAGAGACGGAGTGCTCTCAAATGATGATATGGATAGGGCGCCCTGAGGTGAAATCAGATAAAGTTTCTCGACTGACGGCGGGATAAGAGAAACATATGGCGAGCAGGTTTCCTACCCTAGGAATGCAGAGCATTCGGAGAAACCTTACCCATGATAACAAATTTTTATTTTCTATTTGATTTATTGTTTTATTGAAGAGACACTTTTTACATATTTCTGGAACATCTGGCAAACATTAAAATTAACAATTCTATTTGTGTGCTGAATAAAGTGCCCCTTACAAATCAGTCTCGCTTTACCCATAGAAGCGGATGGCGGTCAAGTCTTCACGACACTGCAAAAGGGAAAGGTCAGGGATCACTCAATCCTTAAACACCAATGACGAGTTATCACATTTGCGGTGCCATGTAAAAAGGGTGTGGAGGTCAGTAGACCACGCCACCCCTAAACACTAATGATGAGCTATCAGTCTCACGGTGCCATGTAAAAAGGCGGGAAAGGTCAGGGACCGCCTGATCCTTAAACACCAATGACGAGTTATCATACTCGTGGTGCCATGTAAAAAAGGCGCGAAGGTTAGTAGACCACGCCACCCTTAAACACCCATACGAGTTATCACACTCGCGATGCCATGTAAAAAGGCAGAAAAGGTTAGGGACCACCCAATCATTAAACATTAATGACGAGCTATCAGCCTCATGGTGCCATGTAAAAAGGCGGGAAAGGTCAGGGACTGCCCGACCATTAAACACCAATGACGAGTTATCACACTCGCGGTGCCATGTAAAAAGGGTGTGGAGGTCAGTAAACCACACCACCCTTAAGTACCAATGATGAGCTATTAGCCTTGTGATACCATGTAAAAAAGGCGGGAAAGATCAGGGACCGCCCGACCATTAAACACCAATGATGAGTTATCACACTCGCGGTGCCATGTAAAAAGGGCGTGGAGGTCAGTAGACTACACCATCCTGAAACACCAATGACGAGCAATCAACCTCGCAATACCATGTAAAAGGGCAGGAAAGGTCAAGGACGGCCCGACCATTAAACACCAATGGCGAGCTATCAGCCTCGCAGTGCCATGTACAAAGGAAACTCTTTGACGCCTAACTTAATCTTCACGCCAGGAAGCCCATCGCCACCAGAGCAAGGCTCAAGTATTTAAATCTCAACTTTGTACATTTTTATTATACTAACCAATTTTGTTTTTAGTAAACCAATGCCTTTGGGCGAGCAAGAATACATACGCCTATAGACGGTCAATTATACATACACCTCTGGGCGGTCAACTATACAAACACCTCCAGGCGAGCAATACAAATGCCTCCAGGCAAACAAATCAAACGCTTCTAGGCGAGCAACATGACCAACAACTCTGGGCGAGAAAGTATTTAGCAATCTCAACCTTGCAAAAATACTGTTACAAAAGCACTCAAGGATAAATAGTTTTTCCATGCAATAAACAGTCTCTCAGGCAAACGTCCACAGACTCAAAACTGAGCTCCACGCTCACACTCAATGAGGTCGAGTACATCTCCCGCCTATCTCTCCAAGCTGAGCCTCTCACCCCTTAGCACAAAACAAACAAAAAACCAGGGATTGGACAATAAACTAGGGATAGAATAGGATACAGTGACCAAGTTTTTAAATTTATTTTGCATATTATTGACTTGAAGATTCTCAAGGCCTTCTAAGGCTTCATAGCTACCAGAACTGCTTTTTTTTTTTGCAGGTTACCTCAATTACGGTTGACTTGAAGACTCCCAAGACAACCAAAAGGCCGAGCTACCAAAGGTCGAGCCTCATGCACAGTGCAGCCAATTGATAGCTAACCAAAAGGAAGTGAAGACACTCACGCGCACTAACTAGCATGGATCCTCAACGGGCTAAGAAAAAACAAAAGCAAACTAATGCCCACGAGCCGATGGGGTAAGAGGCAGGTACAAAGAATGCAAAGTATTTAATTTCCCATATGATGATCACGAAGAAAATTAGCGGGGTAGCTGGAAGGGATATTTGAGTCCCCACAACTTTAGCAAAGAGATAAAATCAATAAGAGATAAGGCAAATCGACTCACTCTCCTAAGAGGAAACAGACTCAGATTCCTAACAGGAGATAGACTCCTACTCCTAGAAGGGAACTGCTTCACATGACTTAGACTCCTACAAGGAAAAGGCTTTACAAGGCTAATTAAACTTCTATCACTTCAAGGAAATAACCTCTATAAATAGCCTACAATAGGTAACAAATTCTTAACTCTACTTCCTTTTCTACATATGCTTACTCTCATATTATATTTCTAACTTTGGCATCAGAGTTTCCTCAAGGCAACCAGTGCCGCCCCTTTATTTGTTGCAGGTGATCCGTGTGGTAAGTGGCAATGAAACACATCCTTAACAGGGTTGCAAGGATATGGCTTGATATATGCATGTGTGGATAATGCAATCAACATCTATTTTTGAGAATTGTTTCTTTTAATATAACCTCTGTATTTCATATTTGAACTCCAACCATACAATTTTTATCTTTTGCCAGACTATTTACAATGAAGTCTAGGACTTCTTCAATCCAAACCCTTACCTCAGCAATGCACAAAGCAACCTTAGTAAAAGTATGAGCCACTATATTCCTATCTCTATAAGCAAATTGTAAACTCCACTCACATTTATTATTAAGCACCTTTCTAATATCTTCAATTAAATGGCCATATATAAAAGGACAGAATCTCTATCCTTCGCTCTTCACTACCATGATGATGGCTTTTGCATCTCCTTCAAAAATCACCTTCTAAAAGTTAAAATCCCTGCATAGCTCATTACTTTCCACAATGCATAACATTCTGCAACCTCTAGTTTCTGGACATTGCTTTTGTGATCACAAGCTGCTAACAAAGCCTTGCCCTCCTCAGCTATAATATTTCCATTTTTTTTTTGACATCTAAAGAGGCATCCCAATTCACCTTCACAAAGTTTGCATCTGATTTAACCTACCTCGACTTGTTTAATTCATTTCCAAGTAGCAATCCTTCTATCTTCTGGTCTTTCTATGCTTGCCGGAATTCCTCCAGACCTTCTATTGCAGATTTCAGCAATATTTTGGATAGTTGAACCCCTTTTAAAAAATGAACTCATTTATTCTCAACCATACTTTCCTTAACTGAACTGCTATCCCCTCCACCTGTGCTTTAGTTAGGTTTCCCATAAGCTTTTCCCACAGTAGCAAAAAATACTCTCTGCTCTATTCCACTTTTGTACACAGCTTTGATCATTTGCCCATTCATCATTGGCTACTAGACACTCCCAAAGAGCATGCATTATTGACTTGGCTTCTTCTTGACAAATTGGACAGGTAGGGTCTTCAACTATCTTTTTTTTGGAACAAATTCTTTTTAGTTGGTAACAGGTCATTTCCTGCCTTCCAAAGGAATACCTTCACCACACTTGGCACTTCTAAATCCCAAATACTCCTCCATTTACTATCAACTTGATCCTCCTTTGAAGACTTACCTTTGTAGCTTCTTTTCTTGTCTAGCTGTAGAAAATAGGCACTTCTTATAGAAAACACCCATTTATTGGAGAGGCCCCATATAAGTTTGTCTTCAGGACTACCACTACTAAGTGGTATACTAAGAATCTGTTATGCTTCTTCACTATCAAATATAGCATTAACCATCTCAGCATTCCACTCCCCTTTGTGCTCTATGATAAGCTCTTCTACTCTTGAATCTTCCTTTAGCATTGAAACTGGTGACTGAACTGGAAAGGATGATGGTTTTAAGTTATTAATAATCTTATAAATTTCTCTAGAAACATTAGATACTATATAAATATTAGATATTTAAGTTAATATGTCTATCTTTCTTCTGAGTGGTGAAACTAGCTAGCTAATACTTTAGGTGCTACAATTTTAAAAGAGTAATCCTACTATACCTCTTAATTTATATTACTCACTTTATCCCTTGACATAGCACTACATTACGGTGCCATGTACGTGGCTTATTTAAATATATATATATATATATAAATTCAAAACAAAATGATGTTAAAAAATATAAAAAGTGGAAAACTAAAACCCTTCTAAATTCCCTCTACCCTTTACCATCTACTTTTTTCTATTTGTGTTTTTAATTTTTTTAATAAGTAGCATGGTGTTGAAATGGAGAGTGAAATGCCTTGCAAATATTCATTATATTCAACCTAACAATTACAGAGGGATTCTTGCCTTTATATAGTCAGGGATTATAGCTTACAATATCAAAGATGAGAATCAAAATAGAATAAGTGTTGGTTACAACAGAAAATAAAAAAGGACAAAAGTTGTGAATATTCTAGAGTTGCTGAGGTGGACTTTGTAGAAGTTTATGCTTTTTATCCTTGCAAATATCATCTCCTGGCTAATGGTTAATATGCTCCCTAGAGTCTAACGGGATGTCAAACACAGTTAGAGTCAATCTAAAGCAGGAAAATCAATTAGCAATCGAAGGTTTGGTAAACACATTGGCCAATTGTTCTTTGCTGCTGCACAAAAGCACCTATATTGTCTTGGCAGCCACTCTATCGTGCACAAAATGAAAATATATATCCATATGTTTGGTGCGAGAACGGAATATAGGATTAGATGTCAAATATGTCGCCCCCAAATTATTACACCACAAGATTGGAGGTTTTGCAAGAGAGAAACCAAGCTCTTTAATTAGAATGCCATAAGTAAGATTGTCAATTTCCAGATTGAGAAAGTAAGACAAAGAGCCTAAATCTTTAACTAGAAACATGTTACCAAGGGCTGAAATGAAATCATCAACAGTAGCCAAAGATGAAGAAGTTATGACCATATCATCGACGTACACTTAAATGAAGATGCAAAGAGTCGATGTATGCAGTATAAATAGAGAAGGATCACCCTTACATGCTGTGAAACCATAACCGATCAACCATGAGCTCAATTCTAAGAACCAAGCTCGAGGAGCTTGCTTGAGGCCATAAATGACCTTGTTGAGTTTGCAAACAAAGGTTGGTCGTAGGGTATCAACAAAACCTTGTAGTTGTTGCATAAAGACTGTTTCAGAGAGCTTACCATGAAGAAATTCATTTTGGATGTCTATTTAACGAAGCCACCAGCCACGAGCAACAACAATTGACAACACAAACCGAATTGTAGAGTGTATCACCACAGGACTGAAGGTTTTGGTATAGTCTATTCCAATTTGTTGGTGAAACCCCTTAGCCACAAGTCTGGCTTTTCTCCTTTCAATAGACCCATTAGAACGCATCTTAGTGCAAAATACCCAACGACACCCAACAAGGTTAGAGGCAAAGGAGGGCGGGAATAAAGTCCAAGTATTGGTCTACATGAGAACTTGGTATTCTTGAGACATGGCAGATTGCCATTTAGGAAATTTAGAAGCTATAGTGTATGAGGATGTTTCATCGGGGACCATGATAGTAGTGAGAAAGCAATTTTGAGTTGGATACGGAACAATTCCATCAATGGAGGTTTGAGGTTGGGAAGAGTTTGTGTGAGAGTAAGTTATAATCGGGGAACGTGGAGGAACTAAGAGGGAATGAGAGTGCAAAGTATGAGGAGGAGCCGAAAGAGTTGGAATTGTAGAGGAGAAATTAGGGATTTCAGGAGCAATATTTGGGGAAGATGATGAGGAATTAGGAATAATTGAGGAGATATTAGGCTGAGATGTTGGACCAGCGAGTTGTGAAGGTGTACTAGTTTGGGAAAGAGGCAAGATGGGGCCAAAGTTAGAATGAGAAGAATTAGAAGTGGAAGGACTAGACTCACGTGGAATTGGGCCAAGAATAGGGAGGGAAAAAACCAGAGGCCTTGTGTAAGGGAAGCTTGTTTCATTAAAGGTGACATCACGAGAAATGTAGAGATGATTTTTGTTATAATCAAAACACTTGTATCCTTTGTGGGATGAGCTATAACCAAAAAAAAGACATGAAGTGGATCTAAAACTTAACTTGTGTTTGTTATAAGCTAGGGTAGAGATTGGGCCAACATTCACATCCAAAAATTTTGAGAAAATAATAGTTGGGGTGTTTATTAAAGACCATGAAGTGTGGAGAGCGATTTTGTAGGACAGGAGTGGGGAGTAAATTTATGAGATAAGCGGTAGTTTCAAATGCATCGGCCAAAAAAGAAAAAGGAAGAGAGGCTTGGGCTAGAAAAGTAAGTCTGGTTTCCACAATATGGCGATGTTTGCGCTCTACAAGGCTATTTTCTTGGTGAGTATGGGGGCAAGAAAAGCGATGGATTATGCCAAGAGTTTTGCAAAGTTTTGTGAGAGGAAGAAATTCTCCTTCAGTATCAGTTTGTATGGAAATTATTTTTGTATTAAAGAATATTTCAGCAAATTGAATAAATGAGGTGAAAACAATTCAGACATCCGATTTATTTTTAAGAGGAAAACACCTTGTAAAGCATGTAAAATGATCAACTATAGAAAGATAGTATTTGAATCCATTTCTTGAGACAATTGGAGCTGGACCCCATACATCAGCCCATAATTGATCCAAGGGCTTTACAGAAGAAAATGTACTTAAAGAAAAAGGCAACTGATGGGCCTTAGCTAGAGGACACTCAGAACAAAAAAAAAAATGAAGACTGATTTGGGAAATAAGGCAAACAATGAGAATGCAACATTCTGGAGACAACGTTGAGAGAAGGATGGTTGAATCTCTTGTGCCAACAATTGATTGAGACTTTCTCACCAAGACTGACAGACGAGGAAGATAACAATGGAGAGAGGAGGAAAACTAATAAAGGCCATTAAGAACTAGTCTGCTGGTGAGGAGCTTCCAAGTCACCTTGTACTTTACAGAAAAATGAGTATCATAAAATTCAAAGAAACATGCATTATCAGAACAAAATTGAAAAATAGAAACAAGTCTCTTTGTGATGGAGGGAACGTAAAGTAGATTATAAAGCTTAAAGGAAGTAGAGTTAATAGAGAAAGAAGATTCACCGATGTTATGTATGGGAAGACCTGTTTCGTTGCCAACTCAAATTTGTTCTAGGCCATTATATGGTTCAAATGAAAGATTAAGATGAGAAAGGTCATAGGTGATATGGTGATTTGCAGCACTATCTGGGTACCATGTTTGATTGGGGATGGTAGATGGGGAGGTATAGTTGGTAGAGGGTTAGATGGTGAGAAGGATCGGGAAGGTTCATATTGATAGGCAAGATCGAATAAAAAATAACACTGCAAAGCAACATGACCAAGTTTGTTGCATACTTGGCATGTAGGCCTCTACCATTTTGACCTCCTTGTGAGAAACCTCAGCCTAGTTGGTCTCGTGGGCTGTTGGTGCTAAGATTAGCAAATGGTTCAAAGGGTGAGGCTAGGGAACCAGAGTTATGAGTCATTCAACTCTCGTGTATGAGGAGAAGGTGATAAAGCTCCTTTGAGGCAATGGATTAGGTTCGGGTTGTGACTGAGATGATAAAAGATTCATAGCTAGGATTGAGACCATTGAGAAGATACATCACAAATTCCTTGTCTGAAAGTGGGCTCCCAATAGCAGCAAGTGAATCAACAAGCATCTTAAATTTGTTGTAATAATCCAAAATAGATCAGTCACCTTTGAATAAATTGGTAAGCTGAAATCTGATTTGAAACTCCTTGGCTTGGGAGTGAGAGCTAAACTTGGATTCAAGAGAGGTCTAGAGCTCGCGAGAGCTCTAGAGAAGTACCTACAGAAATCACATGAGCAAAGACAGAATCAGTTAGAGAAGAGAACAGAGTACTCAAGATGAGTTGATCCGTTTGTTGCCAAAAGAGATATAGGGGGTTCATTTTGGGAGGTGCATTGAGTTCGAGAGGAAGAATTTTAGGGGTGGTTGTTGTGTGCCATCTACATAGGAAAACAAATTCTGACCTCATAAGTATGCTGTAATCTGAACTTTCCATAGCATATATTTCTCAGAGGTGAGTTTAATGGAGACTAGATGAGAGAATGAGGAAGGCACAGAGGTAGGGGGAGGTGGGTGGGAAGAAGAAGACATTACTATAATGAAGAGGAGAGGACTGCTAGTCTACTGGATCTCGATACCATGTTGAAATGGAGAGTGAAATGCCTTGCAAATATTCATTATATTCAACCTAACAATTACAGAGGGATTCTTGCCTTTATGTAGTCAGGCAGTACAACATACAATATCAGAGACGAGAATCAACATAGAGTAAGTTGGTTACAACAGTAAATAGAAAAGGACAAAAGTTGTGAATATTCTAGAGTTGTTGAGGTGGACTTTGTAGAAGTTTATGCTTTTTATCCTTGCGAATAACATCTTCTGGCTTATGGTTAATACATGGCACCCCACATAAAGGCCGAGACAAAATAAATGGTACAAATTAGGGAATATAGTGGCATTTCTCTTTTCAAAATTCTCAAAGTAGAAAACTCAGATAAAATAACACCCCTTCCCTCAAAAAAATTCTCATTTTAATTACCTAGTTGTTATTCAATTAGTAGGATATTTAAACATGTCCTCCTGTTGACTTACAATTAGTCTTTTAGGATGAATAACGATATATTTCCAATTCATTTATAATTATTTTACAAGTTATTTTAAATCAATTAATGTAATTATAAGAAATAATTAAGAATGTATCAAACATAATAAAAGGGGTGAAGCTCTCTCCTATCCTAGGTTTTCCTTTGTAAAGGCATTTTTTACTGCCGTGGTGCCGGTTTGCAAAACCTTTCTGGTTATGATCATGGAGGATGATCTCCATGTCCTATACATAAAGCTGTCCTTCACAGAAAAAGGAAAAGGAAAATGTGGTGGTGGAACCAGATGATCTGGAGGATGTGTTGTTGTGTGGGGAGCAGTGTTTGTTTATGAAGTTATTTACTGAAAAATAATTCAACAAGGAAGCTTTCAAAGGTACAATGAGGAAAGTGTGGTGGACTGACATGTGGGTTAGGTTTCGGGAGATTTCTCCTGTTTTTTTTCTGATGAAGTTTGAAAATGGTAGAGATAAGGACAACGTTTTACGAGAAAGGCCTTGGACGTTTGACAAGCATATGGTTCTGCTAAAGGAAGTTGATGGTAGACTTCAAGTACAAAAGGTGCAGATGACAATGGCTACGTTTTGAGTACGACTTCATGACTTACCCCTTATGGCAAGGAATGCGTTTGTTGGTAAAAAGCTTGGAAAAAAGTTGGGTTCGGTTTAAGAGGTGGATTTGGGGAAGGGAGAGGTGGAGTGGGGTGAGTATATGAGGGTGTGGGTTACGTTCAATGTTACAGAACCATTGCAACATGGTTCTAAGTTATCTATTGGTGGAGGTGAATCAGTGTGGATCCGATTCTCTTATGAGCGCCTTCCAAACTTCTATTATTGGTGTGGCAGGATTGGTCATTGTAACAGCCCGCTAAAATTATCAGTTTTGGATTCTTTTTCGACAGCAATCACATCTCTCTCGTCTTAACCCTCTATCTTTAGTTATTTATGTTTAACATAGTTGATTTGGTTGGCTGTAGACTGTGTAGTTAGTGTTTGTGGAGTTCGCTGCGTAGTTGTGAAACGAAGTGTGGTTGTGAAGTGTTAGGCTTGATTTTGTAGTTTTGTGGACTGTGCTGTGAAGTATAGGCGTGAGATGGATGCCGTAGATGTGATACGGCGGGTTGTGTGAAGAGAATACGCGTGTAGCGTATTCTGTGTAATGCAGCGACGCGCCGCGCGACGTGCGCTGTAGTGATGTGGGTCGTAGAAGGAAGGGAGTACGCATGTAGTGTACTCCGTGTGGTATGGCGATGCATCGTGTGATGTGCATCGTGTTGATGAGTGTTGTAGCGAAGGAAGTACGCGTAGCGCGTACTCCGTGTCGCGTAGCGATGCACCGTGAGACGTGTATCGCAGTGATGGGTTTTGTAGTGTGAATGGAAGAGAGTTCACGTGAGTGTACTCTGTACTAAGTCGTGATACACCGGATGGCGTGTCACGAAGGGTTGAATGGCGTAGCAGAGAAGTGTGGAGCGTATGGTGTAATGTTGGGAAACTGTATGACAGTGTCCCGAAGCAGTGATGATATGGATTATAGTCCGGGATGACTGGTGTCATCTTGTGGTTGACTATGGCTAAGAGTATATGGATTGAGAAATGAGTTGTTTGTTTGGTTGTTATTGATAATTTTAATGAACTTGTTTTAGTGCAAAGGCTTTCTGAAGTCAATTTATCTCTTCCGAGTATAGTGAAACCTCAAGTTGGCCGTGGTGTTGCAAGTGCTTACAATATGGCAATTGAGTTCAGAAGTGAAAATCTTAAGGACTTGAGTGTTCCTCTTCCAGCTGTTGTGCAGTTCCTCGTGTCTCGCGCTCTATTCTCATAGAACGCGACGATCGAGGTAAGTTAGCCTCTAACTTACTATCAGTTTATTGTGTATGTGTGATGGGTAAGAGAACTACAATTTATGTATGTATGTTATCGTATATGCCATGTCATGCTATGTCATTACATGTTTATCTGTTACGTATGATTTAATCTCTCATGAATAATTATCTGTTATATAATCTTTTCTGTCATACAATGATGTATGTTATAAGTATGCCATGTTAAGTATGCCATATGATACATGTATGCCATGAAATGTTTATGATTAAATCATATTATGCCATTTACAAGTATACGCCATGTTAGAAAAGTATATGATATTAAATAATATCACATGCATTAAGAAAGATAAGACATGTTATGTTATAATAATGCGTGGGGCCACAACAACTGTGGAGTACGTATTATATTTATGTTATTTATAATGCGTGGGGCCACAACAACTGTGGAGTACGTATTATATTTTATGTTATTTATAATGCGTGGGGCCACAACAACTGTGGAGTACGTATTATATTTTATGTTACTTATAATGCGTGGGGCCACAACAACTGTGGAGTACGTATTATATTTATGTTACTTATAATGCGTGGGGCCACAACAACTGTGGAGTACGTATTATATTTATGTTATGTTATTTATAATGCGTGGGGCCACAACAACTGTGGAGTACGTATTATATTTTATGTTATGTTACTTATAATGCGTGGGGCCACAACAACTGTGGAGTACGTATTATATTTATGTTACTTATAATGCGTGGGGCCACAACAACTGTGGAGTACGTATTATATTTATGTTATGTTACTTATAATGCGTGGGGCCACAACAACTGTGGAGTACGTATTATATTTATGTTATGTTATTTATAATGCGTGGGGCCACAACAACTGTGGAGTACGTATTATATCTTATGTTATGTTACTTATAATGCGTGGGGCCACAACAACTGTGGAGTACGTATTATATTTATGTTACTTATAATGCGTGGGGCCACAACAACTGTGGAGTACGTATTATATTTATGTTATGTTACTTATAATGCGTGGGGCCACAACAACTGTGGAGTACGTATTATATTTATGTTATGTTATTTATAATGCGTGGGGCCACAACAACTGTGGAGTACGTATTATATCTTATGTTATGTTACTTATAATGCGTGGGGCCACAACAACTGTGGAGTACGTATTATATTTATGTTACTTATAATGCGTGGGGCCACAACAACTGTGGAGTACGTATTATATTTATGTTATGTTACTTATAATGCGTGGGGCCACAACAACTGTGGAGTACGTATTATATTTATGTTATGTTATTTATAATGCGTGGGGCCACAACAACTGTGGAGTACGTATTATATCTTATGTTATGTTACTTATAATGCGTGGGGCCACAACAACTGTGGAGTACGTATTATATTTATGTTACTTATAATGCGTGGGGCCACAACAACTGTGGAGTACGTATTATATTTATGTTATGTTACTTATAATGCGTGGGGCCACAACAACTGTGGAGTACGTATTATATTTATGTTACTTATAATGCGTGGGGCCACAACAACTGTGGAGTACGTATTATATTTTATGTTACATGAAGTATGGGGCCACAACAACTGTGGAGCATACACTACATGAGACACAGCAATTGTGACATGTAGAATACGTGGGGCCACAACAACTGTGGAGTACGTATTATATTTTATGTTATGTGAATTCATGGGGCCACAACAACTGTGGAGCATGAAGTATGGGGCCACAACAACTGTGGAGCATACACTACATGAGACACAGCAATTGTGACATGTAGAATACGTGGGGCCACAACAACTGTGGAGTACGTATTATGTTTTATGTTACTTGAATACGTGGGGCCACAACAACTGTGGAGTACGTATTAATGCACGTTATTAATCAAGACAATTAAATAAGATTCCAAGTTTATGTTAAGTCAAGTTTCAGATCAAGTTCATGTTATGTTATGCTCACGTACATGTTATGTTCATGTTCATGTTATGTTCCAAGTTCATGTTCACATCATGTTATGTTCACGTTTATGATACGTTCAAGCTCACGTTCATGTTATGTTATGTTCATGTCCATGTTATGTTTCACGTTCATGTTATGTTGATTGTTCATGTTATGTTTTAAGCTTAAGTTCATGCCATGTTAAGTCAAGTTCAGTTCACGCTTAAGTTCTGGTTAAGTCATGCTATATGTCAAGTTATACTATGTTTATGTATGACTATAATTATGCATTTATGCTTTTACTGCCATGCATGCATTTTTAACCTGTGTATAAGTTTTATGTTAACTTACTGAGATTTGTAATCAAATCTCACTGTGGTAGTCCCAACTACCATTCCCCCCGAATGGTAGATCTTGTTACAGGACCCAAAGGAGAATTGGAATCTGACCAACTGAATACGGTCGACTAGGCCACGGTGCGATGTTGATGATGGTATAGTATTTAACTTAGGTTAATACTTGTACTTTTGGAGTTGTATCTCAAGTATTCTTTTGATCACAACCATTTTAGACTAGTGTGGTGATCACGGCTTTTTAGTATGCCTTTATGTATGAATTATGTTTCAAGTATTTGGGATATATTTAGTTGGTGCATAGTATTGCTAAAGAAAAAGATTATCCGCTGCGAATATTGCATAATGTTAGATGCATGTTAGGAACATTGCATCTTATATGTCATGAACGGGGGCAGGTAACCTTGTGTTGCATGTCTCGACGCTTCAAATGTCCGTTCAATCCCAAGCGGAATTTGGGGGCGTCACAGGTGGTATCAGAGCAATACGTCTCTGGGTTGTAAATCCACATGTCCTTAGGAAATGCACCAAATACTAGGCTTGAGATTTTAGTCTTCATTAGGCTTGAATTTCTTCGAGATCATGTGCAGAAAAGCGATATAGTAATAGAGTTCACAAACACACATGATCAGTTAGCAGATATTTTCGCAAAACCTTTACCAGAAGATAGATTATATATGATTAGAAGAGAAATAGGTATGAAGCATGTTACGAATATCTCTTAAAGGATAAAACCAGAGTTCATAAATATAAAGAGATATTTTTTTTAATAAAATGCTTCTACATAAACTTGAGGTTCTTAGCCTCATGTTGGAGACGCTCACTCTCTTCATACAATATCATATCATCCCTATTCATGGGAGCTGGCAAGCGGAATGAAGAATCCAGTAGAGTTTTCAGCTGTTTATTCTGCTGCCGAAGGATTCCTTCCCTGGTGTGAGACTCTTGAACAATTCGTTGAAGTACAACAATTTGTTCTTTAAGCCTTTCAACCTCTTGGTTTTTGGCTTGTACCCGCTGGGAAAAAGCAATTATAGAAGATGAGTAGCGAGTCCCAAGACTCACCAAGTCGTAGACAGCATCGGAGTCTGACTTATTAGCCATACTAGTATTTTCTTGCTGCAGCATGGCACCTATGGCAGCTGCAGAAAGGACAGGAGGTTGAGGTGCTGAATACCTCATGGATGGATCTAGGGAAATGTTAGAAGATTGAGCCATTGAGAAAAGAACTGAAAACTTAAGGCGAGAATGTTGAAGGAATGCAGAGGAGTTATAGAGATGAGAATAAGTTTTGATGCATATTGGATTGAGTTGAAGACTGACTTTATAGAGATAACATAAAGAAGAAGACAAACTAGTTTCTCTTCAAATCTTATTTAGTCAAAAGAAATACAAGATATGCTGGACACGCTTTGTCAAAAGTTTCTTACTAAGCCAGCTAGATTAACAGTAGTTTGTCCCTATTTCTCTAGAAAACGATGAACCTCTGCTGTTATCTGCCGATGTTGACCCTGTATCTGAATCCTTTCTCGTTCCAGCTCTTCTATTCGTGGTTGCAGATCATGAGCATACCAATCTGCAAATTTCTTCAACTCTTGGTTTTCTTGCTGTAGCCTTTTATTTTCTCTATCCTTATTAGCAAGCTTCTGTTGTAACTCAGATATTTGGATGTTAAGATGATCAATCTCACTTACCCTCGCCAGTAACCTCCGAGACATGATCGTAACAGAGGCAGCATATTGACTACTGAGCTTCCATGATTCTGTAATAATCTCAGAATCAGTCCTACTAGAAGAACAGTTCGCTGCTCCTATCGTAGTATTGACGACCTCAGGAGAGAAGATTGATGGTTGATGCGTCAAGGGTTCCTGATTCAAGTCTGGAACATTAGTGGAAGAGTTTTGCCCAGCCATTATTTTGTTATGGAAAAACAAAACACAGGTCAAGAAGCGATGTTTTTTCTTTCCGATGGATGAAGATGATCCTGTTTCTTTATAGAAACTCAAAGCCTTCAATCACGGTTGTCATCAACATCAGGCGTTTGTTCAAATCACTAGCCGTATTAAATTCATAGAGTAGGCCCCGAGACTTTGCAGCACTTGTCGGGTCACGGACGGTTCTTTTTTTTTCAAACTATCTACAGTGTTTTAAGCGTGTTTTATGTTTGTACTTGCGTCGATTTCGAGGACGAAATCTTTTTTTTAGGAGGGGAGGATGTAACAGCCCGCTAGAAATTCAATGGTGGAATTTCTATAGACATTAGAAATCTCGTGAAAACCCCATAAGTTTTTACGAATCGGCTAATCGCATAAGTTCTAGTATGTCAACATAATTAGTTTTATCACTCACTATGGTGCCAGAAATGTGATTTTATTTGTTTGAGGTAGTTAGAAGTGTCAGATTACGTTATAGTTTACGCCACTAGACTCAGTTGAATATTTAGGATTTTTCAGTACTAAGTTTATTATGCACTTTTTCGGAGTGAATAGTAACCTCGATAAGCGTACTAAGTGCAGTGGTTTCAAAATCACAGTGTGAAATGTCCAAATTAGGTTAGAGAAGTTTTATTTGGACACTTGGCAAGATCTTAACCACACATAATGAATAGTATTAGATACTTGGCACAAAGAGAAACCATTAGATGGATTTGTGAAGGAAATCAATGTGTGAGATCATGCCACCTAAGCAAAACAGTTTTTTTTCATCTGATCAACCAAATTGAGTTAGATGAAGAGGGTTTCAACCCTAGTAAAACCCTAAATGGTTGGAATCCTTTTGAAACCCCAAAAACTTGGTTGAAACCGAAACCCTAAACGGTTTCCCCAAACCCTAAAGTTGGCATTCAAACCCTTTTTGATCCAATTTCTAGTATTGTGTTTAATCACTTGATTAAATCACTTTCACATGCTATTAATTTCTCAAATTCCTATTATGACATCTTTATCCAACATTTTAAACCTTAGAAATTTGATTGGGCCAAGAAAAATTGGATTTGGGCTTGATAGCATCTCAAACCCTAACCAAACCCCCTTTAAACCCCAAATTGAAGCCCACTTGGTTGAGGCCCACTAAGGCCCACTAAAGCCCACGAATTTTGGCCACCTTGGCATAGCTTCTTGGAGAAATTTCCTCCCCCACTTGGCAGACCATTCATTGCATCAAGTTGCACTCATTAATATGGAGGAACCCACCCCATCAAGTCCCATGTCTCATAGCCTTTGTAAGTTGTCTTTTGCCCCCCACTATCCTCTACATTATGTCACATGTCTACACCTCCACTCAATGATCATTAAGGTCCAAATATTCTCCCTACAGAAGTCTTGAGTCGTGCAAGACACACTTACTTCACTTTAATCATTTCTTCACCCCGTTCTTAGAGAGAAACCCAAAAGAGCTCTCTCGGGCAGATTTCTGGGTCTTTTTGCGTGGAGTTTTTCGACCCTTTGTAAGTATTTTCACACGATGACTCCTTCATAAAAGTTGTTCCTCTTTGAGTCTAGTTTCCGTAGATGTATTTTTCGTATCATTCCATGGTCATTTGGTCGGTCAAAAGTATTTTTAACCATGGAAAGGTCATTCTGGGCGTGAATCTGGAGAGTGTGTTATGTTTTGGAGTTTTTGACCAAGCTAATGGATATATCTTGGTCCGAAAATTTTATGGAGTGTTCTTAGAATGTGTTTAAGAGTTTTCATTGAGGTTTTGTTGCATGAATAAAGATTTTGATGATAGATTTTATTAGATCTAGAAACATGAAAACTGGAAGTGACAAAACAGTTTTTATTTGGATAAAGTTTGAATATTTTGAGGTTTGATCTTACTCTAAAGGCTTTGATATTTTTATATGATGATCCTAAGTCTCTTATTTTCATGTTAGGATGTTATTTTGGAGATATTTAGTATTAGTTTCAAAGATATGATTTTTCTATGCAAGAGAATTTCGGTTAGGCCTAAGATTTGATGTTTTTAGGTTAGATCCATGTTTTATTGGGTTTTAGCCATGTGATTTTAATTTTGATGGTTGGATATTCTTTAGGACACGTTTT
Source organism: Carya cathayensis (assembly GCA_011037825.1). Classification (NCBI taxonomy): domain Eukaryota; kingdom Viridiplantae; phylum Streptophyta; class Magnoliopsida; order Fagales; family Juglandaceae; genus Carya; species Carya cathayensis. Next base: position 529,517 of record QGSO01000318.1, on the reverse strand, counting down.
TAAACCATGTGATACTTTATTTCAAAGATCTCACCTTCTTAAGCCATTGATCAAGAGATTTATCAAAGCTAGTTAAGAAAAAGTTTCTGTTTTTGGACTAAGTGTAAAATCAAAAACTCCAAGTGTTATTTTTGTGATTTTGGTGACTTTAGTTTGATGATTTAAAGCATGGTTTATCTGAGGATGATGTTATGAATATGTTAGAAGTAAGATTAGATTTTTTGGAATTCTTGGAGATGTTTTGATTTAAGGACAAAGCTTGTGATTCAAGTGTTTTGATCTTTTTACAAAAAAGTTTGGTGTTGATTATTAGCTTTTTCTAAATGGATGTTTCAAGTATGGTTTTAAACTTAGGATTGGAAGATGTTTGTTGTAAAATTTTGGTTTAAGCATGAGTTTTGAAGTTGGAAGGAATTGTAACAAAAATCAAGAGAAATGGCCTATGGATGTTTCGGCCATAGTGTGTTTTCCATAGTGTTGTTTTGTTTTAAATTTTTTTCTGAGTTGATATTTGAGTTTAGAACAAAATTTACATGAGGAATGTAAATTTTGGAAATTTTTGGAGTTAGGATATGAAATCCTTAAGTTATGGGTAAAATGGTCGTTTTCCCACATGTAGAGGGTAAAATGATAATTTTACTCTAAGATAACTTGTTTCCATGTTTCTAATTGTTAGTAATTAAATTTCTAACTTTTAGAATGACCTTTTACAGTTTCTCGTATATCGCACTTTATTCTCGTAGAACGTGACAATCGAGGTAAGTTAGCCTCTAACTTACTATCAGTTTATTGTGTATGTGTGATGGGTAAGAGAACTACAATTTATGTATGTATGTTATCGTATATGCCATGTCATGCTATGTCATTACATGTTTATCTGCTACGTATGATTTAATCTCTCATGAATAATTATCTGTTACATAATCTTTTCTATCATACAATGATGTATGTTATAAGTATGCCATGTTAAGTATGCCATGAAATGTTATGATTAAATCATATTGTGTCATTTACAAGTATACGCCATGTTAGAAAAGTATATGATATTAATTAATATCTCATGCATTAAGAAAGATAAGACATGTTATGTTACGTATAATACGTGGGGCCACAACAACTGTGGAGTACGTATTATATTTTATGTTACGTGAATACGTGGGGCCACAACAACTGTGGAGTACGTATTATATTTAATGTTACGTATATACGTGGGGCCACAACAACTGTGGAGTACGTATTATATTTTTATGTTACGTGTATACGTGGGGCCACAACAACTGTGGAGTACGTATTATTTTTTATGTTACGTGTATACGTGGGGCCACAACAACTGTGGAGTACGTATTATATTTTATGTTACGTGTATACGTGGGGCCACAACAACTGTGGAGTACGTATTATATTTTATGTTACGTGTATACGTGGGGCCACAACAACTGTGGAGTACGTATTATATTTTATGTTACGTGTATACGTGGGGCCACAACAACTGTGGAGTACGTATTATATTTTATGTTACGTGTATACGTGGGGCCACAACAACTGTGGAGTACGTATTATATTTTATGTTACGTGTATACGTGGGGCCACAACAACTGTGGAGTACGTATTATATTTTATGTTACGTGTATACGTGGGGCCACAACAACTGTGGAGTACGTATTATATTTTATGTTACGTGTATACATGGGGCCACAACAACTGTGGAGCATGAAGTATGGGGCCACAACAACTGTGGAGCATACACTACGTGAGACACAGCAATTGTGACACGTAGAATACGTGGGGCCACAACAACTGTGGAGTACGTATTAAGTCAAGTTTCAGATCAAGTGCATGATAAGTCAAGTTTCAGATCAAGTTCATGTTTTGTTATGTACACGTACATGTTATGTTCATGATCAAGTTATGTTCCAAGTTCATGTTCACATCATGTTAAGTTCACGTTTACAGTATGTCTCAAGTTCACGTTTATGTCATGATATGTTCAAGTTTATGTTATTTTCAAGTTCATATTTATGTTATGCATGTTTACGTTCATGCTACATTTCAAGTCCATGTTATGTTTTAAACTCAAGTTCATGTCATGTTAAGTCAAGTTCAGTTCACGTTTAAGTTCTGGTTATGTCATGTTATATGTCAAGTTATGCTATGCTTATGTACGACTTTACTTATGCATTTATGCTTTTACTGCCATGCATGCATCTTTAACCTGTGTGTGAGTTTTATGTTAACTTACTGAGATTTGTAATCAAATCTCACTGTGGTAGTCCCAACTACCATTCCCCCCGAATGGTAGATCTTGTTACAGGACCCAAAGGAGAATTGGAATCTGACCAACTGAATACGGTCGACTAGGCCACGGTGCGATGTTGATGATGGTATAGTATTTAACTTAGGTTAATACTTGTACTTTTGTAGTTGTATCACAAGTATTCTTTTGATCACAACCATTTTAGACTAGTGTGGTGATCACGGTTTTTTAGTATGCCTTTATGTATGAAATATGTTTCAAGTATTTAGGATATTTTTGGTTTGGTGCATAGTTTTGCTAAAGAGAAAAATTATCCACTGCGAATATTGCATAATGCTAGATGCATGTTAAGAACATTGCATCTTATCTGTCATGAACGGGGGCAGGTAACCTTGTGTTGCATGTATCGACGCTTCAAATGTCCGTTCAATCCCAAGCGGAATTTGGGGGCGTCACAGTCATACCGACAAAGATTGTGTGGTTCAGGAGCAAGATTCAGTGGTGAAGCATATGACGACTCAACCTTATAGAGTTGGGCCTTGAGTAGGAAGTTTTAGTGATCACAAATATCAGGGGCGTTCTCGTGCAACGGATTTTGATAAAGCTGTCTATAGGAAGGGGGAGGAGATGCCATCTCATTCGAAGGTTAGTTCCATGTAGATGGAAGGGGGCTGTGACACCCTGACAGCCAGAGGAAGCTTAACCGGGGCCGGTAGAAGAAGTGAGGGGGAAGCACAACATGTAATGGAAATAGTGTTAATGGAGTCAGAAGATGCAGAAGTGGGGGTTGGTCTTCAGGTGGAGCCGTTACCTGGTACAGCGGTGGATGGGAGCGAAGTTTCAGGGATAGTTAAGGATATGTTACGTTCAACTAAAGTGGGGGCCGTTGGTGGTGATAACCAATTAGATGATGGATTGGGATCAAAATGGAGAAAGGTAGAAAGTGTTGGGCCTAGTGGGCCTAAATAGCCTTTGAATGCTGGCTTAATGGTGGGCCAAGGCCTGCTATCAAAACCCTATCTTTTAGCTTGTATTAAATGGCATAGAGTGTCGTCGTTTTTGTAATGGTGAGGTAAAACCTAATGTTGTTGATCTTGAATGTCTTTCTTCTGTGGGGTCTAAGAAACAAAAACAAAGGAAATGGGAAGGTGCTGTGTTAGTCAATTGGGAAGAAGCTCAAATCTGAAAGTGTGCTACAGACAGTGGCTTCGATGGTGATGATGCACCTTCTGAGGATATTTATGTGCTATCGGCGGTGGCTGTTGAATAGCACCACTAACAGCCATGAAAACACTATGTTGGAATGCCCGTGGGCTTGGGAACCCATGGGGCATTCGTAACCTCTGTGATTTAGTCAAGAGGGAAGGGCTTGATGTACTGTTTCTGCAGGAGACACGTCTCAACGTTCGTGAAGTTGAAAAATGTAAGTATCAGTTAGGTTTTTCAAATTGTGTAGTAGTTAGTGCTATTGGACGGAAGGGGGATCTTGCATTATTATGGGGGATGGATGTTGATTTAACGATTATTAGTTACTCTTCTTACCATGTTGATGTCGTCGTTAGTGATGTTGTAGTGGATGGGGGCAAATGGTTTATAATTGCTATTTATGGATTCCCTGAGACTCATTTACGTTATAAAACTTGGGATTTCCTTAGGGGTCTGTGTCAATCGAATGGGGAGGCTTGGCTAGTGATGGGGGATTTGAATGAAATTTTGTTTCATCATGAAAAACAGGGAGGCAAACCTAGACCTGAGAGATAGTTAGAAGCTTTTCAGGGTGTCGTGGAGGAGTGTGGTCTGCGTAATTTGGGTTTTACTGGTTATAATTTTACTTGGTCTACTCTAAGGGAGGTAATTCATTGTATTAGCAAAAGACTTGATAGGTTTCTAGCAAATTCGACTTGGTGCAATTATTTTCCTAATGCTAAAGTGTGTCACAATGTTGTGGCATATTCTGACCATCTTTCCATTTGGGTTCAATTGGAGGGGGAGATTCAATTTCCTAAAACTAGACGACTCTTTTAAGTTGAGGAAATGTGGGTGGGGGATAAAAATTGTGAAGAAATTATTAAAGGGCAATGAAGAAGGAGTAGCTCCCAGTCAACTATGAAGGAGGTAGTGGGGATGATAAAAGAGTGTGCGGTGAAACTGAGTGCCTAGAATAGGAATAATTTTGGTCATGTTCAGATCAAGATTCAACAAGCAAAACTGCAGTTAGAAAAGCTGTATGAAGATAGTCATGGTTTTGATTTTTCTGTGTTGAATAGGGTAAGAGATGAGGTACAAACAACTCTAGTTGGAGAGGGATGAGGTCATGTGGCGACAGCGGTCAAAGGGGAAGAAAGAACAGGTTAGTGAGAATTCAAGATGAGAGTCGTCAGTGGCACAAGGGGCCTAGTAAAGATAAGGTGATTCTTGATTATTTTGAAGACTTGTTTACTACTGCCAACCCAAGTGCTTCCCTAGAATTTCTTCATGTTTTGAGAGGCAAAGTCACATCACACATGAATGAGGAGTTATGCCTAAAATTTACTGAAGTTGAAGTCAAGGAAGCATTACAGCAAATGAACCCTTCGAAAGCCCCAGGTCCTAATGGCATCTGGAAGGGAACTCAGTTGCTTTTTGCATGCTCTTAATTCAGGTTCTTTCCCTTCATCTTTGAACCATACTTTCATTACTTTAATTCCTAAGAAGAAGTCTCCTATTCGAGTGGCTGATTATAGACCTATAAGTTTGTCTAACATGCTCTATAAGTTAATTGCTAAAATCCTTACAAATAGGCTGAAAATGGTGTTACCTAACATTATTGGGGAAATTCAAAGCACGTTTGTTCCAAGGCGTTTAATTAATGATAATGTTTTGATTGCCTATGAGGTAATGCATTTTTTGAAGCTTAAGAAAAAAGGCAAGAAGGGCTTTATGTCGTTGAAGTTAGACATGAGTAAGGCCTATGATAGAGTTGAGCGGGGCTTCTTGAAATCCATTATGGAGGTGATGGGGTTTAGCCAAAGTGTTTGTAAAAATGATTATGTTGTGTGTTTGTTCTGTGTCTTTCTCTATACTGATTAATGGTGAGCCTAAGCGTCCAGTTATTCCTTCTAGAGGACTTAGACAAGGGGATGCTTTGTCCCTTTATCTATTTCTTTTGTGTACTGAGGGGCTTACTACTCTCTTGAAAGATGCTAGTATGAGGCAGAATATTTCAGGCATTAAAATTTGTAGAGGGGCTCCAAACATTACCCATTTGTTGTTTGGTGTTTTGTAAGGTTGAGGCTGAAGAGAATAGGATAGTTCAAGCTATTATAGAGAAGTATGAGGGTGTTTTCTGTCAACGAATAAATTGTGAAAAAATAGTCATGGTGTTTAATGCTAATGTGCCAAGGGAAGTTCAAGAGGAGATAAAACATTTGTGGGGCAATTTTGAAGTGCAGCAGTATGAGAAGTATTTAGGTCTTCCACCAATCATTGGGAGGTCAAAAGCTCAAGCTTTTCAATCTATTAAACAACAAGTTTGGCATAAATTACAAACCTGGAAGGAGAAGTTACTCTCATAGGGTGGTAAGGAAGTGTTGTTAAAGGTAGTGGCTCTTTCTATACCCTCTTACATTATGAGTTGTTTCATTCTTCCTTCAAGTTTGTGTGCTGAATTGGAAGTTATGATGGCTCGGTTTTGGTGGGAGCAAAAGAAGAATGAGAGGAAAATTCATTGGTTGAGTTGGAACAAAATGTGTATAAGGAAGTTGTGGGGAGGGATGGGGTTTAAAAATTTGAGGGTGTTCAATTTGGCAATGTTAGCTAAACAAAGGTGGAGATTATTTCAAGAGGAAAATTCTCTACTGCATAGATTGTTCAAATTAAAGCCAAGTACTTCTCGAGTTCAACTTTAATGCAGGCTGGTTTGGGCAGATTTCCTTCCTATACATGGAGAGGTATTTGGGAAGCTAAAAATTGAGTGATAGAGGGTTGTAGATGGAGGATAGGTGATGGGAATTTTGTTAACATTTGGCTTGATAAATGGATCCAGGTCATAATGCTTTAGTTAAAGAAGGAAATGTGATTGGTGAAGATAGCAAGCATGATTGTGTGAGTTCCCTCTTTTGTGCAAACTCAAGAACTTGGGATGTGAGTAAACTTAAAGCTCTCTTTAATCCAAGTATTGTGGAGGATGGTTTGAAAACTGTTGTGTGTGCTGGTAATGGGGTTGACAGGAGGGTTTGGGGCTATGAGAGAAGTGGTTTGTTTACTGTTAGGAGTTGCTACAGGTTTATATTGGATCAATAGGGTTCACTAGCCGAGCCTTCATCTGCAAGTTCCCAGAGAGTAGTATGGAAACAACTATGGAAAATGCCTGTACCCAATAAGATTAAGATCTTTTCTTGGCGTGCTTGTAAGAATGGTTTGCCTACAAAAGAGAGTCTAATAATGAAGCTATTCCAAATGGTGGGATTTGCAGCATGTGCAATGTTGACATAGAAGGCTTATAACATGCTTTGGTTAGCTGTGTGCATTTAAAGAGGAGCTGGATAGATTTCCTTCCTGCCCTTGTTATTGATAATTATTTGAATGTTTTTTACATGGCATTTGCTCTTTGTGATGCTAAAAAGTATGACATTTTGGTTACTTTTTATGCTTTGGCATGGGGGTTTTAGCATAGGAGGAATAAGTATTTTCATGAGCAGCTGATCATTCCTCCTCATCAACCTGCTACCCATGCAATCTCACTTCTAAAAAGTTATAGAGGAGTACAGAAACAATCAAGGCAGCAAGTGAGAGATATGTATAAATGGAAGCTGCCAGACCCAGAAAATGCTCAAGTTGAATGTTGATGGTGTTGTGTTTGCCGAAATGGGTAAAGCTGGGACGGGTGCAATTCTGCAGAATAGCATGGGTAGTGTTATTATGGCTGCAAGCTGTTCAAAGGGGGATGTTGCTGATCCAAAGCACATTGAGGTGATTGCTCTCTTTCATGGCGTTTAGTTGTGTGCAAGTATGGGCATAGAAAAGATTCAAGTGGAGCATGATTGTCTCTTGGCAATTGAAGTAGTACAACAAGGTAGCATGGAAAACTCAATGCTGGGTGGTTTTTATTCAGAGGTTAAAAAGCTATCTTCTTGTTTTAGGGAATGTGTTTTTCAACATGTTTATAGAGAAGCTAATATGACTGCTCATTGTCTTACTCAATATGCGAGAATGGTTGATAGACTTACTATGTGGGGGGATTGCATTCCAGACATTTTATCTCAAACTTTCTGATTTGATTTGTTTCTATAATCCTTTTTGTTAATTAATGAAGTTCCACGGTTTTGTTATCAAAAAAATAAATAAATAATTAATGTAATTATGACACTTACTACAAAATAATTTTAATTTTATATAGCTATACCTCCTTTTAAATATAATAGTAAAATAATTGAAAACTAAGGGCTAGTTTGGTTTACAAAATCTATCTCATTTCATCTCATCTCATATAATCATTATAATTTTTTTAAATTTCTGCAAAAAATTTAATAAACAATTCAATTTTTTTAAATTTCGAGCCAATCAGGTTAATTTGACTTGTAGTCAATATTTATTAAAAAATTAAATAAAATATTATTATAATACAATTTTTCAAATTGCATTTGACTTCAATTGGATCCTTTCAAATTGGTTTCGACTTATTTAATATAAAGATGCTGAATTTTTTATGATTGGACCTTATTAACATTTAACACAATCACATAACTTATACTTAAAAATTATACTAATTATGTCTATTCACACGAGATTCATTAAAAAAAAAAATCAATTTGACTGCGTGTGAGCATATATAATCAATAAATATAAGTTAGCTTTTTCAGAAATAATATAAAGAAAATAATTTATATATTCAATCTTAAAATGTACAAATTACGCACACTATTGATAAAAGTGATCAAATCTAAAACTCACATTAAATATATATATATATATATATATATATATATATATATAATAGTGGGCCTTGTTATGAAACTAATGAAAAGATAGAGAGCAAAAGAGAGAGAGATGTTTAGAGAACTTTGTTTTCTCTTATTTCTTGGGGTCTTACACAAATGAGGACTCCCTCTATTTATAGGGATTTCTTGGTACAAAGGATGGTTAGGATTGTTACACTTGTCATCAATCCAATGGTAAAGAGTACAAAGGAGGTTAGGTGTACCTAAAATCACTATTGGGGGGTAGGTGTACCTAAGATTACCATTGATGGCTAAATATGGTCATACAATACAATTTGAACTTGGTTTCTAACAGGCCTTATTTAAATAAAATAATAATAATAATAATAATAACCGAATGCGCATACTTCCACCCTAAAACTGTAGTTTACCTTTAAATAAATACATGTCAGCAAAAAGTCAGAAACATTGACATTTCATAAAGCTTGGTCACTAAAGCACTATCATTAGCTGTAAATATTAGTTATTAGCATATATGCTTTAGTTAGTATCTACTTAAACTTTTAATGGTAAAAATATATATAATTTAATCATATATGTTAATTTAATTTAATCCAAATTCTCATTCACGGAACCTTAACCAGGCCAATACCATGGTGCCAGGAGTTTAGAAGAATGGCATCCAACGAAGCTTTCAAAGTCCATTCACTACAGAGTCAGGGAGGGAGAACCGAGGAGCGTTCTACCCATTTAGAGTTTTGCATCAAGTCCAACCTCTTTTTTGACCCCCAAACACATACGCAGATCGGCCTATCTTCTTCTTCCATTTGTACCTGACAAGACACAGACTATATTCCCATAAATCTAGAGCACAATCTCATCTTCATTCACCACCAAGACGAGGTGACAAACCCCATTGGAAAGCTTGCTGTTTCAAAGGCTTAGAATAATGGCAGATTCTTCGCCGGCTGACAGCAATAAGGCCGCAGCAAAGACTGTTATCTCCGCGGCAGCTTCCCTCGCCGCCACTGCGATGGTCGCTCGGTCGATTGCTCGAGATTTCTTGCCCTATGAAATCCAAGCCTTCTTCTTCTCTGGCATCCGAAGCTTCTTCAACCGCTTCTCGCCCCAGCTCACAATGGTTATTGACGAGTTTGACGACCTTGTCTACAACCAAATTTACCTTGCCGCTGAGATTTACTTGGGCAGAAAAGTCTCGCCCAACACGCAGACCCTCAAGGTTAGCAAGCCAGCGAAAGAACGCAACTTTACGGTCACCATGGGAAGCAACGAAGAAACCTCGGACGTCTTTAATGGGGTCCGTTTCGATTGGACTTTCGTCTGTCGCCATGTCGAGTCCGAGGACTTCCACAACCCTCGCGACCTCACCTCCACGCTGCGCTCTGAGTTACGATCCTTCCAGCTTAGTTTTCACAAGAAGCACAAGGACATGGTGCTGAACGCTTACTTGCCCTACATTGCGAGGGAAGCCAAGTCGATGATGCAAGAGAGTAAGACCTTGAAGATCTTCACCGTCAGCGACGACAGAATGTTCGGAGATCTGGGGAACATGTGGACCGGCACGATCCTTGACCATCCCGCGACGTTTGACACCCTCGCCATGGACCCAGACGTCAAGAACTTCATTCTCAAGGATCTCAAGAGGTTCGTGAGAAGAAAAGAGTATTACAGGAAGGTTGGGAAGGCTTGGAAGAGAGGGTACCTGCTATATGGTCCTCCGGGTACCGGAAAATCGAGCTTGATCACTGCAATGGCGAATTATTTGAAATTTGATATCTATGATTTGGAGCTCACGGAGCTTCAGTGCAACTCGGAGCTGAGGAGATTGCTCATTACGATGGCGAATCGGTCGATTCTTGTGGTGGAGGATATCGATTGTTCCATTGAGTTTCAGGACCGAATGGCTGATCAATCATCAAAACAATCGCCCTATGAAAGACAGGTTCGTTTTTCCAGCCTTCTTGATTTGTTTTCTACGTTGTTTTTGATTTATAATTTGTAAACATATTATATGTACCACTGTTTTACAATGAGACAGATATTTGTAGTCATGACTACACAAGCATCGCATAATAATTTTAAAAAAAATTGAATAAATATAAAATTCACGTAAAAATAATTAATTTTTTTGATAATAGACTCTTCTCTTTATCAAAAAAATTACACAGCGCTTGGGCACTCCACGACTGTATGTAACATTACTCTTTTACAATTAACACTTACATTAATCATATTACCTTATTATAAATGAATTTCACTTTTATAAATCAACTCTTGATCACTTCATAAATTAAATAGCTCATTCAATGTTATTTTTTTATTTGGATTTTGTTATTTTTAATCATATTAAATTCATTTAAAATATATATGTTGGGGACGTGTTTCACTTCCAATCTTCCACTATGCGGCCGTAACTTGCTGGTTCAACTTGAAGGGGGTTTCCCCTGCAAACACTCCGATGCTTAAGTCAGTTAAGAAGACATTATCTTCGAATCATCCTTAATTATCAAAGATTACCTGTATATATAGGCTTGTTTGTTGTACATATCTCGTTTAGGATTTATCGGAACGGATTACTACTTAGGATTTTGAATGATCGCATCACTTCCTGCTATTTCTTATCCTTCCGTAAAAAGTGTTGCCACACATTTCTCCCTTCTAAGTCCTCTTGACTACCCCTTTATGGCTTTTGGGCCCATCCTCTTTCTTGGTTTTTCTGGTATTATGGGCCTTCTTATACGTTCCAGGGCTTTTTGACTGGAATGGTCCCTCCAGTTACCCTACCAATTCCATTCGCCTTCTAGCGGACGGAATTTACTTTGATCAAACTCGTTATTGCGAAAATGCCGGGCTTGATTGCATGGGCCTGGGTATTCGGAAAATAAGTAGACACGGACACGGGCCCAAGCTCTCACGGCTTCTTGGTGTCTCCAGGCCCATCACGCTTGCCGTTTTATGCCTTTCTATTTCCCTAAAAAAGATTTTATTTTAAAGATTCGGGGGTTCCCTATCATTTCCTGCCGCTGTGTCAGAGAAAAAGGAAAGCTTGTTGCATCGGTTAGTCTTCTTCATCAGAACAGGGTTACTTTCTGTCCGTTGGCATTTCATATTTCGCTACCCTTCAAGTATTTCACTTTCCTGTCGTCTTTCATTCCTTCCCCTACTACGCTTCCTATCCTTTCATTCCTATTTTTGCTCTTCGCTTATCCTAACCCTTCTTGCTATCTTCTTCACACGATTTCAATAGCTTCCTACAATGAAGGCGAGATTTCTGAAAACCCCTTCGAGGTCCCCGAGGACACAATTTTTGCTAGATACCGATGGCGTTCAGCCATTCAAGAGAAACATTTCACCAAGATTCGAGAAGACTTTCGTATTCCTGAAACCGTTATTCTGGGAGTTGTTGAATCTGGGTGTTGTGATGATGAGGGTTTTGCCACTAAAGTGGCTATTTCTGTTTCCCTTCTGCGAAATGGGTTGAGGCTCCCATTCTGCCGCCCTCTTTGTGACATTTTGGACCTCCTCAACATAGCTCCTACCCAACTACATCATTTCGCATTGAGGGCGTACCTCTGCGCCTGTATTGTTTTTCACATGGTTTTGGAGCCTTTCGCTGATCCTTATCCTGACCTGACTGGCCGGGAATTTCTGGCGTTCTATACCTTGAGGGAACCTGCCAAGGGCAATGTTCTTAGCTTCCGCAAGAAAGACGATGGGCAAGCATTGGTCCGATTTGAGACTCGCCACTCTAATGCCAAGGCGTGGACTTCCAACTTCTTTCATATCTCCGGTCAAGGTTGGGAATACCCCAGCACGGAAGACGTTTTCCATGACTTTCCAGTTAAATTAATCTGGCACCCTCTTCCTGACGAAAAGAAGTTGTGGCTCAAAATGGAGCCTCTATCGCGTCATGAACTGGCTCGAATCGAGACAGTTCGTTCTTGGGCCAAAGCTAATCCTGATGCGCTTTGGACTAATCTCTTGCTAACCAACACTCATATTGATTGGTTCTTGAAGTCTCCCAACCGGTCTTATTTTCAAGGGCGCGACTTCATGATCTCAGCCACTATTCCCCCTCCCATGGCGAAGCCTACTTAGAAAGCTTCGAGGTCTGAGCCTTCTAAGAGGAAGATTCGTTCGGAAGAGGGGGTAAAGGAGGAGGCCGCCGAGAAGAGGGAAAAAAGAAGTAAGAAGAAGAATGAATGAGATACTAAAGAGACCGCCAAAAAAACAGAGAAGAGAAGCAAGAAGAAGAGCGAGGCTAGCGGCTGCAAAAAGAAAGCTCACTCTGGAGATCCCTCTCCGCCTTCTTCTCTTCAGCAGGAGACCCCAGCGTCCTCAGGGGGCGTCCAGGCCCTGGTGTGGCAGGAGGACACCCCTTCTCAGGCTTCTACACAGTTGGTCGCCATTAAGCCTCTGTCACCCCAACCGGAGGTCCTCGCCGTATCTTCTGGGGAAAGCCACAGCCTGGGTTCTACCCCGCTTGAGACCAATAAGCCTTCCTCACCTTTTCCCTCCCCATCGCCACCACGTTCTCGTAGCCCGAGGGACGTGGAGGGTTTAGCTGAGCTAGCCCTTTTTAACCTAGCCCCCTCTCTCCAGGCCGCGCTTAGTACGCCAAAGCCTATCACAGCTCCTACACCTGCATTTGAGTTCCCTGTGCTGGAGGGGCAGGTGAGCCAGTTCGAGCTGGGCGCAAAGGTGGTTGCAGCCCTTAACCTTGACTCCATCACCACGGCGGGAGCTTGCTCACCCCCTTCTTCCACCACCATCCATGTTGAAGCGACCACTACTCTATCCACAAGTGGCCGCATAGAGACACCGATTGCCTCACTTTTGAATGGGGCGGAAGGTGCAACAAGGATTGTTCCTCCACGCTCGGCTAAAATAGGCAGCGAGGTTGGTTCACGCCAAACCTCCCCAGAGAGCTTACTAGATACCATCTCAAGGGGAAAATCCTCTTTGACAATTGGCAGCGGGCTTGGACTCTCTCTTCCTCCTCTCCACGCCTCCTCTCTTAGTGGGGATACTGAATCATTCCTTGAGGAGAAGTGGGTGAACTTCTTGAAGGAAGACGCCCGTCTTTGTGAGGCTGACCCGACCTTCTCGTCGCGTGCTTTGCCCCCTATGCGCTTGGTTGATTCGTCGGGAAGGACGATGGCCTCATCCATGAGGCCTGAGGGAGAAACCCTTCCAGACCCTGGTGAGATAGTGAGGGGGGACGCCAATGGTGGTGCTTCCTTAAATGCTGTTAACTCCTAGGTTGAGGCTACTGCCCAAATGGCTAACCGCTTGAAAAGTTGGCTTTTTGAGGTATTATTTCTTTTGTCCCCCTTTGGCATACACCCATCTCGTATATTCGTCTTTCTTCATATTGGTTGCTTGTTTTTCTTCTTACAGGACATCAATGACTTGGCTGCGTGGATAGTGGCTAATCGTTCCCGTCTTGAGGAGGAGGTTAGAGAGAGTCGCCAGCTATGCTATATAGCCAAACGTACTTCAAAGAGATGCCGAGTTGACAGAGCTGAGTTGGCAGCCTTGGCTAAGGATAGGGAGGAGTTGAAGTCCCTATTAGAGCAATATGAGGATTACTCCCACTCTTTGCAAGGCGACCTTGAGATGCGCGAGGCCGAAGTCCTAGAGCTGCGAGAGGCTGTCTGACTAGCAAATGCTGCCAAAGTTAAAGACAACTTTGTCTTGTCCATTCTCCGCTCTGAGATGGACTCAGTCAGGCTGTGACTTTCAAAGGCTCAGGATGTTGAGTATTGTGGAGTCTGGTCCATTTCGCTCGAGCGGCCAAAAGTCGCCGCTCTAGCGAAGCCAGGCAGATTCGAACGCTCGAAGGCTGCTCGACAATGAGCTCGAGCAGTTGCGGGAAAGGGAGTTCGCTCGAGCGGAGGCATTAGTCGCTCGAGCGAAATCAAGCAGAGTTGAACGCTCGATGTCCGCTCGACAGTGAGCTCGAGCCGTTACGGAAGGGAGTTCGCTCGACGCGCGCTCGACACGCCGCTCGAGCGAACATCGTATAATTTTAGATCTAGGGTTTTTTTCGCCATTTGACTATAAATATGTGTTTTCTACATATTTGGCCGTACTGTACAACACTGTTGGTGAACAGTATTTCGCCCCTCCATTGTAGTGTGATTCCTCAAGCAATAAAATTCTCTGCAGCTCCCGTGCATGTAGGCAATTTGCCGAACCACGTATATCTGTGTGTCGTGTGTGATTTTCTCTTTCATATTCTTTATTTTCACTTTATTGTCATCGTTTTCACAACAATTGGTATCAAGAGCCAAGGTTCGGGTCTGAGGGAAAACAATGGCTGGAGATGAAGTGAAGGTATCGGGGATTGAGAAGTTTGATGGTACGGATTTTGGTTACTGGAGGATGCAGATAGAGAACTACCTCTATGGGAAGAAACTTCATCTTCCATTTTTGGGGAAGCGACCGGAAAAGATGGATGAGGCTGATTGGAATCTGTTGGATCGACAAGTTCTAGGGGTTATTCGATTAACCCTGTCGAGATCCGTTGCACACAACGTCATCAAGGAGAAGATGACTTCGGATCTCATGACGGCTTTGTCAGGTATGTATGAAAAGCCGTCAGCGAATAACAAGGTACACTTGATGAAAAAGTTATTCAATTTAAAGATGGCGGATGGTATGTCTGTTGCACAACATCTGAATGATTTTAATACTATCACAAATTAATTGTCGTCTGTTGAAATTGAATTTGATAATGAGATACGTGCACTGATATTGTTGGCTTCATTGCCAAATAGTTGGGAAGCCATGAGAATGGCTGTTAGTAATTCTGCCGGTAAATCTAAACTAAAATATGATGATATTCGTGATTTGATTTTGGCTGAGGAGGTGCGCAGGAAAGATTCTGGCGAGACCTCGGGTTCGAGTTCTGCACTGAATGTTGATTCTCGAGAGAGATCACAAGATAGGAACTCAAACAGAGGAAGATCAAAATCAAAGCACATGGGCAAGAGCAAGTCAATGCCTGGTCAGCAGGCAACTTGCTGGAATTGTGGCAAAGCTGGCCACTTAAAGAAGAACTACAAAAATCCTAAGAAGACAGAGAATGATAGTACTAATGTTGTAACTGAAGAAGTACAGGATGCACTATTGCTTGCAGTTCATAGTTCAGTTGATGACTGGATACTAGATTCAGGGGCTTCCTTCCATACATATTTCCACAGGAAGTTAATGCGGAATTATGTTGCAGGTGACTTTGGGAAGGTGTATCTTGCTGATAGAGAGGCTCTGAATGTGGTGGGGATGGGAGACATTGACATTGCACTCCCTAACAAGAACAAATGGACCTTGCAAAAGGTCAGACACATTCCTGAGTTGAAGAAGAACCTCATTTCTGTTGGGCAGCTCGATGAGTGTAGTCATTCAGTAGTGTTCTCAGATAGCACCTGGAAGGTCACAAAAGGGGCATTGGTACTGGCTCGGGGTAAGAAAACTGGTACATTATATATGACTACCGGTTTAATTAACACTATTGCTACTACCGTTACAGAGAGCACAGCAGATTTGTGGCATTGTAGGCTTGGCCATATGAGTCAGAAGGGTATGAAAGAACTTCTATCCAGAGGCAAGCTACCAGAACTGAAGTCAGTTGATCTCAGTATGTGTGAGAGTTGCATTATGGGGAAACAGAAGAATGTCAGTTTCTTGAAAAGTGGCAAAACGCCAAAGACAGGAAAACTGGATCTTGTACACACAGACGTGTGGGGACCTTCTCCAGTGGCATCTCTTGGAGGTTCTCGTTACTATGTCACGTTCATTGATGACCATAGTAGGAAGGTATGAGTTTTTTTCTTGAAGCATAAATCTGATATATTTAATGTATTCAAGACTTGGAAGGTCATGGTTGAGACAGAGACAGACTTAAAACTGAAATGTTTGAGGTCTAACAATGGTAGTGAGTACATTGATGGTGGGTTCAAGGAGTACTGTGCAGCTCAGAATATCAAAATGGAGAAGACCATTCCTGGGACACCACAGCAAAATGGAGTTGCGAAGCGTATGAACAGGACCATAAATGAGCGTGCTAGAAGCATGAGATTGCACGCCGGACTACCACCAACTTCCTGGGCAGATGCAGTTAGCACTGCCGTCTACTTGATCAACAGGGGGCCATCCGTCCCATTAGATTGTGAATTGTCTGAGGTTTGGAGCGGGAAAGGGGTCAAATTTTCTCACCTTAAAACTTTTGGTTGTCTTTCTTATGTTCTTATTAATCCTGATGCTCGTAGTAAACTTGAGGCTAAGTCAAAGAAATGTTATTTCATTGGCTATAGAGACGAGGCATTTGGCTATCGTTTCTGAGATGATCAGGGTCGGAAGATCATAAGAAGCAGGAATGTGATTTTTAATGAGACAATTGTGTACAAGGACAAGTCTAGTACAGTTTCTGAAGTAGCTCCTCAGGAGTCCGAGTTCGTAAGATTTGATGACCTACCAGAGGTCACAGTGCAGTGTAGAGATGTGAGTGACGAGGAGAGTGGGTCCAGTGCACCCATTCCTATTATTCCGCAGTCAGTTTCAGAGTCGTCCACTTCTACAGCTGCAGTTCGCAGGTCAGTTAGGACTAGACGTCCTCCACAGCGCTTCTCACCAACCTTGAACTACATTTTGTTGACAAATGGTGGAGAACCGCAGAGTTATGAAAAAACCTTGCAAGATGAAAATTCTAACAAGTGGGAGCTGGCCATGAAAGATGAGATGGATTCCCTGCTAGGGAATCAGACATGGGAGTTGACAGAACTTCCATAAGGGAAGAAGGCATTACACAACAAGTGGGTGTACCGGGTGAAAACTGACCATGATGGCAGTAAGAGGTACAAGGCTAGACTTGTTGTAAAAGGCTTTCAGCAGAAGTAGGGTATTGATTACTCTGAGATCTTTTCTCCTGTGGTGAAGATCACAGCCATTAGGATGGTACTGTCTATGGTTGCTACCGAAGATTTATTTCTTGAGCAATTAGATGTGAAGACAGCCTTTCTTCATGGAGACCTTGAAGAAGACATCTACATGCACCAGCCTGAGGGGTTTGTAGTACAGGGAAAGGAAGATTCAGTTTGCAGACTGAAGAAGAGCTTGTATGGCCTGAAGCAAGCTCCTAGACAGTGGTACAAGAAATTTGATAACTTCATGCACAGTGCAGGGTACATCAGATGTCAGGTAGATCACTGTTGCTATGTCAGGCATTTTGACAATTCTTATATCATTCTACTGTTGTATGTGGATGACATGCTTATTGCAGGGGCTAGTATTGATGAGATCAATAATCTGAAGAAGTAGATGTAAGAGCACTTTGCAATGAAGGATTTAGGAGCTGCAAAGCAAATCCTTGGCATGAGGATTGTAAGAGATAGAGTCAGAGGCACGTTGAGACTCTCATAGGCTGAGTATGTGAAAAAGGTACTCAGCAGGTTCAATATGGACAAGGCCAAACCAGTTGGCACACCTTTGGGCAGTCACTTCAGACTCAGCAAGAATCAGTCACCCGAGTCAGAGGAGGAACAAGACTACATGAGTAAGGTTCCTTACGCCTCAGCTATTGGTTCACTTATGTATGCTATGGTCTGCACAAGACCAGATATTGCCCATGCAGTGGGAGTTGTGAGTAGATACATGAGTAACCCAGGAAAAGAACATTGGGAAGCAGTGAAGTGGATTTTGAGGTACCTAAAAGGCTCCTCAGAAACCTGCTTGTGTTTCTCAGGAGAGAGCTTAGAGGTGTAGGGCTATGTTGATGCTGATTTAGATGGAGACATTGATAGTAGGAAGAGTATCACGGGTTTTGTTTATACTCTTGGTGGTACTACAGTGTCATGGGGTTCTAATCTACAGAAAACAGTTTCTTTGTCTACTACAGAAGCTGAGTATATTGCAATGTCAAAGGCTACAAAGGAGATGATATGGCTACAGGGCTTCTTGGAGGATTTGGGTAAAAAGAATCAGAAAGGCACTCTCTACAGTGATAGTCAGAGTGTCATATTCCTTGCCAAGAATCCAGTATTTCATTCCAGGACCAAGCACATTCAGATCAGGTATCACTTCGTACGATCATTGTTAGATGACGGAAAATTGTTACTTGAGAAAATTTGTGGAAGCAAGAACCCTGCTGATATGTTGACTAAGGGTGTTACACTTGAGAAACTGAAGTTGTGCACAACTTCAGTTGGTATTCTAGCATAAAGACAGGGGCAGTGAGCTGCAGAGGTGGAGGATATCACGTTTGAGGAAGAGGACGATGCAGTGAGTGTACCAGTCTCCAAGTGGGAGAATTTTTTAGTATTGTGAAGTCTGGTCCACTCGAGCGAAGCCGCCGCTCGAGCGAAGCCAGGCAGATTCGAACGCTCGAAGGCTGCTTGACAGTGAGCTCGAGCAGTTGCGGGAAAGGGAGTTCGCTCGAGCGAAGGCATTAGTCGCTCGAGCGAAATCAGACAGAGTTGAACGCTCGATGTCCGCTCGACAGTGAGCTCGAGATGTTGCGAAAAGGAGTTCGCTCGACGCTTGCTTGACACGCCGCTCGAGCAAACATCGTATAATTTCAGATCTAGGGTTTTTTCCACCGTTTGACTATAAATATGTGTTTTCTACATATTTGGTCGTACTATACAACACTGTTGGTGAACAGTATTTCGTCCCTCCATTGTAGTGTGATTCCTCAAGCAATAAAATCCTTTGCAGCTCCCGTGGACGTAGTCAATTTGCCGAACCACGTATATCTATATGTCGTGTGTGATTTTCTCTTTCATATTCTTTATTTTCACTTTATTGTCATCGTTTTCACAACACAGGAGGCCCTTAAGGTTGAGAGCTCTTGCTCAAGATCCGAGCTCACCGCCCGTGATGAGGCACTATCCTCTCTCCGTGGAGACCTGGCCCATTCTCAAGACAGCTACAGGTCCTTTGAGGAGAGTCTTCGTGAGGCAAACTCGGCCCTTGGAGCCTGCCAGCAGAGTCTGGCTGAGAAGGTGGGGGAGCTAGCTGCTACTCAAGAGGAGGTTGCACAACTTCGTGCCTAATTGGCCCACGTCCCTGCTACAAGGGACGACGCTTTTGCTTATGGGCATGGCCATGGCATTTTGAGGCTGAGGAACCGTCTCCTGGTTGATCCTGCCACCAACCTTAGGACTCTCAACTTGGAGTTGTTATATCCTGAGGAAATTGTCCACCGTACGGTTGACGAGTTTGGGCAGAAAGAAATGCCTGACACCTTCATAAACGTGCCTCCAGTTTTCCCGCCTGATAATGTCCCTTAACCGTTTTTGCCCTTTGTATATTTGAATGTGGATAATTTTTTTTGATGTTTCTATTTTTTGTATATTTGTAATAATGGACTTTGTTTTGCTTTGTAACAATGGACTTTGATTTGCTCTATTTGAATGCTTAGGCTACTGTAACAGCCCGCTAAAATTATCAGTTTTGGATTCTTTCCCGACAGCAATCACATCTCTCTCGTCTTAACCCTCTATCTTTAGTTATTTATGTTTAACATAGTTGATTTGGTTGGCTGTAGACTGTATAGTTAGTGTTTGTGGAGTTCGCTGCGTAGTTGTGAAACGAAGTGTGGTTGTGAAGTGTTAGGCTTGATTTTGTAGTTTTGTGGACTGTGCTGTGAAGTATAGGCGTGAGATGGATGCCGTAGATGTGATACGGCGGGTTGTGTGAAGAGAATACGCGTGTAGCGTATTCTGTGTAATGCAGCGACGCGCCGCGCGACATGCGCTGTAGTGATGTGGGTCGTAGAAGGAAGGGAGTACGCATGTAGTGTACTCCGTGTGGTATGGCGATGCATCGTGTGATGTGCATCGTGTTGATGAGTGTTGTAGCGAAGGAAGTACGCGTAGCGCGTACTCCGTGTCGCGTAGCGATGCACCGTGAGACGTGTATCGCAGTGATGGGTTTTGTAGTGTGAATGGAAGAGAGTTCACGTGAGTGTACTCTGTACTAAGTCGTGATACACCGGATGGCGTGTCACGAAGGGTTGAATGGCGTAGCAGAGAAGTGTGGAGCGTATGGTGTAATGTTGGGAAACTGTATGACAGTGTCCCGAAGCAGTGATGATATGGATTATAGTCCGGGATGACTGGTGTCATCTTGTGGTTGACTATGGCTAAGAGTATATGGATTGAGAAATGAGTTGTTTGTTTGGTTGTTATTGATAATTTTAATGAACTTGTTTTAGTGCAAAGGCTTTCTGAAGTCAATTTATCTCTTCCGAGTATAGTGAAACCTCAAGTTGGCCGTGGTGTTGCAAGTGCTTACAATATGGCAATTGAGTTCAGAAGTGAAAATCTTAAGGACTTGAGTGTTCCTCTTCCAGCTGTTGTGCAGTTCCTCGTGTCTCGCGCTCTATTCTCATAGAACGCGACGATCGAGGTAAGTTAGCCTCTAACTTACTATCAGTTTATTGTGTATGTGTGATGGGTAAGAGAACTACAATTTATGTATGTATGTTATCGTATATGCCATGTCATGCTATGTCATTACATGTTTATCTGTTACGTATGATTTAATCTCTCATGAATAATTATCTGTTATATAATCTTTTCTGTCATACAATGATGTATGTTATAAGTATGCCATGTTAAGTATGCCATATGATACATGTATGCCATGAAATGTTTATGATTAAATCATATTATGCCATTTACAAGTATACGCCATGTTAGAAAAGTATATGATATTAAATAATATCACATGCATTAAGAAAGATAAGACATGTTATGTTATAATAATGCGTGGGGCCACAACAACTGTGGAGTACGTATTATATTTATGTTATTTATAATGCGTGGGGCCACAACAACTGTGGAGTACGTATTATATTTTATGTTATTTATAATGCGTGGGGCCACAACAACTGTGGAGTACGTATTATATTTTATGTTACTTATAATGCGTGGGGCCACAACAACTGTGGAGTACGTATTATATTTATGTTACTTATAATGCGTGGGGCCACAACAACTGTGGAGTACGTATTATATTTATGTTATGTTATTTATAATGCGTGGGGCCACAACAACTGTGGAGTACGTATTATATTTTATGTTATGTTACTTATAATGCGTGGGGCCACAACAACTGTGGAGTACGTATTATATTTATGTTACTTATAATGCGTGGGGCCACAACAACTGTGGAGTACGTATTATATTTATGTTATGTTACTTATAATGCGTGGGGCCACAACAACTGTGGAGTACGTATTATATTTATGTTATGTTATTTATAATGCGTGGGGCCACAACAACTGTGGAGTACGTATTATATCTTATGTTATGTTACTTATAATGCGTGGGGCCACAACAACTGTGGAGTACGTATTATATTTATGTTACTTATAATGCGTGGGGCCACAACAACTGTGGAGTACGTATTATATTTATGTTATGTTACTTATAATGCGTGGGGCCACAACAACTGTGGAGTACGTATTATATTTATGTTATGTTATTTATAATGCGTGGGGCCACAACAACTGTGGAGTACGTATTATATCTTATGTTATGTTACTTATAATGCGTGGGGCCACAACAACTGTGGAGTACGTATTATATTTATGTTACTTATAATGCGTGGGGCCACAACAACTGTGGAGTACGTATTATATTTATGTTATGTTACTTATAATGCGTGGGGCCACAACAACTGTGGAGTACGTATTATATTTATGTTATGTTATTTATAATGCGTGGGGCCACAACAACTGTGGAGTACGTATTATATCTTATGTTATGTTACTTATAATGCGTGGGGCCACAACAACTGTGGAGTACGTATTATATTTATGTTACTTATAATGCGTGGGGCCACAACAACTGTGGAGTACGTATTATATTTATGTTATGTTACTTATAATGCGTGGGGCCACAACAACTGTGGAGTACGTATTATATTTATGTTACTTATAATGCGTGGGGCCACAACAACTGTGGAGTACGTATTATATTTTATGTTACATGAAGTATGGGGCCACAACAACTGTGGAGCATACACTACATGAGACACAGCAATTGTGACATGTAGAATACGTGGGGCCACAACAACTGTGGAGTACGTATTATATTTTATGTTATGTGAATTCATGGGGCCACAACAACTGTGGAGCATGAAGTATGGGGCCACAACAACTGTGGAGCATACACTACATGAGACACAGCAATTGTGACATGTAGAATACGTGGGGCCACAACAACTGTGGAGTACGTATTATGTTTTATGTTACTTGAATACGTGGGGCCACAACAACTGTGGAGTACGTATTAATGCACGTTATTAATCAAGACAATTAAATAAGATTCCAAGTTTATGTTAAGTCAAGTTTCAGATCAAGTTCATGTTATGTTATGCTCACGTACATGTTATGTTCATGTTCATGTTATGTTCCAAGTTCATGTTCACATCATGTTATGTTCACGTTTATGATACGTTCAAGCTCACGTTCATGTTATGTTATGTTCATGTCCATGTTATGTTTCACGTTCATGTTATGTTGATTGTTCATGTTATGTTTTAAGCTTAAGTTCATGCCATGTTAAGTCAAGTTCAGTTCACGCTTAAGTTCTGGTTAAGTCATGCTATATGTCAAGTTATACTATGTTTATGTATGACTATAATTATGCATTTATGCTTTTACTGCCATGCATGCATTTTTAACCTGTGTATAAGTTTTATGTTAACTTACTGAGATTTGTAATCAAATCTCACTGTGGTAGTCCCAACTACCATTCCCCCCGAATGGTAGATCTTGTTACAGGACCCAAAGGAGAATTGGAATCTGACCAACTGAATACGGTCGACTAGGCCACGGTGCGATGTTGATGATGGTATAGTATTTAACTTAGGTTAATACTTGTACTTTTGGAGTTGTATCTCAAGTATTCTTTTGATCACAACCATTTTGGACTAGTGTGATGATCACGGCTTTTTAGTATGCCTTTATGTATGAATATGTTTCAAGTATTTGGGATATTTTTTAGTTTGGTGCATAGTATTGCTAAAGAAAAAAATTATCCGCTGCGAATATTGCATAATGCTAGATGCATGTTAGGAACATTGCATCTTATATGTCATGAACGGGGGCAGGTAACCTTGTGTTGCATGTCTCGATGCTTCAAATGTCCGTTCAATCCCAAGCGGAATTTGGGGGCGTCACAGCTACTGCCCTTTTAATTCTTGTCTTTTTCGTGGCACTACAAGCTACTTAGGCTTGCCTTTGGTATTTTTAGTGTCGGCGTGGTATAAGGACCTACGCCCATTTTTCCATAGCACCACAAGCTACTAAGGCTTGTTTTTGGTGTTTAGGGTCGGCATGATCTGAGGACCTACGTGCCCTTTCTACATGGCACCACAAGCTGCTAAGGCTTGTCTTTGGTGTTTAGGGTTAGCGTGGTCTAAGGACCTACGCGCCCTTTCTACATAGCACTACAAGCTGCTAAGGCTTGTCTTTGGTGTTTAGGATCAGCGTGGTTTCAGGACCTACACGCCCTTTCTACATGGCACCACAAGCTGATAAGACTTGTCTTTGGTGTTTAGGGTCGACGTGGTCTCAGGACGCACGCGCCCTTTTTACATGGCACCTCAACCTGCTAAGGCTTGTCTTTGGTGTTTAGGATCGGCGTGGTCTCAGGATCTACGTGCCCTTTTTACATTGCACTGCAAGCTGCTAAGACTTGTCTTTGGTGTTTAGGGTTGACGTGGTCTAAAGACCTACGCGCCCTTTCTACATGGCACCACAAGCTGCTAAGGCTTGTCTTTGGTGTTTAAGGTCGGCGTGGTCTGAGGACCTACACGCCCTTTCTACATGGCACCACAAGCTACTAAGGCTTGTCTTTGGTGTTTAAGGTCTGCGTGGTCTTAGGACCTATGCGCCCTTTCTACATAGTACCACAAGCTGCTAAAGCTTATCTTTGGTGTTTAGGATCGGCGTGATCTCAGGACCTATGCGCCCTTTTTACATGGCACCTCAAGCTGTTAAGGCTAGTCTTTGGTGTTTAGGGTCAGCGTGGTCTCAAGACCTACACGCCCTTTTTACATGGCACCACAAGCTGCTAAGGTTTGTCTTTGATGTTTAGGGTCGACGTGGTCTCAAGACCTATGCATCCTTTTTACATGGCACCACAAGCTGTTAAAACTTGTCTTTGGTGTTTAGGGTCGACATGGTCTGAGGTTGTGATCCAACCACCCTTCCCTTGCTCTTTCTCCCCTACTTGGCTTACTCTTCTTGTCTGTCTGCCTGTTCCTCTGCTCTTTCTTGGCATCTTCTTTACAAGGGTCCACTAGCGCTTGTAAAGTATCTCCTGCATTGACAAAATCATCCGCCCTGTCCATGAACTCCCTGAGGGTGGAATGAGTCCTCTGGGCCAACTCCGCCATGAAAGGACTACGCGGCCATACCCCTCTTAAGAGGGTGGCTCGAGTAATTTTCTCATCTTGGTCGGTCTTTGTTAAGCGTTCTTTGTTGAAACGGGACAAGTAGGCCTTTAAATTCTCATCCTCCTTTTGCTTAATCGTTAATAGGTAGGTGGCTGGGCGCCGACGTCTCCGGCTAGGCATGAACTAGGTTAAGAACTGCTTTGCCAGTTCCTCAAAGCTATCTATTGATCTCGGTTTGAGGGTCCCGAACCATCCCTTAACAGTCCCCTTCAGGGTCAAAGGGAAAGCCTGGCACGCAATCTCCCCTTGGAAACCATGGAGTGTGATATGAGCTTTAAAGTTTTCCAGATGATCTAACGGGTCCTTGGACCCATCGTACATATCTATCTGAGGAACTTTAAATTTCAGCAGGAGCAGTACAGTCATAATACGTGCGTTGTACGGCAGATCTGTTTGGTGTAGTAGACTTTCCACCGAAGAAGAACTGCCCATCTTTTTTGCCATATCTTCATACTTTCCGGCCAGCTCCTTCAATTCGTCGTGCATTCTTTCTTTCTATGCTCGTTCAGCATGCTTTTCGACCGTGCATTTTGCCTCATCTTCTTCCTGCTCACTGTGCGCAGGCACATCATCATCATGGAAATTGGCGTTCTTCTTTCTTAAGTCGTCGTTCTCCTTTTGTAAGATTACTAGGGCCTCCACAACTTGTTTCAATTTTTCCTCTGCTACTGCTAGTCGCACTTCCACAGATGTCGGTACGACGTCCATCGTTCGGCTCACTACTGAGCGTGTTACAATTGGCATCTGAGAACCACGTTGAATCACTAAATCCCATAGACAGCGCCAGATGTTAGGGACGTGTCTCACTTCCAATCTTCCACTTTGCAGCCATAACTTGCTGATTCAACTTGAGGGGGGCTTCTCCTACAAACACTTCGATGCTTAAGTCAGTTAAGAGGACATTATCTTCGAGTCATCCTTAATTATCAAAGATTACCTGTATATATAGGCTCGTTTGCTGTACATATCTCGTTCAAGATTTATCAGAAATGAATTACCACTTAGGATTTTGAATGATCGCATCACTTCCTGTTGTTTCTTATCCTTCCGTTAAAGGTGATTGCCATGCATATCTCCCTTCTAACTCCTCTTGACTACCCCTTTATGGCTTTTGGGTCCATCCTCTTTCTTGGTTTTTCTGGTATTATAGGTCTTCTTATACGTTTCAGGGCCCTTTGACTGGAATGGTCCCTCCGATATCAAATTAGTCATTTAAATACTTGTTTGGGTAATGTTTTATTTTCATATATTCTAAAAAACTCTCATAATTTACTTCTCAAACATCAATCATACTTTTTAGTTTAAAATTTTCAATTTTCTTTAATCTCATCATTAATACCTAATCATTATCCAAACACAATATTCAATACAACTTTCTCAAAATTTTAAATAAAATATAAAAAATAATACAATTTTTTTAAATTTCAAAACAAAAATAATGTTAAAATACTTTATTAAAACAATTTTTTAATTTTATAATATTTCTATTCAACTTTTTCATTCACCTTTCTCGAAACTCAATAAAACATTTTAACTCAAATAATTTCACTATTATTTTCAAATTACTCCATTATTATTCACAAAATTAGGGCTGTTCATACGGGCCAGATTTTATCCGGCCCGGCCCGGAAATCCGGATAACCGGATTCTGGTTCCGGTTTTCGGCCCGGATTTGACCCGGGCCGATACCCGGATTTAAAAATCCGGATTAATCCGGTCCGGGTACCGGATTTTAAATCCGAGACCCGGGTTTAAAACCCGGTACCCGGTTTTATAAAGTAAAAAAAAAACCCTAATTCTCTATCCCCAGCCGCCCCCCCAACGCGATTCAGATTTCCTTCTGCTCTCTCTTTCTTCTCTGCTCTGCTCATGCAGTCCTTCGCCTCCCTCCGCAGTTTCTCTCTCTCTCTCTCTCTCTCTCTCTCTCTCTCATCCCTTCAAGCGCGGCTCACCGATCATCTATCTTTCACTTTGCTATCTGAGATGCCGAACGGTGGAAGTGCTTTCGGATCCAAGGGATTAGAAAGGATTTTCGTTTGGGTATGTTTTCTTTTTTCCCTCTGTTGTGTTTTCTATTTGTTGATTTTGGGGGTTTTTTTTATGACAATGTTTGAATGTTTGAGGAGTATTTTTATGTAGATTTGTTTGAATGTTTGAGGAGTATTCTGTTAGCTGCAAAATGCTAGAGCGTGGGTAATGGGTTATTATTATTTGGAAGAATGGATTTAGATCTGAAAAATGGGTTTTTGAGTTCCATATTGGCGCTCTGATAGATAGTGATGAACTTGGGTATGTGGGAAATTTTGTGTTGGTGGGTTGTAGGAGGAAATTTTGTTGATAGTGCTCTGAAGTTTGGTTGGTTTTTCCTGTCTTATGTGGAAACTTGTTACCAAATTTCCAGGGAAGGAGGCAGAAAACACATGTTTCCTCTCTCAAACTCTTATTGAAACATATAAGTTACAATATAGTAATGTGACAAAACTACCTTTGGAATAAATTCCTTGACTAACATATTATTTTAGTCTCATCAAACCCTCTAACAGTTGATAATATTTTTCCTCTTCAGATACAATCTTTCTGTGACATCTTACGTATTCGATGGGAGTCAACTCGTAGTCACACAAAGGAGCGTGCTTTGCTGATGATGGATAAATTGGTATGATGTTTATCATTATTCACTATATATTAAAGAAATCCAGTTGTGTGATGTGTACATTGTTCACTAGATCTTAAAGAGATCCAGTTATTTCAATACAACAACAGTTTCTCACAAATAATTTTTGCACTATTTCAGGTCCAGAGGATCTGTGATCCTTCTCCGGGAGTGGCACAATGGATTCCTTTTTGTTTTGGGGTTTATAGCCCTACTATTCCTGCCTTGCGAAAGTATAACTTCACCTTTAAAAAAAGAAAAGAGAGAATTTACTACATTTTTCATCATCTTTATTCCTTTCATGTTTACTTAACTGCTGTTTCTTTGTGTCCCCTTTTCTTTTTGCTGTTAATATTAGGGAATATGGTGAACTTTTGGTGCGTTGTGGTTTGATTGGAGAGGCAGTTAAAATTTTCGAGGATTTAGAGTTATGGGATAATCTAATATTTTGCTATCAGTATGTTAATATTTGACAACCATTGTTTGAGTTGATTTTTCCTTCCTCAATTTTTTTTATATGTATTTCTTGCTGTGAGTTTCATGGGAGTTACTAAATGTAAAACAGCCTAATGGAGAAGAAAGCAGCCGCTGTTGAACTCATAAAGAAACGGCTATCTGAAATGCCAAATGATCCCAGATTATGGTATGCTAGTTGTTCGTTTGTATTTTATTTCTCCTTCTGGTCGAACTCATGGGGATTTGTATCCGGTTGACATTTTGTTCATACAATTGTAGCATGTACATCTATTTCTCTAGTTAAATTATGCAAGACTTTTTGGTAAATGTCTAGAATGGAAATAACTAAAGTAAGCAAGAAAGTGGCAGGTGGATTGATGTTTCCTGGCTTTCTAACCCTATAAGGATCTATCTCAGTTTGATTATTGGATTAATTTATTTTGAGTACTGTACTATTTGACTATACATATATGTGCATTTATTTGTGTATTTTAATGATCAGTATAAGGTCACTTACAACAATCCTTTCTCTCTCTCTTGAAAATAATGAATAATCAGCAAAAGGTTTGCAGCAAAGACCGTCTTATAGAGGCTATGACTACCATTACATAGAGCCTGCTCGAACCAGCAGTTACTTATGTTTCAACTACCTCTCTGGAAAACACTCAGCTGAACTTCCTGAGGCCTTAACTACTGGCGGACTCCCACCAGTTGATCATTGATTTTGACATAAAGTCTGCCTTTGAAGTCAAATATTTTCTCACTAAAATTTTCATTTATAGGTCATGGTCTTTCCCCTTTGTTATCATGATATCTGGCAGTAGTTTACTTGTTCTGTTACTTGGTTTACAGTTGTTGACCACTTGGTGACAGTGATTAAGGTTTTCAGCCTACTGCATAAAGAGCTGTTTTATACTGTTCTTCACAGCCTTGCTGTCTAAGCTGGTGGATACAGGTTTTGATGCCTTTGACTTCCAATCCCAAAATAATGACCCGATTTTATGCTTGTGATGTGCATGCTATTGAATTAGAGTATTTTAAGAACATAATTCCATTTTACCCTCAAACAGCAATTCTATTGATTGGCCATGTATCATGATCCTTGTTAGGCTGACTTACCAGATCACACCACTGTAACAATCAGGGTGTTTTATTTGTCTTTTATTTGCAGTTTATGGTTCTTCTAGTTTTACATCATACTCTACCAATCATAATCAATGGCGGGGCGTTGAGGTTTAATTAAACTTTCTTTCTAAAGGTTTGATTAAACTGATGGGGATGGTGAAAATAGACCCATCGCAGAAGATCCAAATGGGGCAGTGAAGAAGGAGACGAGGATCTAGCAGAGTATTGTAGAAGCTCTTTTGATTGAACTGATGATGATACAATGGCTTGTAATTTGTATTTTGTAATATAATTAAATACCAAATAATGTAATATGAAGTGGGTTATAAATATTGAATTTCTATTTTTTAGATGCATTTAGTTAAAAAGATTATCAGTTTTCTATATAAAAAAAAAATGTTTTTCCAAATGTAATAGAATATAGGCTTTAATTAAAACAAAAAAGCGTTACAAGAACATCTTTTCCTGGGAAAAAAATTTCATGGTATATATCCTTTGTAGTGTTAAAAAAAATAAAAAAAAATAAAAAATAAAAAAAAAATCCGGTTAAATGCCGGAACCCGGATTTCCGGGTTAGAAAAACCCGGATGAATCCGGGTTTCGGACCAGGTCATAACCCGGGTAAATCCGGTCCGAAACCCAGTCCGGATTTAGAATCCGGGTTCCGGGCCGGGTATACCCGGATATCCGGTCCGAAACCCGGATGAACAGTCCTACACAAAATTCTTAAATATTCTAAGCCTCCAAAGGCGTCCTAATTTATGTTGTGTTAATTGGTATGACTAAGAACTAGAATTATGGATAAATTATTGTTCAAGTCTATAAGGTTTGCCCATTTTGCATAAAGACATGCACTGTACAACCATAGGAGTACCATGCCAAATCCATGTATAGTCAGCTTCTAAAAGGTTAAAAATGCACGGTAAACATGCCAAGTTAACATAAATATTAATAAGATTTGAGAAAAATAAAACAGGAAAAATATTTAAAACACATAAAATTAAAAAGATAAACTTATTTTCTAAAAAAACTTTAACAATGTTATAAAAAAATCATATAAAAATAAAAGATTTATAACAAAACACTTTATTTCTTAAAAGACTTAAATTAAAAGAAAAATATAACCATACTTTTTAGAAAATAATAAAAATAGTAAAAAAGGTTAGGAAGAAATAAATAAATAAATTACTAAAATTTTTGAAACACATAAATTAAATAAAGTTAAAACTTATTTATATATAAATAAAAAAGGTTGCCACGGTGGCAGCTAAAATCGGGGTTGGCCCACCCCGCTTACTTTTTTTTTTAATTTATGAATTAATGTAAAAATATGCATATATTTATTTATTTACGTGTTTCAAAAGTTTTTACTCACTTTTTAAGTATTTGTTTGACAGAATTTTAGCGCTTTTGCAATGACTAGTGTATCACTCTTGAATATTAATATAGCCAATCATTTTTTTGTCTTGTTCATGATTTTGATCATCTACTGCATGCAATAATAGGTGACATTGTCAGGGTTGCTCAACTGCGTTGATGGGCTTTGGTCGAGCTGTGGCGACGAGCGGATCATCGTGTTCACCACAAACCACAAAGAAAAGCTCGACCAGGCATTGCTGCGGCCGGGACGAATGGACGTCCACATTCACATGTCTTACTGCACACCCTGCGGATTTAGAATTCTGGCTTCCAATTATCTTGGGATTATAGATCACCAACTATTTGGTGAGATTTTGGAGTCCATTGAAACCACAAAAATAACACCAGCCGAAGTAGCTAAGCAGCTCAATAAGAACGAGGATCCTGACATAGTGCTCAAGGGATTAATCGAGTTCCTCGATCTGAAAATGAAAGACAACGAGAAAGCTAAGGCCCAAAAGGAAAGTGCGGAAAAAGTTGGGAGTGTGGAAGATGAAAAAGTTGAGTGATTATGATCAAGGCTATGCTTTATTGCTCAAGGCTAAGGCTAAGGTTCTTTTAGAGGAGGCTCACTAATTTATAGGATGATCAGATCAATCTAGAGGCTAGCTATCTAGCCATTACGAGAAGAAGAAAGTTGAATGCCAATATTGTAAAAGATCATTCTGTCGTTACAAAGCCAAGTTTCCAAATTAGCTTTAATATAATACAAATTGATCTTCTCGTATGCATAGTACGTAAGTTTTTAAAGAAACTTAATTTGTGATCAATGCAATGCAGGTCCAAGTACGTAGTTAGTTCTTTCCAAGATCGCCTAATTAATTTATAGGAAAATGCTAGAGGAGCCCTCATTTTTACCGGTTATGTATTTTAATTTTTTTTATTTAATGATTAAGAAAATGATTATTAGTGAAGTTGTATATATATTTATATATTATATATATATATATTCTTAGTGATTAAGAATGTTAAAAAAAAATTAAAAAAAAAATGATAAAAAAAAATACTCAGATTTGTGCTAGTGGTATGCCTTGTGGTAAGTGTCGAGCGATATGCTAGCACCATCCTAATTTGTAAGGAAAATGCCAATTGGACCAATAAACATGATCAATAAAGTTGACCAATTATATTTTTTTAACTTAATAGTTAAAAAAGTGACTATTAGTAAATTTATTTTTTATTTTTTAAAATAATTAAAGATATTCAAAAAATAGTTAAAAAAAATACATTTACACTTATCAGTACAATGTAGGGACACCATTCTCGGTCCCCTAGCATTGTACTCGATTACCCACAAAATTAATTATCAAACCTTAGAGCATCCGCATCAGTTTATTCAAACCACTTTTCATTTTTAAATTTAAAGGATTTTATCAAAAAAGGGCTAACATCAGATTGGTTAAACCCTTTTCATATAAATTATTAGCTACAGTATTTTTATCTTATTTTTCATCTTTGAAAAGTCCTGTAGCAAGTCCAAATACTTTGTTATTATTTCGGCTCCTCTCCCACGGTTTGTCTTCCTTCCTCTTCCCTCCCGCGCATCCTCTTCTTCTTCCAGTTTTTTTTTCTTCTCTCTTTTCTTCCTCTTTTCTTCTTCCAGTTTTTTTCTTCTCTCTTTTCTTCTTCCCTCTCCCGTGTCTCTCCCTTCTCTCTTCTTCTATTTTTTTTTTCTGTTGTTTCTCTTCTTCTTCCCTCTTTCTCTCCCGTAGCTACTATCTTTCATCTTTCACTTCCTTCTCTCGAGCACGGCACCGCCACGGCTTCACTCCAACACCGACGCCCAACAACACGGTAAAATCCGAAACCCTAACCACTGATTCCTGCTCTTGATTTTGTTGTTTGGGTTTGATTTTATTGATATTGTTGGGATTTTTTTGGTGGCTTTTTTCTCTGATTTTACGGACTTGATTTTTTCTGCCACCAAACTGCTCAATCCTTCAAATTTCCTGTACTGTTTAATTACCTTGAACGTTGGATTTCATTAAAAAAGAAATTTCTTCGCATTTTCAATTATTATACCTCTGTGGTAAAACTGAATTATAGGTTTTTCTTAAGGATAATTCAAGCTTTTTAATAGTTACTGGAACTTATTGGGTTTGAGATTTAATTTAAATCCTTGATATTTTCGCTTTTTAATTGTTGTGATTCCGAAGAGCTTTCTCCTGCAATTGTATTCGTGAATTTAAGGGCTATTTTAGGACCTTCCGCTGTCAAGGTTTCTTTTTTTTTTAATATTATATATATAGATTTTGCCGTATTTATGAAATTTAGCTTTTTATTAGTGCTTCAATGTGTTTATGAATTCTAGGGATTTATGTTTTTTGTACTTCGGAAAAACAAATTGAATGGGTCCTGTAAAGTAAAGCTGCGACAATGCCGGAATCGATTCTTGAAGCTTCAATGTACAATTCAGGAGCAATTGACAATAACATAGAGAGTCACGTTGATGAAGAAGACAAAGATGTTGCAGGAGGCGAAGAGTCCATTGACAACCCCCATATGCGGTTCGATCTTGATTGTGCTTTGTTTTATGTGCTGCTGAAGTTTGTGAATTGTGCTTTGTTTTATGTGTTGATGGTGATTTGGCAGAAAAAAGGTTTAGGATCTTTATTTTACATTACTCTCTCATCATTCTTAATTGTTTTCTTTTGAGATCTCTTCCTGCAGTTCTTGAAATAAGTGTCTTTTACAGTTTACTTCTTGTTTGTTTAGGAGTTTCTGGTGACTGATGAAAGGGTCTCCAGACTAAGAAGTTTTGAATTTTAAAAGGCGATTAAGAATTGGGCTTGGGGTTGAGGATCCATTTGGTGTCCTGTGCAATTTTTTTTTGTCTGTTAGTTTATGTGGCATGACATGATGGAATATTTTAATCAATTTGGTTATTGGGTGTTTTTATATACCATGGAATTGGATTGGCCATTGTGTGGGGAAATGTTCTATTTTACTGGTTTCAGATCCTACTTCTAGGATATACAATTCATATATACTTTATGAGACACAAACTTATAACCCAACATGGATGTATACAAGTCGATATTTTATAAAAAAAAAAAAGTGTATTCCACCGTGAAAAAGTGTAAAAAATTTACTTTTGGATCACTTTTGGACAAAAGACTTGTGCATCTAAAATCATCTAATTGACATGGTATGTCATATTGTAATTTTTTTTTTATTTTTTTTTTTGTAAAGACTCCTCATGCCAACTCAATTTATGAGCTTTCTTTTGTTTTTATGTTTGCTGAACACAATGAAGCCACTGATTCTATATCATTAAGAACCTATGGCTACCTCAAATGAGTATTTGTGAATTTCATGCTTGTTTGCAACATGTGGAAGTTCCAGTTCCCACTCCTAGTAAAGATGAGGTTTTGTTGAAATTGGAAGCAGTTAGTCTAAATCCATTTCATTGGAAAGTTCAGAAAGGCATGCTTCGGCCTTTTCTTCCTCGCAAGTTTCCTCACATACCTCGAAAGGCACACAAGTGTTGTTGGAGTTAGAATATTGTCAAAAATCTGATGTTGCCGATGCACACAAGTTGGGTTGTTATTTTGGGTAGCATTAAGTTGTCACATATAAATGTTGGGTTGTTATTTTATTATATACTGTTGGGATATGATTTTCTCATGTTATTTTATTATATTTTTAGTTTATTATGTTATAGAAATGGGATTATTATGGATTGTACATATGGAATTTTTTTTTTTTATATATGAGATTTTGTCATCTATATACATATAAGATTATTATATTATAATTGTTTGATTATGAATATGAAAAGGAATATGATTATTGGAAGTTATATCACATTAGAAAAATAAAATAAAAAAGTAATAAAATAATAAAAATTATAAAATAATAATATTTTATTATTATAGAGAATGTGTTAGGTAATTCAATGTAGGTTTTAAGAGTTAAGTGATTAGCTAAAAAATAAAAAGTCAAATATTCTTCAAATTTTAAAAATTAGGATAGCCAATCCAATGCCAATGCTCTTAGGGGAGTAATTACCCAGTACTAGTTAATGATGGCAAGGGCAAATGCATGATGATGTGGAATAACGATGACTTAACTTGGCATAAAGGTGGCAATCGAACTGATGTGACATATATGTGCATCATGTGGCGAACAAGACATTTAGTAGGATGATTCTCATTTGAATTTCAAATTTCATGATCTTGTAATGATATTTTTTGAAACTTGTTCATGTATTTAGTTAAATAGATCATGTTGCGTTAATTTTTGCATTAACTCTTGTTTGATTCATTAATGAGGTGGTTGCAAGACTTTTTTTTTTCCTCAACAAGCATGCATAATATATTAAAATCAAAAGGATAATACATAAGAGTTCAACGTGTGTCATTGCCATTGTCAATATATAAGATACATCTTGAAATACTATCAAGTGGTACATGGCCAAAGAGTAGGTTAGTCACTGCCCATTGTGCAACTGCGTGCACACACTAGTTTTAAGACTGATATATTTTGGCTACTCCGATCCTCACTCTTCCTGCAGAATGAGGTTTTGACTGATATTTTCTATGATTAGAGTTAATTGCCACATTGGAGTGGAAGTTTTGTTTTTTTGTTATAGCATTTATAACAATTTGGGTGTCACCTTCTAATACTGCATGCCTCTTTCGGATTTTTTTTGCCAATAGTGCCGCTGAAGCTTCTGTGAAAGTTGAGTTAGTGGCTTGTAACCATGACGTCCATACCTCCATAACATTACCACTTGAATCTCGACATATTGCTGAGGAAGTGGAGAAATGATCTCTTACTTCTGCATCAAAGGAATAGCTCGATTAGTTTGTGGGTGGAGGGATCCAGCTTAGATTTTGAGGGAGTTGTTCCTTTTGTTTCCATGCTTGCTTGTATACTTGATATGTGGTTTCTAGTTGGATCATTATCTTCTTGGGCGAAAGGTTTGAGTGATTGTGAACAATATTATTTCTCTGCCTCCATATGAAGTCCATTATTATTACAGCAAATAGTTTGAAAGGATGTACTTCTGATGTTGTTAGACCCAATAGAGATGCAGTGTCAATTGTCATTTATATCCAATCCATCATTGAGTTGATCGGTAGAAGAGCGAGATTTAATGGCCAACGGCTTTGTTGCCATATTATGCGCACTATCAGATGCACACTGAACAAAAAGATGGATTGACATTTCTTCTTCCTTATTGCATAAAGGTCATCTTTCAAGTTGAATGTTAGGGACAATATTACTCAGTCTTGCCCTTGTTGGTAGCATATCCCAAATTAATTTCCATAGTAGCATTTTATGACGATCATGTATTCTCCAAAGTTTTTTGAAGTTGGAGATTTTGAAATTTTTGCAAGGGGAATTACCTTGTTAATTAGGTGCTAAATAGTAAACAGTTTTTACTGAGAATTTGCCATTTTGGTCTGGGATCTAGATCATAGAGTCATTTCTTTGGCTATTTTGGGAGAGATGGATTTTTCGGATTTCGTCAATGCTATCTTGTTTAAACAATGTTAGCATTTTCTCTAGATTCCATGAACGAGGATTATTAATAATGATATCTGAAACTTTCAACAATGGGTGTACGTCATTCTTTTGTTGGGTTGGTTTTGGCTTGAAAAAGTCCAAGGTTGGGATTCATGGTTCTGTCCAAACATTTATTAATAATCCATTGGCGATTTGGTAGCATTTGCCTTTTAAGATCAAGTCTCTCATCTATAGGACTCCCTTCCATAGCCATGAGTTGAAAGGTTTTGTACTCTGAAAGTCTGTTGAGTTGAGGTTTTTTTTTTTTTTTTTGAAGTATCTCATGCTAGAGTCTAGTGCTTCCTTAACCCAATTCCCAACCTGTTTTAGCTAATAATGCCAAATTCATATTCTCCATTAATCTGAGGCCTAATCCTTCTATTTCTTTGGTTGACATATGGATTTCCATGATTTCAAGGAGAAGTTGCAATTTTTCTTTTCATTTGGAAAGCCCGACCAAAAGTTTGTGAAACTACTATTCAACGACTTGCACACAGATTTTGGTAGCATGAAAGCTTGCATCTGATACGTTGGGATTGTAATTGCAAGTGTTCTGATTAACATTGTTCTTCTTGCTTGTGAAAGTAATTTTGTCTTCTAGCCTTCTACTTTGTTATTATTTTTTTCAACTAGTCTTTAAAGCTCTCATTTTTAGCTCTTGTGAAAAAGGTTGGGAGTCCTAAATACTTCATTCTAGACAAGGAAAATTTTTTTGGCAATATCTGAGAAATCAAAGCTTTGGTATTAGAATTGGTGTTCCTCGTAATGAAGATAGAAGATTTTTTGTGATTTATCTTCTGTCTTGCCCATTCCATTTATTTCTCTAGGTTTTCAAATATGACTTTAGTGCTTTGTTCGTTTGCTTTCCTAAAAATAATGAGATCATCTATAAATAAAAGATGGGATATTGGAGGACTGTTCCTACTTATAAGTAAAATTCCTTCAAACTCTATTGAACTTCTGATCTGGTTAGTAATCTGGACAAAATCTTAGTACATAAGGTGAATAAGAAAGACGAGATAGGGTCACCTTGTCTAAGTCCCCTTTGCATTTTCAAAAAATCTCTTGGAGTTCTGTTGATGTTGATGGAAAAACTCCCAAACGAGATGCACTATTTTATAAGATTTATCCATGTGGAGCTATTACCAAGAGCTTCGATAATTATGAACAAAATTCTCATTCGACATAATCAAAAACATTTTCCATGTCAAACTTAATCATCATTAGCCCCCTTTTTCCTATTTTGTTTTTTATTGTGAAACATCTCATTTGCTATCATCTTGTTTTCTTTAATATTTCTACTAGGGACAAAAGCCGTTTGAAGTGGAGGGATAATGCGAGGTAGAGTATTTTGAATCCCGTTTGCTAGTGTTCTTGTGATGATTTTATAGATGAAATTTGTCAGACTGATTGGGCGGTAATGCTAGTATTGACTCGACGTTTTGCACTATGTTGATGACTTCACTCTTGATAATGAGCCAATAGTCTCTGTAAAAATGAATGGTCATTTCATCCAGGTCAGGGGTTTTTTTATTCGGAATTTGTTTTAGCGCTACAAATATTTCTTCTTCACTAGGGGGATCACTAAGCATTTCGTTATCAAGGTCTGAAATTTTCCTATCAAAAATATCATCTAGATTTCCCTAGGCAGTTGGATTGGAGGAGGTATATATGGCTGGAAGTAATCAATAAAAGTTGCTTCAATTAAAGATTGGTCCATTGACCAATTACCTAGGCCCAATTTTATGGAGTCTATTGCATTTCTTCTTCTTCTGATGGTTGTTGTTGAGAGATGATAGAATCTAACGTTGAGATCTGTGGTTGTCAACCATGAGATTATGGATTTTTGACATCATAAGACTTCTTCATTTTTCAACTATACCTAGAGGTTGTGTTGTAGTTGTTGTTCCTTCATCTGAGTTTGCATAGTTGAGGTGCGGCACTGTACTTCAAGGATCTCTCTTTCTATGTTTTGAATATTGATATAAATTTTCCCAAAATCTATTCCAATGCTTTAGAGCATCTTTGGTGGCCTTTATTTTTTCACACAAAATATAGGCGAAAGTTCCTCTGAATTGCTTGTTCCAAGTTTCTTTGATTATCAAGTGACTGAGTGGCTCATGAATCCAAAATTCTTCAAATTTAAAAGAATGAGACCGACTTTGTTGAGCTTTAGAATTTAGTAGCAAAGGATGATGATCCGATACCGAAGAGGCCAAATGATGGAGTGTGGCATCAGAGAAAAGCAATCTATATTTTTGGTTTACAATGCCCCTATTCAATCTCTCTCTGATAAGTGCTCTGCCTTGCCTATTGTTTGTCCGGGTGAAGGATGGGCCTGCATATCCAATGTCGATTAGGCCTTGAATTTCAATTAGATTTTTTAATCCTCCTCTCGAAGTAAGTGTAATGGGACTCCCACCAAATTTTTTTGACTAATTGAGTAAATCGTTAAAATCACCAACAAGACACCATGGTCCTTAGTAGTCCTTGATTATTGAATCCACTTGTTTCCAAAAATTTGCTTTGAAGTGCCATTGAGCCGGAGCATAAACATAAGTAATTAACCATGAATGATACGATGGATTGGAATATATTAATATAGATATGGCATTCATATTAATACTAGTGGATTCTACATCTACACCCGATCGCCATACAAGCAAAAGGACTCCTTTGTTCCCCGTGGTTGAAAATTGTACAAAATAATGGAAATCAATACCATTTACAATAGTTAAGGTGAGTTCAGTAGGCACCGTAGTTTCCAACAAAAATAATATCCAGATTATTGCCTAATATTAGCCCTTAGGGACCTGATTTCTTTGGGATGGGCCAATCCCCTACAATTACAAACATGTGTCTTCATGTAGTCGGGAGATGTATTTTTGAGCTTGCCTCGCCAGCTTTTTTGAATTTTTTAGACACAAATGATTGAGTTCTGAGATACAGAGTCGCTCTTGGTATTTCTTTGTTTTTCTTTATTTCCCCCCATTTAATCAGTCTTCAGTTCCAACAGCAAAGTTTCCATATCTGAGTCGTCAGGTTTTGATTCGGAGTTCTCTGGCTTTTTTTCATCCGAAGTGAGGCCTTTTTGTGCTTGCTTCTTTAGTGGCTGCTGATCCTCATGGACAAGCATTGGGGGCCTCATCCTTTCGGGAGTTTTGGGTTTTCTCTGGAGTGGACGAACTCTTCTATGACGATTGTTGAGGTTTCAGCACTAATGGGGGCCTCATAGTTAATGATGGGCTGGATCTTTTGAGTAATAGTGTTTGGCCCAATTAGAGAGAATCTTTTCTTGGTTATTCCTAAAATGGCCTTGCAAAATGAAATGAAAATATGGGTAAGTGGGCTCATTTTGGAGGGTCGTATAAGGTCTGACCCTATATTTGGATTGCTGAGTGTTGAGTCCCTGCATTGCAGTTTGAAGTTGCCTCCATTGTGCACGATAGGGGGCTTTCCTCATCAGATGGTCATTTACTTGAGTGATGAAACTCTTAGAGCACTAGTAGTAAGTTTAATAAAATTAAATTATAGTCAAAAAATAGTTAAAATGTGAAATAAAGTGTTACAATAAACTCAATAAATATACAGTAAATTTGGTCATCAACTACATGGCTGGTCAAATTTATTGAGGTAAAGAGACTAGCCAAATATTATTTTTGGAGTAAAATAATACTTCCTACTGCTGCCCATTCTCTCCCGCATAGTTGAAGAAATTCTACCTTTCCCCTTTCATCTCCCTCACTGTGATCAAAACCAATCGTCTCCCAGCTAGAGCAACAGCACCGAACCCAGCCGCAGCACCGAACTCTCTCCATCGTCTCCCAGCTGCAGCACCGAACAAGAGCAACCCATTGCACCAAACGGAACTCTCTCTGTCATCTCCCAGCTGCAGCACCGAACGGCGACGCCACTTCGAGTGGGTTTAAGGAGCATCGATAAGCTGCCGAACACAGGGAACTCTATGTATATTTGGTTTTTTTTTTTTATGCAATTTCTGGATTAAATTCTCAAGCTTTGATTGAATTTTTTTTAATTCTCAACCGGAATTTTTTTTTTTTATGCGATTTCTGGATTTAATTCTTCCATCATTACTGCATTTTTTTTTTTTTAATTCTCAAGTTTTGATTGAATTTTTGGATGTGATTTTGGTGTATTGAATTTCATAAAATCATTATTGATGAATCATTCCGAGAATGTTTCTTTGCTGTGGAAGTTGAGAATTTTTAGTGGTGTATTGTATTGAAACCGAACATAGAGGGAGAAAATACATAGTGGTATACTGAAACTGGAATTGAATATAGTGGTGTATTGCTCTATTTGATACGTTGGGCAAAAATATACTTTTTTGTTATATGAATTTTAGAGAGATATATGTTGTGTATTTTTTTGTCATAGGTTGGAGAGAAATTATCCAAGGCCATTGTTTTTGTCAATTTAGAAGTTCATATGTTAATTTGACAGATAGTTTTTTTTCATTTTCTTGGTGAAAATATATAAAAAGTTTAAAATTAATATTTTAATAAAATAGTAAAAGATTTGTTGACTTATTATTTAGTATTGTAAAAAGTAACTAGATATAAATTTCCTAACTAAATTTTAGTTAAAGTTTGTTTAACCCACTGCTAATACTCTTTTGTTGCGCCATATCTGTCAGATCCACGAAGGGATGATTTTCCCATACTGATGGAAGATGGAGTCTAAGCACTGCAAAGGACGGGATGGCATCAACAGTGTAAAAATTGCTTTCTTCTCTATTCAACTTTGGAGGGGTAGTTGCCGACGGATTAATGCTTGGAGGGTTCCAACCTCACCACTGTATATCTTGGCGTCAAAACGACAAAAAGTGAATCGGCACTCTCCTCTTTGGTGAGCTTTCCAGATTGCTAATTTTTCCATGGTGCCAAGGGCTTCTTTGCTTCCTTCACAGGTATTTTCTTTTCTTCAATTTTCCGTTGATACTTCCTCTGATTACCCTTTTCCTGTTTTCTTCTGTAAATTGTAGTTATGATCCAATGAGTGAACTTTTTTCTATTGCTTGGGCCATTCTTCAATTCTTGTTATTTGTTGAGTCAATGTTGATATGTGGGACTGTATTAAGGCAGCTGAAATATCTACTCAGTAGGAGCATCTCAAAAACTTCTAGTAGACTCTGGTGCACCTACACTAACAGAATGGTTACTGGTGGTCCCGAATCTGTTTGTAAATTCAAATGAAATTTCATGTAAATGCTACATTCTGTATAAATGGGACCTACGAGTCAATGTAAATTTGAGGAAAATAATATACAAAAAAACTTGGTAGAATCTAGAATACTATAGAGGAATATTTCCAAACACTTGCTGTGCATTTTTCCTCTCTTATTATGGTATCGAAAGCCCGATAGGACCTACGTCCAAACCTCTCTTCTTCAACTTTCAAATTTCTTCTATCCATCTCAGCATCACCAACAAAGAATCACTCTAACCCTTACTCTTCTCCTTTCTCAAATTCTTCAATGGCCACCAGAAACAAAAATACAAACACAACATCGTCCCTTTCATCACCACCCCTCAATCCCTCCATTGTCACCTCTGCATCCCATTTCGTAACCATCAAGTTGTCGATCAACAATTATCTCTTATGGCGTGCTCAAATTGTTCCTTTTCTTAAAGGACATTAGTTGTATGGCCATGTTAATGGATCAATCCCCATGCCCTCCCCTATTCTGGATGATCAACCTAATCCCGAATACTCCTGTTGGCTCTTACCAGACCAACTTATCATCTCTGCTCTAAAATCTTCATTACCCGATAGGACCTACGTCCAAACCTCTCTTCTTCAACTTTCAAATTTCTTCTATCCATCTCAGCATCACCAACAAAGAATCACTCTAACCCTTACTCTTCTCCTTTCTCAAATTCTTCAATGGCCACCAGAAACAAAAATACAAACACAACATCGTCCCTTTCATCACCACCCCTCAATCCCTCCATTGTCACCTCTGCATCCCATTTCGTAACCATCAAGTTGTCGATCAACAATTATCTCTTATGGCGTGCTCAAATTGTTCCTTTTCTTAAAGGACATTAGTTGTATGGCCATGTTAATGGATCAATCCCCATGCCCTCCCCTATTCTGGATGATCAACCTAATCCCGAATACTCCTGTTGGCTCTTACCAGACCAACTTATCATCTCTGCTCTAAAATCTTCATTACCCGATAGGACCTACGTCCAAACCTCTCTTCTTCAACTTTCAAATTTCTTCTATCCATCTCAGCATCACCAACAAAGAATCACTCTAACCCTTACTCTTCTCCTTTCTCAAATTCTTCAATGGCCACCAGAAACAAAAATACAAACACAACATCGTCCCTTTCATCACCACCCCTCAATCCCTCCATTGTCACCTCTGCATCCCATTTCGTAACCATCAAGTTGTCGATCAACAATTATCTCTTATGGCGTGCTCAAATTGTTCCTTTTCTTAAAGGACATTAGTTGTATGGCCATGTTAATGGATCAATCCCCATGCCCTCCCCTATTCTGGATGATCAACCTAATCCCGAATACTCCTGTTGGCTCTTACCAGACCAACTTATCATCTCTGCTCTAAAATCTTCATTACCCGATAGGACCTACGTCCAAACCTCTCTTCTTCAACTTTCAAATTTCTTCTATCCATCTCAGCATCACCAACAAAGAATCACTCTAACCCTTACTCTTCTCCTTTCTCAAATTCTTCAATGGCCACCAGAAACAAAAATACAAACACAACATCGTCCCTTTCATCACCACCCCTCAATCCCTCCATTGTCACCTCTGCATCCCATTTCGTAACCATCAAGTTGTCGATCAACAATTATCTCTTATGGCGTGCTCAAATTGTTCCTTTTCTTAAAGGACATTAGTTGTATGGCCATGTTAATGGATCAATCCCCATGCCCTCCCCTATTCTGGATGATCAACCTAATCCCGAATACTCCTGTTGGCTCTTACCAGACCAACTTATCATCTCTGCTCTAAAATCTTCATTACCCGATAGGACCTACGTCCAAACCTCTCTTCTTCAACTTTCAAATTTCTTCTATCCATCTCAGCATCACCAACAAAGAATCACTCTAACCCTTACTCTTCTCCTTTCTCAAATTCTTCAATGGCCACCAGAAACAAAAATACAAACACAACATCGTCCCTTTCATCACCACCCCTCAATCCCTCCATTGTCACCTCTGCATCCCATTTCGTAACCATCAAGTTGTCGATCAACAATTATCTCTTATGGCGAATGCGTAGAAACTTGTAATTTGGAACTTGATTAAATAAAAT
This sequence comes from Carya cathayensis, assembly GCA_011037825.1. Taxonomy (NCBI): domain Eukaryota; kingdom Viridiplantae; phylum Streptophyta; class Magnoliopsida; order Fagales; family Juglandaceae; genus Carya; species Carya cathayensis. The sequence goes on along the minus strand of QGSO01000318.1, from coordinate 486,374 downwards.
TTGAAAAGGAGATGAGTTTTGAAGAATAGGAGTTGACATTCTATTAATTAAGAAAACAACTGTTTGATAGGAGTCTACCCAATATTGATGGGGTACTATCGCATATGCTAAAAGAGACAAGCTAGTCTCTACATTGTGTCAATGACTTCTTTCGACAATGTCATTTTGGGCATGAGAATATGGGCAAGTTATCCTATGAGGAATACCAAGTGATTTAAGTAACAAATTAAGAGGGTGAAATTCCTCCCCCCCCCCCAACCCAAATAAAAAAAAATCAGATTGAATGGCAAGGGCATTAGTAGGAAAGGTATTACTAACATAGTGCAAGAAAGCTAAGAAAATAGATGAGACATTTGATTTTGATTGGATATAAAATAACCAAATATATAAACAAGTATCAACTAGAGAGAAATAAAAATGACATCCTAGTGAGGCTAGCACATGAGCTGAAACCCACACATCTAAAAAAAGAAGTTGAAATGGGTGATTAGATCGAGATGGGGACGGGGGGAGAGCATGAGACTTAGTTTGGGCACAAGCATGACATGGGGNTTCCAAATTACAAGTTTCTACGCATTTCTGGTGTGGCCTGTTGGCCCAATTTGAGGCCTTTAACCATCACAAAATTGATTTTCAATCTCACCTTTATGTTTTTATGGGCTACGGCCTAGATCACAAAGGATACTCTTGTCTTCACTTACCTACAGGCCGTACCTATATCTCCCGAGACATTATTTTTTCTGAAACTGAATTTCCATTCAAGTCCATCGCGTCTCCTGTGTCCAGCCCTCAATTCACTAACTTCACCTCTCTTTCATCTCACATACCTAGTTCACTATCAAATGAACAAATAGGCGCAATCCCCTCACCTTCTCTTGGCCCACAGCACCTCAACTCAACCAGCCCATCCCTCCCACTTAGCCTAAGTCCATTAGCCCAGCCCCCTTCCTTTTTACTTTCCCCTTCATCCCCGAGACCTAATTCTAATTCTCTCGATCCCTATCTGCCACCTCCCTCCCCTATTAGTGTCTCTGCTGGTTCACCCTCACTTCCTAATCCTACCATCCTTGATTCTCCTTCGAGTACTTCCCCTCTCCCTAACATATTGGCTTCCCCTCCCCACCATCCCATGGTTACGAGATCAAAATCCAATATATATTGTCCGTTGATCAGAACTGACAGAACTGTGCCTTAGCCATCCTCGCAACCTTCTTTGTCCATCACCACTTCATTCTCTCACGCCATCCCCGAAGAACCTTCTTTATATATTGAGGCCTCTAAATATCCTAAGTGGCATATAGCCATGGTAGCTGAATTTCAAGCCCACCTTCATAACAATACATGGGTCCTTGTTCCTCCATCTTCAAGCTCAAACACCATTGGTTCCAAGTGGGTCTTCAAGACCAAACATAGGGCTGATGGATCCCTTGAGCGACATAAGGCTCGTCTTGTAGCTAAGGGTTTCCCTTAGCAACCCAAGCTTGACTATACCGAGACCTTCAATCTTGTAGTCAAGCCCTTCTCTATACAACTCATTCTCTCTTTGGCAACAGCTTCCAATTGGAAGTTGCACCAACTAGACATTCAGAATGCATTTACACATGGTGACCTTGAAGATGATGTGTATATGCAGCAACCACCTGGGTTCGTTAATCCAGATCTTCCCTCCCACATCTATAAGTTAAAAAAATCTATTTATGGATTGAAACAAGCCCCTAGAGCATAGTTTTTGAAACTCACTGATAGATTAATTTCTCTTAGCTTCCATGGTTCGGAATCCGATTCCTTCTTGTTTATTATTCATATTGCATCTGAGTGTATATATGTTTTAGTATATATTGATGATATTGTGGTGATTGGTTCTAATAACAAGCTTATTTCCGATTTCATTGCTACGCTTAGTTCCTATTTTCTAGTCAAGGGCCTTGGTCCTTTACACTACTTTTTAGGTATTGAAGTTACTAGAAATTCCAATGGTATGTTTATTTCACAGTCAAAGTATATTTTTGATCTGTTGTTGTGTACAAATATGCATAAATCGAAATCTGTCTCAACGCCCATGTCTTCATCGAGTAAACTCACTGCACTCGAGGGGTTCTTTTTTGAGGATCCTCAACTTTATTGCAATGTATAAGTGGGCAGCCTCAATATCTAGCCTTCACTAGGCTAGATATCTCATTAGCTGTTAATAAAGTGTGTCAAGCCCATTCTTCGTCATCTCACTCTTACACAACATTTTGGTTTCCATTTCAATTCTAATTCTTCATTACAATTATCTACTTTCTCTGACTCTGACTAGGCCGGTTGCCCTGATGACTGTAAGTCCACTGGTGGGTTTTGTATTTTCTTTGGTTCCCATCTCATCTTCTAGGGCTCTAAAAAGCAACCCACAATTGTTCGGTCTTTCATTGAAGCCAAATACAAAGCTATTGCTAACATAGCTTGTGAACTTCTCTAGCTACAATCTCTTTTGAAGGAACTTGGTGTGTTTCTTAAAAGTCCACCCACATTGTAGTGTGACAACTTAGGTGCCACTTACTTGACTCTTCCAAGTTCTCAATTAGAAATTTTTATATGAAATTTCCATGCAGCTTTGATACTTGTTTAGTTGGCAAGTTGCAACCTGGCATCCTACTAAAGCAAGCTCTGATGTTTTTTTTGCTTCCTCCGTTGCAAGTTCAAGCTTGAGGTCTTTCAAGGAAAGAGCTTGCGTTTGTGAAATCAAAGAGTCCATGCGCTTCTGTGGTGTGAGATTTGTATCTTGGTTGATGATACTATGGAGAAAATAAGAACTCCATTGAGTGGATTTTCATTGGGTTGTGTAGAGAGACTCTAGAGAGAGGTGGTCATTTTGTAAAGTGCACTTTTACTTTTGAGGGTTGCAAGACTTGATCATTATGTATATATCCTTCTGTAAATATGAATGGGAATGGTATGGGATTCAGCAGAAATTTTTTTTGAAAATAATTATAAGTAATTTTTTCATGAAGTTAAGTGAATATTCCTCTTTTAATAAGCCTGTCGCTTTGTCGTGTTGAGTGAGATTTGTGATCAAGGAAAATTTTATACACCATACTACTATCCCACTAAGTATGATATGACATATTTATTACTATTGAATAATCATTTATTATATATTTATTTATCATCTAATGGTAATAAATGAGCTACATCTTACTTAATGGGATGAAAATAGAATAAGAGTGTGGTTTATAGCATTACTCTTATAATCAATGAAGTCAAGAGATTGTATCTTCTACATACGTGCCCTTGGTTTGTGGCATCATGCAGCCATCATCCCCTTGCGGAAACAAAGCTAAACAAAAATGAGAATAACTTTTCACCGGTGCTTCCTATAAGCTTCATTTATCGGAGACCTATAATGTAGTGCCACGTAAGGGCTACAATTTTAAACCTCAAAGCCGCGCAGTAGGGGATTCACTTTTCTGTCGTGACAGCCCCTCCCCTGTTCCCCTCTCTCCCTGTCTCCCTCAAACCAAAACCCCCCTCCTTTCTCTCTATCTCTGCGTTTGTCCCAGGTCTCTCTCTCTCTCTCTCTCTCTCTCTCTCTCTCTCTCTCTCTCCTCCATGAAACTGAAACCGTAATATTGGCAAGAAGACAGGTAGATCATCTGAATTAGATTTATTGGCATTTTCCGAGAAGGGATCCAAGTTTTTAGGTGAAGAGAAGATCCTCAGGAGGCTTTCTGAATCTGGTTTAGAATTGTTGAGCAAAACGTCCCTTCTGTGAAGAAGAGAAATAAGCTCTACAGGAAGGAACTTGCGCTTGCTTTTCTTCTACTCACTGCATCTGTCAGGAGCCTCTATTGACACATGGAGTTCATTTCTATTTCTTGTTGTTCCAAGGGTTGTCTTTCTTGGTTGTGGGCTTGGATTTAATTGGAGAGTAGTTGAGCTGCAATGGGAATATATTGAATATATTGAAATAAAGAGCAAAAATGGAAATTCCCATATATTTATTGTTATAGTTATTTATTATTCTTAGTATGCTTAAAGACTTATGCATTATAGACCTCCAAAAGGAATTTGTTGGCTTTCTTGATGAAAGAAGAGCTTTTGGGATGTGAAAGACTAAACTAATAAAGTAATTCTGTTAAATTGAGAGCAAATGACAATCTAGAAAACAAGTAAGATAGATTATGAAAGTGAATAATGCATATCCTAAAAAGGGTAAAATGATCAGGAAAATAGATTCAAATAATTAAGAGATTGGTATGGACTCTGGACTTTTTTCTGCATGAAAAAAATTTCACTGCACTAAACCCAGGACCATTATCTCGCAAGTTGGTGAAGGGGAGATCGGGAGGGAAGGGGAAATCGAGTTTGACAGAGTGCTGATTGAGAGTGGGAATGGGAGAGAGAGAGAGAGAGAGAGAGAGAGGAGAGCAATTCGGTTTGATCCTCTACATTGCATCAAAACCCAGTCCTTGATGAACCCCTTACATGGCAGCACCCTATTCGTCTCTGACAACAGCTCCTCATAGGAGGTACCTGCCCAAAGCGTTTCACAACAAAAATATTCAAGAAATGCGTCGCTCGCTGGCCAAGCACATGCATCTAGCGATTATTTAGTGAACTACACCCAAATATTCTAAGAAGATCATGCAAAAAATGTAGAAGACTAGGGCATATTCATTGTCCGGATTAGAACAAATTCTTAGAAAGATAGTGAGCTATAGGGAAAATGTTGGGAGAAACAAAAGAGACGATCGGAAATTACCAGTAAACTCTTCCCATGCATGCACTACGTTATCTTAAATTCTTTTTAGCTCCATTAAAGGCTAGCTTAAAGCTCCTGATCTATTATCGAATTAACCATTTTCTACTTTTCTTTTGTTGTTTCAGTGAAGCTAATTAATTCGTCCATCAGTGAAAGAGTATTAATTTATAGGTAATCTTCCTTGAAAACACTTAATACAAAATTCGTAAGTGCTAAAGTAAAATTAATATGTAGTGATCATGAAATAGAATATTGGTATCCTTTCCTTGAGAGAATTTGCATCTTGTTAAATGACGCTATAAACATTAATTTGTGAATTATTTCTTTTAAAGCAAGATCAATCCTGATAATATGCTTCATTAGTGGGAGATTTGCTAATTAATAGGCATTAAGTTTTGAAGAAGGTGAACTTCTTTTAGTTTTAATTAAAGAAAAAAACTAAACTAAAAAGTACGTATCGTGATTAGTATCAGTTTCATGATTAGTATCAATTTCTTCAAATGTGTTTTTCTTGATAATTTATAACATAATTTCAATTTTAAAGAAGATTGTTAATGGGCGAAAATATCTAGAGAACTTTAACACAATTACAACTTTGCCCTTTGGTATTATCACATACACGACACTACCTCAAATGACTTTATATGTTATTTCTACCTCAAAAAACACTTTTTTATATTGTTTCCAAACAAATATAACATGTTGAAAGTGTTTTAGGCTTATGGTTACCAACCATTAAATAACTTTTTAATGGTAAAGTTTATTAGTTAAACTTTTCATCTAAAAGTCCTAAAACTAAAAGTTAGATTGCTCACTATAATACCAGACATACACTTAATGCAGTTATCTATCATACTTATACGAGTACTAATAAATGTTGTTGAACCCGCAACATGCATTCCTCTTTTACTTATAGTCATTAAATTCGGGTAAGAACTTGAGACAATATCTCTTCCTAGTAATTTATATTCTAGATTTTGTACTCTTTAGTGTGACACATTGATAAAAGTGAGTTAAAAGTATACTAAATCCGCCATTAATTAAAATAAATCCAGTCAACAAATACAATTGAAAATACCAACATTTAAAATTGAGAACAAAAGTTTTCTTCTATAAATGATCAAAGTTAGACAGAAGCTCAAATTCACAAGGCAGAAGCTTGGAAAACCAACAAGAAGTTGCAGAGGCTTTTACTAAGTACTTTGAAGAGATTTTCAAGTCCACAAACCCTTCTGAAGAATGCATTGCAGATTACCTACAATCAGTTGAACCAAGAGTAACAGTAGGCATGAATGAAGAGCTGGTTAAAGAATTTACAACAAAAGAGGTGGAGGCAGCCTTGAAGCAGATGTCACCACTAAAGTCTTCTGGACCTGATGGCTATGAAGCTTGTTTTCATCAAACCTACCGGAACATAGTAGGTGGGGAGGTATGTCAAGCTACTTTAAGTTTTTTAAATTCGGGGGAAGTTAGACATGGGAATTAATTTTACCTATCTAGCTTTAATTCCTCAGGTTAAATGTCCTACTGTTGGTAGTGAATTTAGGCCAATAAGCTTGTGTAATGTACTTTACAAAATTGTATCGAAAGTGGAAGCAAACAGGTTAAAGAAGATCCTGCCTTCTATCATATCAAGCTGTCAAAGTATTTTTATCCCAAGAAAGCTTATCACAGATAACATTATACTAGCTTATGAGACTCTACACACAATGAAGAGCAGACGGAAGTCCAAGAGAGGAAGCATGGCACTTAAACTTGATATGTCAAAATCTTTTGACATAATTAAGTGGAGATTCTTGGAGGCAATATTGAGAAGGCTTGGGTTTGGTGATAAATTGATAGCTTTGATCATGGAGTGTGTTACTTTTGTATCATATTCTATGTTGATGAATGGGCAACCTGGAAAGGAGTTCAAACCATCAAGGGGTTTAAGGCAAAGGGATCCTATTTCCCCTTACCTTTTTATTTTGTGTGCTGAAGGGCTAAGTTCACTAATAGAGGCATAAGAAAGAAATGGAGACACAAAAGGAGTTGCTATTACAAGAGGGGCACAAGACTCAATCATTTATTGTTCGCTGACGACTGTGTGATCTTTGGAAGGGCAATGCTATCAGAATGGCAAAAGATCCAGAGCTTGTTGAATAGGTATGAAGTGGCTTCAGAACAGTTTTTGAATAAGCAAAAGACCATGATTTTCTTTAGTTCAAACTCAAAGGAAACTATCAGAAAATAGATATTGGAGACTACTGGGGTATGAACTTGTGACAATTATGAAAGATACTTGGGGTTGACATCCGTTGTAGGTAAATCCAAGTACAATACATTTAGGCATTTAAAGTAAAGGGTGTGGACTAAGATCAACAGTTGAAAGAATACATTCCTATATCAAGCTGGGAAGGAGATTTTGATTAAGGTTGTTATTCAAGTTTTGCCTACTTACTCTATGAGCGTATTCAAGCTGCCACAAAAACTTTGTAAAGAAATAATAGCTATGATGTCCATGTTTTGGTGGGGTCTGAAGGAGAAAGGCTCAAAGATCCAATGGAGAAGTTGGAAGAAGATGAGAGAATTAAAGAAGTATGGTGGTTTAGGTTTCAGAGATCTTGATAGCTTTAATAAGGCAATACTAGCTAAACAGTGTTGGAGGATGATCCAAAATCCCTCATCCTTGGTTGCAATTATAATAAAAGAGAAGTACTTCAAGAGTTAGGGTCTAGACAATCTTTGATATGGAGAAGTATGCTATCAGCAATGGGCCTAATCAAGACTGGGGGTGGGTTGGAGGGTAGGAGATGGCAGAAGTATCAAAATATGGAGTGACAAATGGCAACCAATAAATTCTCATAGCAAAATCCATTCACCAGTGAAAGTGTTGAACAGTGAGGCAAGGGTATGTGAACTGATAGATGAAGGGACAAGGCAAAGGAATGTTAGTCTAGTGAATGAAATATTTAGCAATGAAGAGACTAAAGTTTTAAGGAACATTCCACTGAGTATGATTGGAGCTAAAGATATTATAATGTGGGGTCCGAGTGCAGAAGGTATTTTTTTCAATAAAAAATGCTTATCATGTTGAATGGAATAGAGATAGAATGGTAAAAGGGGAGCCCCGAGAATTATGAAGAACAGATAGATTGGAAGTTAATATGGAACCTAAGGGTGATTAGGTCTATTAAGCACTTTATATGAAAGGTTGCTAATGAAATTCTGCCAACTAAAAGTAACTTATGTAAGAAGAGGATTATTGACACAAATTCATGTCCTATATGTCAAAGAGAAGAAGAAACTACAGTTCATGTACTGCAAAATTGCCTTGCTGCAACAGATGTATGGATTGAAACTGCTAAACCTATATAGAAGCTCTCAACAGATGGGATGGATTTTATGAGGCTGTGGAAAAAGATTACTGAGAAACTGAAGATTGATGAAGTTGAAGTGGTGGCATGTGTGATGAGGAGGTTATGGCTAAGGAGAAACTCTCTTAATTATGATGACAGTTTTGAGAATCCAAGGCAGTTATACAGGTCTACAAAACAAAGATTATTAGACTTCCAGTAAGCTCAAGATAAGGTGCAAGGTGATACACAAAATAAGGTTACAGTGAGACAAAAGGCCAAATGGAAGAAGCCAACGGGAAAGTATGCGAAGACCAATTTGAGATGCAGCTGTAAATATCAAGGAAAGAAAGGCAGGTATTGGAATTATCGTAAGAAATGCATATGGTGATGTTTTGGCTTCTCTATGTGAAATTATCAATTATTGTTCAAAGCCAGCAGTTGCAGAAGCTATTGCATTGAGTTGGGAATGACACAAGTGTGTCTGGAGGGAGATGCCTAGGTTATTATCAAAGCTGTCACAAGTAAGGAAGACATATGCACTCAAGATGGTGTGTTGATATATAGCAGATGCTAGGAGGATGCTGCTTGATAGGGAACAATGGAGGTTGAACTTCGTCCGTAGATAGGCAAATTCAATGGTTCACACACTTGCAAAGTTAGCATTAACCATATGGGAAGAGAGTGTATGGATTGAGGAATGTCCTAACCAAGTTCTTTATTCATTTTTGAGTGAAAAGAATTGTAATGATTATTCTGATGCTTTGATGGAATAAAATTACAAGTCAAATTTGACTTTAAAAAAAAAAAAAAAAACATCGAAGCATGACCTTATCTCCTTATCCTAAGGTCCATTCTATATATAAAACGTGCGTTTTCTGAATAAAAAATCTGTGATGTCTACATGATATAGACCCTCCTAGCTAGCTGTTAGACATGCATGCAGCTATACCCATTCATCTTTCAAGCCTTGCTATTTTTTAATAAAAATTTTATATATAATTATTTTTACCTAGGTTTTTTACAATTCATTAATATAATTAATTGTATATTTTAAAAAAATTGACATAATCACCACATCAATTAAATATATAAATCAATTAAATATATAAAGAATGGATCAGGCTACCATGCCGCCCCATTCATATCGGGTACCGCCCAGAATTTTTTTATTTTTTTCATTCTTTATTTTAAATTTTTTTAACATATTTAAACATTTTTAAAAAATAAAAAAAATATCAATACACGTAAAATCACTTCCTTAATTACTAAATTAAAAAAAAAAATTTGTAACCAACAGTCACTTTGTATAAGCACGAAAAAAGGAGGCACGTAAGCATTTTCCATACCTAAAAGGAATTTAGGTAACAAAATTCTTTTTTTAACGGTAAAAGAGAGTTTTTTTAATTAAACGGGAAGACAAGACATACACGTTTCATGGTAAAACACAAATAATTTATGAAAGATTCCTTGTCTATGGTTGGTTGATGAAAGCTTCTAATTAATTTGTCGAGGAACCTTTTCGACTCCCAACGTCTCTCCAATGGGTTAAAATAAATAAATAAATTAGAAATAAAAGCTTTGATTTAGGTACGGACTTTTGTCATCTGGCGATTTGTGATGAGTCAGCATCACTCAGATGGTGGGTCAATCAGGAACACAGGTGGCCAGATCCGACACTCTAACTAATGGGCCTCAGCTTTTGCCATTATTTTCAGCCCCAGAAGATAAAAACATCCAACTTACTTGCAATTGGCTGCAGGTGTGGGTGTAAAGAGTCCACGTTTTACCTGACAGGGATTGCCATTACCAAAACGTGCACAGGCTGCAGGCCAATCATCGGGCCTTTTTTGCTTCCTTTCGCTGTGCCAGCACTTGTAGTTTGATATCCACGCAATCATACAATATAAAAGATTTTTAAAGATTTTTTTTTTAAAAATAAATAAATATAAGATTTACTTAAATAAATTAATTTTTTTTAAAATAAATTTTACTTCTTAACAAAAAAAGAATATACAAAATTTAAACACTCTAATTAGGCTTGTGCAAAAAACAGCTCAGCCTAACTCAACCCACACTAAAAAAATAAATTTTAACTACATCTTGGGTTCCACCCATACAACATATAAATTTCAGGCAATCTACCTCTTAAAACACCTACGCTTTGCAGTTTGCACATGAAAGTGAAACCTTAGCCAGCCCCCTCGTCCCNNNCCCCCCCCCCCCCCCCCACTTCTTTTCGTCACGACGCCATCATCCACTACCTGAGAGTCCTTAGCGACAGATAATGTGTAGTGAAAGCTACAAGTTTTACTTGGAAAGAAACAATGGATCGTTTTGTTTGCATCGTTTGATTTGCATCCACTTCTCTTCTCTTCTTTTCTCCTCCTCTCGATGTTTAAGTTTTGGTATTTTTGTCTCTGCATTTCCTTTATTTTTTACCTCATTTCTTTTTTCTAGGTTTTAATTTCATTGATATTAGGGTTTTCTTGAAGCTCCTAGAAATTAATTTATTTCACCTCGTTACATTTCGAATAAGACGATGATAAATTGAATGATGGGTCTTCTTGCTTTGTTACACATGCTTAATCTGAACATCTCGCGTATGAAAACACCAATCATACTTAATTGGCAGTTTTCTTCTTGGTCATGAAATACATTTTGTCTTGATGTCTTTTAACAAGGATAAAGCTCATTACTTTCTTGATCTTCTTGACTCTTGATCTTGTAATTGGCCCATCTAGAACTTGCAAAGGATTTTTAAGGATAGCTCCATCTTGGTTCCCATCATATACCTACAGGGGATATCAGGATCAAAAATCTTAGTCACCGTCTATAGGATGGTTCTTTTGTTAATATGTTGAATTGCGGAGTAATGCTACATAAAGTGTACATGCCTTGATCTGGAAAATATTAGTGTTAAGTGTACTCAATGTTTCTGTGGGTACTGTGCACTATGTAATTTATTTATTTATTGTACTTCAAAAGATTATAATGGACAACATTGTTTGGTTCAGTTTGATTTTGTAAGATTATGAATTGATGTTGTAGATATGGATTTAGAATTTTGAACCCAGTTTTGCTTTACCGTATTTTGTATTTGTGTGACATGCACATGTGAGTGTGGAGGCACTTTCCATTATCCTGCTTCTACCTTTGTAATTAAAAGAGAGGTTCTTTAGCCTTAAAAGACTCATAGAATGATGCAAAGATCAAGGAAAAGAGGCACTTTCACATGCATCCTTGATCACATGCCAACCAATTAATCAGATGTTTTTATATTTTGGACCAAATTCTAAAATTTAAAAGTAGAAAAAGATAGATTTTATAAGTCTTTCTTACTTTAGCTTTTAGATTTCCACGTAAATTTCAAGTGATCTTTATGATCTTTAGACTTTATTCCAGGATTAGAACAATAGTAAATACTTGTGGATGATGTACAATATAATTTAATCCAGTATGTTCACGTTTATGAAGTTGATATCCTGTTTCAAGATGAGCTGACTAGTACAGGGAGAATTCTAGTATTTAAACCATTAATTTGCAGTGATTCCTTCTTTAAGTTCGTGGCTTGCAGTTTGTTTAATAAGAATTTTTGCTTTTGATCTGTGCAATTGGATAATCATGATAGGATACTAGCATGCTTGCACATTTATTAGATCGGTAATTGCTCATGTTTAAATAAGGTCAATATTAATGGCAAACTTTTGTCTTTCTTGGCAAACTTTTGTCATGCATTTATAGGTTTTCAGGGTCTTTTAACTTAATGTGATTCAGGGTTCTAGGGGCAAAGTCACATCACAAATGAATGAAGATTTAAGCAGTGCATATATTGAAGATGATGTCAAGGAATCATTGCAACAAATGAATCCTTCTAAACTCCAGGCCCGGATGGCATGTCTCCAATATTTTTTTAAAAATATTGGCATGTGGTAAGGAGTTCTGTCACTGCAGTTGTTTTGCATGCTCTAAATTCAGGTATTTTCCCCTCATCTTTGAACCACACTTTAGTACCTTGATCCCAAAAAAGAAGTCACCCCTTAGATTATAGACCGATAAGTTTGTGTAACGTGGCCTATAAATTAATTGCTAAAATTCTTGCAAATAGGCTGAAAGTCGTTTTATCTAGTATTATTGGGAAAAGTCAAAGTGCATTTGTACTTGGGTGTTTAATTAATGATAATGTACTGATTTCCTATGAGTTAATTCATTATTTGAATCTTAAGAAAAAAAGGGAAGAAGAGTTTTATGTCTTTGAAATTAGATATGAGTAAGGCGTATGATAGAGTTGAGCGGGGTTTTCTTAAATCTATTATGGAGGCGAAGAGGTTCAACCAGGATTTTGTTAGGATGATCATGCTGTGTGTCAACTCTGTGTCTTTTTCTGGGCTTATTAATGGTGAGCCTAAGGGTCCTATAATTCCATCTAGAGGACTTAAACAAGGGAATCCATTGTCTCCTTATCTATTTCTTCTATGTACTAAGGGGCTAACTACTTTATTGAAGGATGCTGGGTTGAGAAAGAACATTTCGTATAAAAATTTACAGGGGGCCCCAAATATTACTCATCTACTTTTTACAGATGATAGTTTGGTTTTGGCCGAGATAGAGGAGAATATGAGAGTTCAAGCTCTTTTAGAGAAGTATAAAGTTGTTTTAGATCAAAGAATTAATCGTGAAAAAAAGCCATAGTGTTTAGTGGCAATGTGTCTAGGAGGTTCGAGAGGAGATTACAAATTTGTGGGAAAATTCTGATATACACCAGTATGAGAAGTACCTTGGTCTTCCTCCAGTCATAGGAAGGTCCAGAGCTCAAGCGTTTCATTCTATGAAATAAAGAGTTTGGCAAAAATTACAAACTTGGAAGGAAAAACTGCTTTCACAGGGAGTAAGGAAGTGTTGTTAAAGGCTGTTGCCCTTTCTATGCCTTCATACATTATGAGTTGATTTCTTCTCCCCTCAAGCTTCTATGTAGAATTGGAGGATATGATGACTCGGTTTTGGTGGGGGCAAAAGGAAAATGAGAGGAGAATACATTGGTTGAGCTGGAACAAAATGTGTGTCAGGAAGTCGTGGGGAGGTATGGGTTTTAAAAAGTTGAGAGTTTTTAATTTGGCAATGCTAGCTAAACAAGGGTGGAGGTTATTCCAAGATGAGAATTATTTACTGCAAAGGTTGCTTAAAGCTAAGTATTTCTCAATTCTAACTTCTTGGCAACTGGTTTGGGTAGATCTCCGTCTTACACTTGGAGAGGGATTTGGGAGTCAAAAAAAGGGGTTATGGATGGGTGTAGATGGAGGATAGGTGATGGAAATTCTGTTAACATTTGGTTTGATAAATGGATCCTAGGGTCATAATTCACTGGTGAAAGAAAGGATTGTGGTTAGTGAGGCAAACAAGTTGGATTGTGTGAATTCTCTTATTTCTCAAACCTCTAAAACTTGGGATGGGGGAAAACTTAGAGCTCTCTTTAATCCAAATGTTGTGGAAGACATTCTGAAAATTACTCTATGTGCTGGGAATAGTGCAAATAGGAGAGTATGGAGTTATGAAAGAAATGGCTTGTTCAGTGTTAGAAGCTGTTATAAATTTATTCTGGACCAGTAGGACTCTCAAGAAGCCAAGTCTTCATCTGCAAGTGTTCAGAGAGTGGTTTGGAAACATATTTGGAAAATGCCGGTACCTAACAAAATAAAAATGTTTGCATAACATGCTTGCAAGGATGGGTTGCCTACAAAGACAAATATATTATTAAAGCATGTTCCAAACGATGGGATCTACAGCTTTTGTAATGGTGAAAGAGAAGGAATATATCATGCTTTGGTGAGCTATGGGAAGCTTCAGAGAACATGGAAAGACTGTTTACCTGCACTAGTTATTGACCATTCTTTGAATGTCTTTGAGGTGACTTTTAATTTCTGTAAAGATAAACAAAATGATAATTTTTCTACTTTCTTTGCTTTGGCTTGGGGGTTTTGGTATATGATGAATAAATTTATTCATGAACAAGTTGTCATTTCTCCTTACCAAATTGCTGAAAATGCGGTTTCATTACTGAAAAGTTTTAAAGTTACTCATAAACAAACCAGGCCGCAACTGCAAGACTTTTATAAATGAAAGGCCCCACAACCAGAAATGCTGAAGTTAAATGTGGATGAAGCAGTTTTTCAGAGATAGGTAAAACAGGAACTGGTGCAATATTATGAGATATCTCGGGAAGAGTCTTAATGGCTGCAAGCACATTAGAAAGGGTTGTTGATGAACTTGAGCAAATAGAGCTGTTAGCTCACTTCCGTGGCCTTCTGTTTTATGCAAGTATGGGAATATACAATATTCAGGTGGAAAGTGATTGTCTAATGGCTATTGAGGTGTTGCAACAATATAGTATAACAAACTCAATGTTTGGTGGTCTTTATTTTGATATTAAACAGTTGTCATAGTGTTTTGGGAAATGTTTATTTACACATGCCTATAGAAAAGCTAATATTGCTACTCATTATCTTGCTCAATATGCGAGAAATGTTGAGAGTATCAACACATGGTAGGATTGTATTCGGAATTTTTTATCTCAAATCTTGTAATTTATGTCTGTAATCTTTTTTTGATTAATGAAGTTTAAGGTTTGCTACCCAAAAGAGGGAAGCGGAAAGAGGAAAAGAGAGACAAAGTGCATAGAAAGTTGAGATCAGTGTCATACATGATACACGTACGAGAAAGTGGAGAATGACAAAAAAGAGTGACTTCCAAGGATAAGATCTTAACAAGGTCATGTTTTCTTTGTTGATTATAATCGTACGAGAAAGTGGAGAACGACAAAAAAGAGTGACTTCCAAGGATAAGATCTTAACAAGGTCATGTTTTCTTTGTTGTAATTATAATCATTTTAATTAACTTATAATATCACAAGATATTAATTTTAAAAAATAAAAAAGCAACGTTATGAAACTAAGTGCTCTACAGCACGCGAATGCTTGAACAAAAGTTTCTGAGATTTACCTTTAAAATTAAAGTAGTACTGGTAGAATTGTTTTTCATCTTTTTGCTTTCTGAATCTGATCTAGCCCATGGGAATATGCTCTCTCTCTCTCTCTCTCTCTCTCTCTCTCTCTCTATATATATATATATATATATATACTTGGAATTTATCCACAGTAAAGCATTAAAAAATATGGTATATTCAGATTTCATGACATGCACAAATGGAAGCCATATAATCTAATAACTTATAAGGAGAATTATACGAACGAAAATTTAGTTGGCAGGAAATTAAAGATCAGAGAGAAGAAACTTTGTCTTGCACAGCAACCAGCTTACAAGCTCTTGCAGGGCAGAATAAACATAAATATTTATGTTTTAAAAACAATAAATTATGATATTTATAGTCGTGAATTATAAAAATATTACATAATTTTTTTAAAAAAATAAATAAATATGAAATTTAATTTAAAAATAATAATAAATTTTATAATTTTTTTAAAAAATTATACTATACTTGCGTATGTCACGTACGATTATATCTATAATCCTCTTCAATAAAAGTCGTGATGAAAGTCTAGGCCGGGATAGAAAAAAATGAAAAAAAATTTTGGAACCTTTTGCTACCGACGCCGAAAGCAAGTGACACCATGGCCCCATCTATTTGCAATGATAACTGATAAAAGTGTGTTTGGTTTGTAATTTCCTGGGAAAAAGACACTGACATGAGAGCTAGCTAATAAACAAGAGGAAAATGGTATACAAGAGCATTCATAGTGGGCTCGACAAAGCCACGCTACATATGCAGCAGAGTATATTATTGATCTGTAACTCATTAATATCTGGCATATTGTTGCTGATAAAGGAGTCTTATTTTATATATAAGTAAATTCTATGCATTATATTATCATTTCATTTATATTTTATTAAGTAAGATGTGATATATTTATTATTATTAAATTATCATTTATTACATACTTCTTTATCATCAAGTGATGGTAAATGCATCAGATCACATATAATTAGATGTAAATAAGATAGTGGTGTAGTGTATAACATTACTCATATATTAAAAACATCATATATATATATATATATAATCCTGGTTGATCGTCCAACAGGGATTACTGTTGGCATGATCGTTAATACTGTATTTACAATTTTTATTTATTCTTTCATTTTTTAATCCTTTTTTAATATTCTTAATTATTAAGAAAAAAGAAAAAAAATATATAATTTTATTAATAAATACTTACTTAACCCTTAAATAAATTAATTTAAAAAATCAAACAGTAAGTTTGAAACACTCTACTAATATTTTCTATATATATATATATATATATATCTTTATTTTCCTTATTATTTTCTATTCTCAAAGAATGAAAAATAATAAATACAGCATGCATACTAAGAATAAAGTTGTTAATATTTTACAAAAAAAAGAAATTTTTTTACCCAATACACGGAATTCGACACAAGCTCATTACAAATTTTTATCACACCCATTTTATCAAATAAGTCGGATTAAAGTTGACTGATCATATATGACACATAAATCATGACTTGGACACGATGAACTAAAAAACTAAAATTAACTTCCGACACAAAATGAATGGCTCCTCTTAGTTTCTGCTATGTTGAGGTTTTCTCCTTGTCTTTTGTCTTTGTACAGGTAGCTTGTCTACAGTCCCATTTATAGATCGACTTTATTGCTTCGTGATGGAGGAAAATTTAGAGGAGTTGTACAAGCAATTATCTCTTATGAATTAGGAATAAGAGGAGATTCAAGTGGAGACTCATAAACTGGAAGATGCAATTATCCTTGGAGGAAAATGCCAAATTACACAACTGTTGATGGCGCTCCATTATAATAGAAATGCTTTTAAACAAATGATGAAGAGGATTTGGAGGCCTATTAAGAACATCAAATTTCATGAACTAAATTCAACCTTTACACTTATAGAGTTTAAGGATCTCTGAGATAAGGAGCGAAAGAGTGTGTGATTCGGGAAGGATCTTGGTCTTTTGTCAAATAATTGGTTCTAATATAGGAGGTTGAAGGGAATCAGCCTATTCACCAAATACTCCTTACATAAGCACATTTTTGGATTCGTTTACATGGATTACCTCTTGGTGCAATGAATGAATACTTTAAGGGATTTAAAATTGGAAAGGTAGAAGAAGTTAATATTGAAGAAGGAAAAATGGCATGGGGAGAATTCATGCAAGTGAGGGTCATAGTTGATTTTACAAAGCCTTTACTTAGAGGGAAGAAGATAAATTTTGGAACAGAGGCACCAAATTGCATACTTTTCTCTTACAAGCGACTCCCAAACTTCTGCTACTGTTGTGATTGATTAGGCCATGGGTGTAAGGAGTGTGAGCTATGGCAGACAACACAAGGTACTTTCGAGAAGACGGATTCCCTGAGAAGACGGATTCCCTTACGGACAGTGGATCGGGATAATGGGTAATGGAGATGGTGGTGGAGAACGATGGAATCGAAAATTTGAAACCGGACATTCAACTTTGGCTACTGCACCGGTGGCTGCGATGGACGACATGAGAGGAATTTCAGTTACACAATCTCAATCAGTGAAAATTTTGGATGAAGCTGTAACGAACATTTTCAAAAATGTTGGTCATGTCCCTAAAGGGAAGGCTGAGATAAAGGGAGTAAATGTTCAATTGACGTCAAAGGATCTTGCAGAATCCAAAGACTGTCAATTTGAATCTCAAACTAAATGGCAAGATGATGTTATGCAAGTTATGGAGGGTGTTGATGAAGGAATGGAGAATTTTATAGAGAATGTGGAATAGAATGCAATGATTTCCACAATGTTAAAAGAACCAAATATTTGGCTTGAAGACCAATATGAGCTTGTGGCCCATACGGAAGTTTATTTGGGTGAGAACCCTAGAGAGACAAGCATGCAAAAGCCTAATGTAATGGAAGCCTGGAAATGGAAACGACTTCCTTAGTTTAGCAAGTCCTTAGCAACCCAGAAATAGATATGTTACCAGAAGGCAACTACCAAGAAGAGGAAAGAACATAGCGAGTTGGAGGAAGGGGAAGGAAGAGTTTCTAAGAAGAACCAATCCCACAAGAAGGTCGATTAGAATAAGAGTGAGGTGTAAAAGATGATATCGGTGGTGGCTGAAACTCAATTCCACCAGAAGCCATGAAAACACTCAATTGAAATGTCCGTGGGCTTGGGAACCCATGGGGCATTCGCACTCTTCAAAACCTAGTCACGAAGGAAGGGCCCAATGTTGTATTTTTACAAGAAACCAGATTGAAAGCTCGAGATGTTGAGAAGTGTAAGTTTAAGCATGGCTTTGTTAAATTTTTAGTTGTTAATTATGAAGGAAAAAGCGGAGGAATTGCTTTATTATGGAAATAGGATGTTAATCTTACCATCCTTAGTTCCTCTAAAAATCTTGTTGACACTTGTATTAAAGATGAAGTTTATAATAATAAGGAAGTTTTTTGTTAGTATTTAATTGGTGTTTATGGGCACCCTAATACTAATTACAAACACTTTTTATGAGCACTGATTCATTCTTTATGTAGAAGAGAGGAGTCATGGATGGTCTTTGGAGATTTTAATCAAATCTTAGATTAGAATGATAAATGGGGTGGTAGGGATAGGTCTGAGAAATAAATTTGTGATTTTAGAGACATGGTTAATGATTGTGCTTTAACGAACTTAGGTTATCAAGGGTCAACATTCACTTAGTGCAATGGGAGAGAAAGGAAGAGTTGCGTCAGTGATAGATTAGATAGATTTATAGCTAATTCACACTAGTGTGCTTGCCTTCCACAAGCAAGTGTTATTTATGGCTTTGTGACCTATTTTGGTCATCTCCCAATGGTTAGAATTAGAAGGGGGTTCTACACAAAGGCCAACATAGAAACTGTTTAGTTTTAAAGCCATATGGATTGGGGAGACAAGTTGTGAGAAGATTATAGAAAACTCATGGAGACAAAGTATAGGGAGGAATGATATGAAAGTGGTTAGGGTAATGATTACTAATTGCAGTCAGAGATTTGAATTGTGGAATCATACTACATTTGGAAGGGCCCATCATCAGCTAAGAAAGGCTACACAGAAACTTCAACATGTACAGGCACGAGATACCACGTATAGTGGTAGAGAGACCCATATCTCAACAAGAGCAGATGTTTAAACTTGGCTGGAGAGAGATAAGATCATGTGGAGGCTTAGATCAAAAGCACTATGGATAAAGGAAGGGGATCAAAACTCAAGATTTTTTCATATGAAAGCTTCACATAGGAGAAGAGGAAAAAGTATAAAGAGGTTAAAAGATGAAAATGGTGAATGGCAGAAATGAGAGGCAAAAGATAGTATCATATTGGGCTATTTTCACGATTTATTCTCAGCTTCTAAAGAGAGAGGTCCTATTAATTTTCTAGAAAATTTGGTAGGCAAGGTGACAGCTTCTACGAATGAAGAATTATCAAAGCACTACAATGAGAAAGAGGTGGTCAATGCATGGAAAGAGATGAATCCTTTAAAGTCTCCTGGACCAGATGGGATGGCCCCAATCTTTTTTCAAAAATTCTAGCATGTCATTGGCAGATTAGTTAGGAAGCAATTTTACAATTTTTACAAACTAGAGAGTTTCCCACTGCATTAAATCTCACTTTCATTACACTGATTCCAAAGAAGGAAGTTATTGATAAGTTTGTAGACTTTCGTCTAATCAGCTTGTGTAATGTTGTTTATAAGTTAATTTTAAAAGTTATTGCTAATAGGTTGAAGAGAATTCTTCCCTCTATTATTTCTGACTCTAGAAGTGCTTTTGTGCTTGGTCAACTTATTATTGATAATGTTCTTGTAGCATATGAACTGATCCACTATATGAAGCAAAAGAAAGTTGGTAAAATAAGATACATGTCCCTTAAGTTAAATATGAGTAAAGCCTACAATCATGTTGAACGAGACTTCGTAGATGCTATTATGAATACGATGAGTTTTGAGAAGAAGTTGATCAATATGATTATGAAGTGTGTGACTATTGTGACTTTTTCAATTTTAATTAATGGAAAGCCAGGGTCGATTGTCCCCAGTAGAGGGTTGAGACAAGGAGATCATATTTCCCCTTATTTGTTTTTTATATGCAATGAGGGATTGATTTCCTTATTACAAAAGGTAGAGAATGATAATAAGCTCATGGGTGTTAAAATCTGTAGAATGGCTCCTCAGATTAATCATTTGCTTTTTCCAGATGATAGTGTGATCTTTTGTAAATCAGATCTTAAAGAAAACATAACTGTTCAAAGGCTACTTAATACATATGAAAAGGCATCATGATAGAGGATTAACAAGGAGAAAACATCTATGGTTTCTCAAGGAATGTGCCAGCTACAGTGAAGGATGATATCTTCCATTTGTGTGGGGTTACTAGTGCTCAACGTATGAGAAGTATTTAGGCGTACCTCCAATTGTAGGTCAATCCAAAACAAGGGCTTTCTAAGAGATAAAACATAAAATGTGGCACAAATTGTAGAGTAGGAAGGATCAACTTCTATCTCAAGGGGTAAGGAAATACTTATAAAAGTTGTATCTCTCTCTCTCTCTCTCTCTCTCTCTCTCTCTATTCCCACATATTCAATGACTTGTTTCTTATTACTTGGTACTTTATGCAAAGAATTGGAATCTATGATGCCAAGATTGTGGTGGGGTCAATGAAAGGATGAGAGGAAGATACATTGGATCAGTTGGGAGAAGATGTCGAACCAAAGTCTAGAGGTTGTTTAGGCTTTAAGGATTTGCATATTTTCAATATGGCCTTATTAGCTAAATAGGGGTTGAGAATCTTGTAGAAAGAGAACTCTATGCTCCACAGAATCTAGAAGGCAATATATTTCCCAGGAGGCAATTTTTTTTTTTTTTTTATTGTTTTATTCTAGTCTCCATAATATATCCTTCATAAACATGGAGACGAATATGGACAATAAAGAAATGGCTACTTCAAGGATGTAAGTGGAGAATTAGTGATGAGAAAACTGCAAAATTATGGTATGAAAATTGGGTTCCAAGATATCCAAGGCTATAGAGGGATGGAAATGCTATAAGGGCAGAGAACGAATAAAAAACTGTGTATAGCATTATTGATAATAACTCGAGATGGTGAAATGTGGAGAAGATTAGAGCTCTATTCAATCCAAAAGTTTCCACAAACATTTTGAAAATTCTTATTTGTCCTGAAGAACAACTAGATAAATGGGTATGAGCATAGGAAAAATGTGAAAACTTTAGTGTGAGAAGTGCATACATGTTAATTAGAAAAGAGTTAAAATGCAATGCAGGTGAGTATTCCTCTAGTAGCAGATCGACATCAGTCACTATGAAAGGCTATATGTAAGATGAAAGTCCCTCATAAAGTTAAGGTATTTAGATGGAGAGCTTGTAAAGATGACCTACCCATTCAATCTAATCTCTACAAGAAGAATGTCCCAATAGAAAAAAAAATATTGTTTCTGCAATAAAAGAGTTGAAGACTTACCTCATGCATTATTTTACTGCCCTAACATAAAGAACTACTGGAGTAGTTTAGTATTTTACTGCCTATGATGTGTGAGATGGAAAGAGAGTTGTTAGTTATGAATTCACTATGAAAGTGAAAGAGACTAGAAGAGATGAAGAATTGGTTGTACTCTTCCTAATAGCATGGGGCTTCTAGTTTACGAGAAATAAGCTAGTGAATGATAAAATTCGTATTGAACCTAAATAGGTAGTTGAACATGCCTTATCTTTACATGAGATGTTTACTAATATTAAATCTGTGCCAATAAGCTAGACAAAAAATTGTTGTTGAATGAAACCTCCCTCAATAGGTTTTCTAAAACTAATTATGGATGGGGCAATGCTTAGTAATCTACACAAAATAGGTGTTGGGGCTATCTTAAGAGATGAAAAATGAGACATTGTTATGGTTGCTAGTAAGGTGCAGAATGAAGTTGTGAATCCAGAGGACATTAAACTCTTAGCAATTTCAAAAGCCTTCAACTATGTGCTAACATGGGGATTCAGAAGCTTATTATTGATAGTGATTGCTTTTTGGTGATACAAGAGCTTCAAAATGCAGCTGCATTATTGTCAAAGGTAATTTGATGACAGTAATTAGGAAACTATTATTTTTGATCGGTGAATTCAAAATCCAGTATGTTGGTAGTATAGGAAATGAGGTTGCCCATCTACTAGCTATAGACATTCTTGGACTATTGAAACATTAGAGATGATGTGGGATTGCATTCCAGATTTTCTTTCTCAATCTATATGGCTTAATAAATGCATGTAATATTTTTTTGATAAATAATATTGTTTTTCATAAAATAAAATAAAAAAAAATTAACGTTAGACACGACACAATTAAGTACCTGAATTGCCAGACTTTGCTAAAAATGTTGAGTCGAGCTATATATGTATTTTATCAAAATGATGGCCGACTTTATCAGCTGATGATCATCATCATGATCATAATGGAAAGGGGTAGACATTCCACCAGATCATTCATCATGCATGATGTAATCTTTGAAAATAGTAATTACGAGCTGGAACTTTTTTCCCTTCTTGCAATTAGCCAGTTTCAAGGTCCATGGAATTGAAACGGCCTTGGTTACAATCGTACGTAATGTTGATTTTGACAATAATCAGCTATTGAGGTAATGGCTTTCATCACCAATATTTGTCTATACAGAGACGTAATTTTAAGGCTAAAATGATCATTATAAATACAATTATAAGTTGCTAGTGAGCTTAAATATTTGAGTAATTACCAATTGATCTTGTTGTGTATATATACACGATGGTACCTTATCCAACACCCCACTGCCCCTGGTATTGAATTAGCTGAATTCTTTCTAGAAAGATCTCCATTATTATAAATTATTTAGTTTGACTAATAATCTATATAGTATATACCACAAGTACTACTGTATATAAGAATCTTGATGCAATTCCATTCCGAGGGTAAAAGATCAGACAATACCCTAACCCTAAAAAGTAGGAGTTTTCACATAGCTAGACCTCCGTTTTTTTATCAAAGATTAGAAAGATAATTAACCTAGCTAGCTAGCAAATGGCCTGGATACATGTGTATTTTCAAAATATTCGAAAGTTGATCATCAGCAAGTTGGCTGCAACCCTACCTATATGCATGCCACCCAGCCGGCAGTAGTACTGCTCAAGTGTCCCAACTACTCTGCAATTTCTTTGAGGGATACTCTTGATTGCTGTGAGAACTCAAATATTTCTTCGAGAGACGGACAACGGATTCGACACGCAATTGGCCTGTGGAAAAAGTAACATACATTGAACCAGCATACTTTTATGCCATTTGTACCTTTTATCATTCGTGGCACAGCAGCTTTTTGTATCGTCTTTTAAAAGTTTATAATTTCAAAGCTCCTCGGTTGGCCTTCCTTTAGGAAAGTATTTTAATAAGACTACGACTCCAAAAGAAGAGAAAAAAATAAATAAATAAATATGAAAAAAAGTCGATCATCTCATGTTATTAAAGTAAATAATTATTAAATCTTTATATATATACATAATACATGTTGTTTTGGAGCACTACTGCAACTCCAGTACTACTACTGCACATCCCACAGCTCAAGCTAGCTCCTTTAGAGCTCTAACTTGGTTTTGAAACCTTGAAACAATACTCAAACTTGGTTGAGGGAGCTCATAGTTTTGCAATCATGTTTCCCACCAGAGACATACCTTCACCATCATCGCTATTTTCAGCCTATGCTTCCATGGCCGCTTCAATGATGCTTGTCCGCTCAATGGCCAACGAAATCATTCCCCAACCGGTTCGTGGCTTCCTTCTCTCCACCCTCAGATACTATTTCAAGCCTCATTCTCCTACACTTACCCTAGTCATCGAAGAGAACTGTGGCATGTCCCGGAACCAAGTCTACGATGCTGCAGAGGTTTACCTCTGCACCAAGATCAGCCCCAACACCGAGAGGCTCAAGATCAGCAAAAGCCCCAAGGAGAAGAATCTTATGATCCGGCTCGAGAAGGGAGAGAAGCTGATTGATTTCTACGATGGGGTTGAGCTTAATTGGAGATTTGTTTGTGCCGAGTCAGAAAAAAGCAACCCCAACGATTCTCAACCGAGATCTGAAAAGCGCTTCTTTGAGCTGAGTTTTCTCAAGAAACACAAGGAACAGATATTGAACACGTACTTGCCGTTTGTCCTTGAGAGAGCTAAGGCCATTAAAGATGAGGAGAGGGTCTTGAAGATGCACACACTGAATGGTTCCTACGCCTATAATGGAGTCAAGTGGGAGTCCATTAATCTGGAGCACCCGGCTACGTTTGAGACGCTAGCCATGGACCCAGAACTGAAACATTCTGTTATGGAGGACCTAAACAGGTTTGTGAAGAGGAAAGAGTTTTATAAGAGAGTAGGGAGGGCATGGAAACGAGGGTACTTGTTGTATGGACCTCCAGGCACCGGAAAATCCAGCTTGATTGCAGCCATGGCTAATCACCTGAGGTTTGACGTCTATGATCTGCAACTAGCAAATATACTGCGGGATTCTGACCTGAGAAAATTGTTGCTGTCTACTGCAAATCGGTCCATACTTGTGATTGAAGATATTGATTGCACCATCGAGCTTCAAGATCTTCGGCGTGCAGATGGGCGTAAGCAATCTGATGCACAGGTATGATCACTTTTGAAGTTTTTTTTTTTTCCCCCATTATTTGCATTCTGATTCTGAAAGTTACTATTCAACGTCAAAAGAAAAGTCTAAAATTGCTGTCTGCCAATGGAAAATTTGCTCCTGAATGGTGCATACCGTAATTAAATATATTGGGCTTCTTGTCCGTTTCCATTCTGATTTTAGCAGTTGTTTTTTCACAATAATGGGTATTGGGTAGCCTCATGTGTTGCACTTTTTGCACATGCACTACTCCTCCTCCTCCTTTTCCAATGCCTCTGCAAGTTAATTAATGTTTTGATCATTTGTCTCTTTTCATTTTGGTGAATTACAATTCTGATTACATGAGTATTTGATTGGCTTGAAAAAGCAGTATCTGGTTAAATTGTTAATGAATTCAGCTGAATACCAGTTACAAAGCACTTGCCCCACGAGCACTAGCTAGCATGCATCTCTGGGGCCACTTAACATGCTAAAAACATCGATCATAATTTGTTTTCACCGTCAAGCCACGCCAGACAGAGACCCATGCATTTCTTTTCTATGACCATTTTATGGTCGCCACCACCACCACCACCACCAAATACAGAACACATTTTATGTTAGGTAGGAAAGTCATTTGAAGAGTGGCACGTTGTGGGTACCACAGAAGGATCTTCGTTCGTGTAAAGCTAGATAGTAGATAGCCATTCCATCTTTTCAACATGATCATGTCTATTTCACGTACAGGGTTTACCTTTTTTTTTTTTCCTTCTATTTATGTTGAACAATGGTTCAAAAACAATTGTCCTCTCATATATATTTGGTTACCAACCGACACTATCCAACAATATGATCCAAATAGAGCCTATATTGACTCAATTCTTCAGGTTTTTAAGCTTCTTTTTTTTAAAAAAAATAATAATAAAGAATAAAAAAATCTTTCCTCTGTTTGAACCTCTAAAGACTTTTATTGCATGGACTTTCTACGCGCGGCCTAATTTTATGAAAGGAGTGAGTTTCAACCCAATTGTATTGTTGTAGAGAATTTGATTGACCATTTTCATGCTTTTAAAGAGGCCCAGTTAGGTTTCATGCCTTTCATTCTCATACACCCAAGTGGCGACTTTGCAGAGGCCGAAGGGCTTGGACTTTTTCCAATGCCCCTCAGCTTAAAGAACAGATAATGATTGTTCGAAAAATGGTGTCTAATCAAAAATGATATTTGCAGTCGTGAATTGAATTATGTAAAACATATGAAATCTTTTTTTTTTTAAATTAGTAAATACAGGACCTACATGAAAAAAAAAATTTAACTTTTTAATAGTGGATCACTCTTTTTCAAAACGATTGTGCGGCGTTTACACACTCTATGACTGTATATAGCATTTTTCTTTAATTTGATCACATAGTTGGATTTGATGTCATTTAATTTGTGCATCATCCACAATGAAGAAAAAACAGATCAACGTATTATGCTAAACATAAAATTTGGGTTTAAGTTGGCGCAGTTGACACTCTCTGGACTACTAAACTTCATAGACGGGTTATGGTCAAGCTGTGGAGATGAGAGAATCATCGTTTTCACCACCAACCACAAAGAAAGGTTAGATCCTGCACTGTTGCGTCCTGGGCGCATGGACATGCACATTCACATGTCCTACTGCACCTCCCATGGCTTCAAGCAGCTGGCCAACACATACCTGGGAATCCGCGGCCACCACTACCTGTTTTCAGAGATCGAAGGCTTCCTAGAAAACACACATGTAACTCCTGCACAGGTTGCCGAAGAGTTGATGAAGAGTGACAATGCTGATGTTGCCCTCCAAGCACTCATCAAGCTTCTCAAGCGGAAGAACATAGAAGGCGATCATGATGCTGAGGATGATGCTGCTGCTGCTGCAGATCAGAAAAATGCTGGAATTCAGAAGGCCAAAAGGCAGAAATTGGTGAACAAACCAAGAAAATCTACGAGGAACACCAAAGCAAAGAGCATGATCAGAAGAAGAAAATGTTTGTAATCAGCCATGAATGCCAGCTATCTATCTATATATATATAGAGAGAGAGAGAGAGAGAGAGAGAGAGACTGGGGTTAGATTCATGTCTCGACTAAAGGCTTCTCTAGGTTTTAAATGACGAGAACTAAGGTGTTATGGAAGAAGCCCAGATGATTAATTTTCCCATCGAACAGAACAGGACTAGAAAATTAAGGAACTCCAAGTCATATACTTGAGTTGGGTTTGTGAAGTGTCCGTATCAGCCTCATGTGGATCCATCCCAAGCGTTGGCTTCATATCTAAATAAAAATCTTCTCTATTTTTAACGTGTAATTCTGAAATCAGTAGCTGAATTTTTCCTTTTCTGTAATTCAAAATCTCGATCATGTATAACTTCCAAATTTCAATAAGAGATACGCTTTTGGCCAGAGTCTCCTATAAGTTGGTTTTATCGGAGGCCAATCGAGAGTTGCAATGTAACGGTTCCTTAAGAGTTGGCTTTGGACGCATAGCAGGGGATCAAACTACACGAAAGGGTCTCTTGAATTCGATCTCTCGCCTTTCCAACTCTACTCTCTCTCGAATTCTCTCTCTCATTCCCTCTTCTTCACAAAAGGGTCTCCCCCTCCCCCTCCCTCAAAACGAAACCCCTATTCAGCCAATCTTTAATTGTTTTAAGATCACTTTCACTTTGATGTATTCATTATTAATATTTACCGTAAACTCTTTATCAAGAAATAAAAATCATTTTTTAGCTCGTAATGCTTCGTTTTCAAGAATAGTATGCAGGAAAGTAGTCTGAAGTTAAAATCTTCCACTCATGGGTCATGGCGCAAATTATTGGTGCAAAAAGGGATAAGCTTTGGGGGAAAATATTTTCGCCAGGAAAACTGTTTCGTTTTTCTTTTAGTTTCTTTGTCTTTCCTGCTCTTTTTCTTGTCAATCAAACATAGACGCCCCTTCTTTTGGTAATCAAACTTTAAAGGTAAGCCAAGATGAAGAAATATTAGAAAATTTAACAAGGACCAAATTCAATAGGCAAGGTAGTAACGGTAATGCTAGTAATAATAATGCCTTCTTTAAGAAAGGAAGAAAATGATATTTTTCTGTTTTCATGATCATCCAAGAAGTGCCCATTAGAGATTAGAGAAACAAAATCATACTTTTCCCCAAATTAGAGATGAAAAAAAAATTAGGGATTAAAGAAATTGAAACATAGAAAATAACTCACCCATCGACCTCGATGTGAACCAATATTAAGGTCCTCGGTAGTGAAGTTGCAGGTCTTGAAATATTTTGGGTTCGTTTTCGCGTGAAAGTTTTTCGTATTTGACTTGACTGTGATTGTGAGAGAGACAGAGAGGGAAGGAGAGAGACAGAAGGGGTAGAGAAGTTTTCCTAGGTTAGGGATGATTTTCATACAGGCAAGGAGAGTCACGGAAGAAGAGATGTTGCTGTTTTGGGTGGGGGGGGGGGGGGGGGGGGGGGGGGGGGGGGGGGGGGGGGGGGGGGGGGGGGGGGGGGGGGGGGGGGGGGGGGGGGGGGGGGGGGGGGGGGGGGGGCGGAGAGCTGAAAGAAGAGAAATTAACTTTCAGAGAAATTAATTCGATCCCCAACAGAGCAGCTCTTGGCTGTGAAATTGCAATCCTAACGTGTCACTTGGCTATTGGACTCCAATAACTAGAATTTATAGGAAGCACCGGTTTAAAGTTTTTCTCTTTCTAAGAAGAGAAAATCTTTAAACCAGTGCTTCTTATCATCTCTACTTATCGGAACCCAATAGTAAAGTGACACGTAAGAGCTACAATTTACAAAAAACAAAGTCGCGCTGCAAGGGATCCTTATGTTTTGCACCCCCCCAACACATCTCTTCTTCTGTTTCGCAACTCTCTCTCTCTCGTACCCCATCTCTCCTTCGCACTGCAGAGATGAAAATCAAAATCATCCCCTAACCTCTCTCTCACTCCCCTTCACGAACGAAAACCATAACCACGAGAACATAACACTGGTTCACGTCGATTCATGGAACTTGCTCAAGAAAATGTTCCCTCTCTGGAACTCAGGCCACCCACCAAAATCCCTCTTTAGAGCTGAGGCCACCGTAACCCTCCCTCTCTCCTCCATGAAACCCATACAAAAAAAAAAATTGAAGTGACTTTTATTTCAATGCGATGCAGGTTCCCTCTTTGGGTGCTTCGGGTTCGCAATTCTCATATGGGTGATTTTGAATGTCTTTTTTATTTTGCCTTTGATATGGTGTGATGCGGTGTAGGGATTTCCTCTCTCTCTGATTTTGGGAAAACACAGACCATGTGAAATGCTTGGTTCGTCCATGTGCAGACAGTGGGAAATCAAAGTAAAAAATCCTACAACAAAACATAGACCATTAGAAATTAGGGATTACAAAAAATTGGAGATTACAATGTGAACTACCCAGGTACTTGAGGTCCTCAACAGTTGCAGGTCTTGATTTTGGGAGGATTTTCGTGAGGGAGATCGAAGGAGAGAGATTGAAGGAGAGAGATTAGGGATTTTGGGTTAGGGTTTCGTGAGAGAGATCGAAGGAGATCGATGCCCAAAGAGAAGCCAACTCGAGGACCGAGGGGCACTCGGAGAACCCTTCAACCGGATCACGATCGTGTGAGGCCGACAAGGAGCAGCTGCCGTGGGTTTCCCAATTGCACTCCTGGCACAGCACCAAGTTGTCGATGGCGCAGCGAACCGAGACCGGCTCCGAGCTACAGTTATCGCAGATCTGAGAGCGTAGGTGTTTCCGTGTTCTCTCCGGGTTGAACCACTGATTCGCCTATGGAGTTTCCTGGCGTTGATTCGGTCGCTTGTGATGGATCGGCTTTGGAGGCCTCCGGTGTTGTAAGTCTCCCTAGCTCTTTGTTGGTTGGTGGGATTTTGCTTTTTATTTTTTTCAAGGATTTTGGGAACCTTAATGAGCTTCAAGCAAGATGCATCGAAGTCTCCCATTGGGGCTTCCTCTTCTTCTTGTTCCCCCTTGTACGTAGAGATTTTGGACCTAGAGAGAATGAGAGCAGAGAGAGGGAAGGAGAGAGAAAGGTAAGGGATTTCTTTCGGGTGAGAAAGTTTCAGAGTGAGAGAGAAATGAGATCCTTCGTGTGAGAGAATGAGAGTAGAGAGAAGGGAGGGGGGGCGTTGATTACCTATTGCGCGTTCAGCCGTGTTTTTGCAAATGCCCCCTACGTGGCTATTCTTCATTGGTCTCCGATAATTAGAGATAAAAGGTGGCACCGGTCAGAAGCGTTTCTCAAGAAGAAACTTGCAATCACGTACCTAGATCAATCCCACATTAGAAAATCCTTGTCAACTAATTGAAGACTGACACGTAGCAATTCTTTAATTAATTATCTAACAAAAAATTAATAGAAGTGTCTAATTGTGAATTTCAAAAATTCATACATTAATCAATGTTACTATATTTAAAAATGGAGACCTCATCTTACATATATTCAATGATTTTGTAATGGATTTTTCTACTCATCATTTTTACACAGTACCATACACCACACTTATTTTAATTTAATTTATTTTATTTTTTATAAATTAATTGAATTCTTTTATTAATCATCTATATACTACATATAAGAGAAAAAAATTAAAAATTAAAAAATTATATATGGCATGTAAAGATTATGGTTAGAATTTTGATTTTGTGATAAACCATTTTTTTTAAGAGTACTACTAGGTTGTTGTCTAGTAGTGACCGTTGGACGTGTCTTCTAATCAAAATTTAATTTTTTTAATTTTTTAATTTTTCTTATTCATATTTGTTTAACATTTTTAAAAATTATAAAAAATATTAATACATTAATAGTCACTAGTTTAATAAAAATAAGATACAGAAATAGTCAAAATAGAGGAGGAAAATAAAGAAAAAATATAAAACTGTTTTTTTTTTTATTATTCAACTTGATTCCTTTCCATTCGTAAAGTTAAAGTAACGTACAATCATATCGGGCAAGAATCTCAGCACGACTAATTGGGAACAGCAAATACCCATTAAACGTAACATGTGTTCGGTATCTGATCTAGGCTGGTAAAAATAAAATAAAATAAAAATTTAAAAAGAAAATGCTAATCTTTTCACAGGTGGTCCCCTGTTAGGATTCTTTTATTATTATTATTTTTATTATTACTACTTTTTACTTAATAATTTAGTAAATATTTTTTAATAATTTTATAATTTTTTAAAAAAAAAAATTTAAAAATACATTTAAAAATTTTTAAAAAAAATACAAAGTCAGCTGGAGCTCCAAGATGTAGCTGTAGAGCCATAAAAAAAAAAAATGTCTTGAGTATGTCATTGAAAATATTGATTAGCAATTTATTATATGTAGCTAAATTTAAATAAATTTTACCCAATCATTCCTTTTCACGAATTTGTAATCAAATGAAAATTTTGATTAGGAAAATTATAAATACACAATCTTTTATATAATTATATTTTAAACTAGAGATATTTTGATAAAATAATTTATAAAAGAATATTCTTAGAGCATTCACATTGAATTCTCCATAAAATTTCCTATAATTTAGTTAAAAATGATATTTTTTAAAATATTTTTTTAAATTTTATTTATCTTTCAAAAATCTCCTATATCTCATTCCCCATCATTTTTTTATTTTATTAAAATAATATTTCTATATTCTTTTTTTATTATTTTTTTCTTTCACTTCTATTTACAAATTTGACTACTCAATATTTTTTTCTTATGTTTTGAATTATTACTCCACTGAATATTTTAAACAAAAATTTAAATTTTTTTTTTGGGTATGATAATATTTTTATAATTAATTTTTTTATATTTCGTAATTATTTAAATTATTTTTAAAATTATTATTTAAAACAATAATAAATATGAATATAATAGAAAGCGTATATAATTGAAAATAGATAAATATAATAGAAAGTGTAAATAATTAGAATAAAATATTAATAAAAAATAATTTAAGAATATATAGTAGTTTTTCAAATATAGAGAATCACTATATATATTTCACAAATATTTTTTCTAAAATAAAGATCCGAACGTAGAGATAATTTTAAATAAATTTCTAAAATTTTCATCAAATTATGAAAAAAAATACCGTTGGGGGTAATGCTCTAATAAGTCTCGCTATGTTATCTTGACGTGGCACAAGTAGTCACAATCACGATATTGTACCATGTGATTTATTTAAATTTTTTGAAAATAATTAGGAAAACAAATATAAAATAATATATTTATTATCCAAGAAATAAATAGTATATAAATTAGGAGTAAGTAACATCGTCTAGATGAAAATATCCACCAAATTCCAAAAATTATTCTGCGCCTCAAAGACATATCAAATCCCCAAGAGTCAGATCACATGTCATGTCAGTCTTCTTTCAAGTGTCTTCTTGACCCAAAGGCTTCGAACAAAAATTTAAAAAAAAAAAAAAAAAAAAAAATTGTCTTGAGACTTGGCCAAACAAAGAATACCACAAGAATTGAAATGGCTTTTCCGTAAGTGGTAGAAAGCGAGCTGGCACAAAGTCATCAAAACTTGGAGTCCAAGCTGAGTTATGTTACTCTGTAATCGGTAACGAATCTGAATGATGTACTCGCCCATCTTATAAAAGTAATTAATCACATCAATTAATATAATTCGGTTGAAGTGGATTAATTAAACATAAAATCACTTAAAATTGTTACACTAATTAAAATGATAGAAAATGAAAATTTTTTAAGATTAATTGCAAAATTAATATTTGGAATTTTTTTTATATATATTTTTACTCTTCGAAGTCTTTCAATTTTTATTTTTTATAAAATTGATGCGTGAATTTCGTAAAACTCACAATTAAATATATTTGTGTCGGTCTTTGATAGGTTAATATGAATATTTATGTCATATGTTAGTCAATAAATCCCATTAATTTTTTATAAAAAAATCGACGGATGTACTAATTGCGAACTTTATGAAAATTAAAATCCAAATCGCAAAAATTGAAAATTTAAATATTGGTCCTAAATTTTAAATGAATTTTTGTATTAGTGGAGTTCACATACTCCACCAAATTGATATCCTTTACAACAATTGGATAAATTAAAAGTAGTAATATTTTAAAATAAATAATAATATTTTATTGAGACTGAATTCGAACTCCACCATATTTTCCACCACAAGCTCGTATCATTTGTGAATCTATGGTTGTAGCTTAATCCAATCGACAAATTAACAACGACAAGCAAATGATCAGGATCTTGTGAGGTCCCCCACATTTAACATTTTGCGTCTGTCTTATAAGGCTGTAGTTAGATAGTGGAATGATTTCATTACTTTTATAATTATTTTTATTTATTTATTTATTATTATTTAATATTTTATTATTACTTTTTTCTACTTATAATCATATGATATAACCTCGAATTACCCAAACTTATCCCAACTCTTTTGGATTCACGGAATAGAATTTGGTGCTTGATGTATAGGATCCTGTCCTTTTAATACTTATCCAACGTCTCAAATTGCCGGCAGAAGATTAGGCTTAAGTTATAATGAGATTAGACGACAAGTTTTATTAAAAATTAGATAAAATATTATTATAATATTAATTTTATTTTAAAATTTTTTAAAAAATAAATTATTTATTATATTTTATATAAAATTTTAAAAAATATAATAATTAGATAAAAGAAAATAATTTAGTATTTGATAAGAAAAGCAGGCCTTAGTTTTTGCATCCCTTCTGTTAACAAAACTACTCGTCTCTCTTATCCCTTCTCCTGTTAATAATAATTTTACTTTATCATTATTAAGTGATATACCTCCTATTTATTTTAATTTTTTTATAATAATTACGTGATATATGATTAATAATTAAAATAATTTAATAAAAATAAAACAAAATAAATAAAAATAAAAATAAAAAAATAATATTATGTATAGTTATTTTTACTTTTTTTTTTATATATTTTATTAATGTAATTGATTATATAAATTATTTTTAATATGTAACTAATCTACTAATAGAATGGAGAGTATGTAAAAATGATTAGAATTTTGTATCCTTTCTATTAATAAACAATTTTGTGCGACTGTTCCGAGCATCCATTGCTGAATTCTCCAAGCTCTGAGTTCAGTTCTGTACGATGCTCTCTCTCAAAGATATACCCCCCACAGCCTCCACATTGTTCTCCGCCTATGCTTCCTTCGCCGCCTCCATGATGCTAATCCGCTCCATGGCCAACGAGCTCGTCCCGCACCAGCTCCGCTCCTACCTCTTCTCCGCCGTGCGCTATCTCTTCACCCCTCTCTCGTCTACTCTCACCCTCGTCATTGACGAGCGCTGCGGTATGGCCCGGAACCAGGTCTACGATGCCGCCGAAGTCTACCTCGGCACCAAGATCAGCCCCTCCACCAAGCGCCTCCTCGTCGGCAAAACCCAACGCCAAAAGAACCTCAGCGTCGCCATCATGAAGGGCGAGGAGATCCTGGATAGGTTCGAGAACATCCAGCTCAGATGGCGGTTTGTCTGCGTCGAACCCAAGAACCCGTACTCCAACGAGCAGCGTTGGTTCGAGCTGATCTTCAACAAAAAATTCAAAGACAAGGTGTTCGACTCTTACCTCCCTCATGTTCTGCTCAGAGCCAAAGCCATTAAAGAGGAGGACAGGGTAGTGAAGCTTTACAACCGTGATTGCCCATTTGGCGACGAGGATGGAGGGGGCCGGGGCATGTGGGGGTCGATCAATCTGGAGCATCCGGCCACATTCGACACTCTGGCCATGGATCCCGAGCTCAAAAAGGCCATAATTGACGACTTGGACAGGTTCTTGAGGGGGAAGGAGTTTTACAAAAGGGTGGGAAAGGCTTGGAAGAGAGGTTATTTGTTGTACGGCCCTCCTGGTACTGGCAAATCGAGCTTAATCGCTGCCATGGCTAATTACCTCAAGTTTGACATCTATGATTTGGAGCTAACCAGCATTTACTCCGATTCCGATCTGAGAGGGGTCTTGTTGTCCATCACCAATAGGTCTATTCTGGTCATTGAAGATATAGATTGCAGCGTGGAAATGCAGGGTAGGAAAAATCAGGATGCCCACCATGAACCTTCTCAGACCAAGGTAAATTCCTATGCTTTTTACTTAAATTTTCTGTCCATAATTCATTAATCTTAATCTTAGATAGAAATTGACTTTCGGTTTCTTTGTTTTATGCTTGTTTGTTGCAGTTGACATTATCGGGTCTACTAAACTTCATTGATGGTCTGTGGTCGAGCTGTGGGGACGAGCGAATCATCGTGTTCACGACCAACCACAAGGACCGGCTCGACCCAGCCTTGTTCCGTCCCGGCCGGATGGACATGCACATCAACATGTCATACTGCACCAGCCGTGGGTTCAAGCTCTTGGCCTCTAACTACCTCGGTGACGGCGCTCACCGCCGCGACTGCCACCACCTGTACGCAGAGATCGAAGGCCTGATAGACGGCACGCAGGTGACCCCAGCCGAGGTTGCCGAAGAGTTAATGAAGAGCGATGATGCCAATGTTGCTTTCAAAGAGCTTGTGAGTTTCCTCAAACGCAAAAAGGATGAAAGCGAGGAGATTAAAGATGATGTACGGACTAACAAGAGTGAAGAAGATCATGAGGTAAAGAGGTTGAAAACCAATTGTAATGTGAATGGATTCGTTAGGAACAAAATCAGGGGAAGAGGTGGAATATTTGAAAGAGCAGCAAGAGGCCGTGGATTATATTCATTCCACCAGTATTAAATGTGGGTGTATTTCAGCTATCTATTTCTTGAATAAAAAAATAAATGAAAGAGAGAAATATTTTGTCAATAAAAATATATTTGAAGATATGATTTTAAGAAACAATGTGGTTTGATAATTTTTTTTAAAGATATATTTAACTTATTAAATCATTTTAATTTGTAATTCTTTATTTTTATAATTTTATAATTAATAATTTCTCTAAAACTTTTAGAAAAAATAGGTTGTTTGATTTTGGTAATTATTATCCTAGATGGTGATGGTTTGCATTTAGCATAATAAATAATGGCGGTTTTCATATCAGAGCATCTGCAGCAGTATGCCTGAACCCACCAAATCCCTTAATTTTAGTAAATAAATTCAACTTTTTGATAAAAGTACCTCTTCTTCCGTTTTCTATTTTAAGAAAAAGTTTTGGGATATAAACAGTAGTCAATTTTCATCCCTTAATCACTTATATATATACATATATATATTAGAGAATTGAAAAGTGAATTAAATGAGATTAAATAAACAATTGGATAGGATTTGTGTTAATCTATTCGCTAATTAATCTATTGAACACAAGCTGACTTAAATTTGTTTGGGACTCAAAATAGAATCCGTTGGAGCTCAAGAAATATACAGGTGAATCAAGTGTACCAAATTCTGCCTCCACACGATGGTTGAGTATGCCACATAGATGAATTATAGACACGCTCAAACACCCACAACCTACATGCCTTTTTCACGACAGAATGAAGTTTATGGAGAGATGATGATACTACGTACTCCCGTCTCACCATAGGAGAGAGAGAGAGAGAGAGAGTGAAAAAAGCTTAATAAAAGAGGTTTTATTTTGATAACATACGACTGACCTCAAAGGCCAGCCTTCGGTGCCATCATCCCCGGCA
Source organism: Carya cathayensis (assembly GCA_011037825.1). NCBI lineage: Eukaryota > Viridiplantae > Streptophyta > Magnoliopsida > Fagales > Juglandaceae > Carya > Carya cathayensis. Next base: position 449,977 of record QGSO01000318.1, on the reverse strand, counting down.
TAACACTCGGCCATAATTTTAGGCGTTATTGGCCCGGGAGATGAATGGGGATACAGATGCCCATATGGGTGCCCCTTCATTTTTCCACATCTCTCACTTGCACAAACTAGGCATAGCCCCAAGGGATATATTTCTTAATGTATTCTCAACCTTGTTCATATTAGCAAATAAGTCATGTGACCACCGAGTATACTTAAAAAAGGAAAAAATAATGTGGAATCGTTATTTCAAATCTTTTCTAAAGAAGACCAGTATAGTAACATCATTAAAGTGTCTTGTGTACCCTAGACTCATTCGCTCGCATGTAATCACACATCTCTGGTCCCTCTCGAGCTCTAAAAAAACTTAGAATAATGTTTGATCACTTCCAAGTCATTGTGAAGTATTCATAAGTTTTGTTACTACCACATGTAGCGCTAAAGTTTGACCAATTGATGATGCATTGTCAAATATTCTTTCCTTCGCTCTCAGGTCACTCAACTTTAGTCCAACCGCTTCCCAGCAATGCTTCTTTAGGTCGTATCAATCATGAACATAGATAACATGCTAACATTAGAACCTCTATCTTATGACATTGTCAAAACTCAATAAGGGTGCTCATAAATAAGAATGGGAAACACACAAAGAAGAATCAGGAACCATTCACTAATGTCTTTCACTCACTTATACATTTGGTTGAATAAGTATATGTAATATGAAATATATATTACAGTGAATTTCTTTTTCTTAAAGAGTATATGTTCATATCAAACACTATATAGATATTAGTCTAGACATCATGTTTGTGTCTAACTTGAGTCTCTCTACTTGCTAGCCTCCAAAGTGTCAAAGAGGGTCTCTTATATGGCTAAGTACAGTCTATATGGATTGTGGGGGTGTCCATGCACAATCCTCTTAGAAAAGTACCTAGGGACACAATTGTAACATTCCAATAGAAGGCCTTACATGATTTATATTCCAAAAAAATAAGTCAGTGATACAATTGGAGCTCTATAAGAATGTTATAAAGAGCAAGAATTTCTCATTTTTATGGAATGTGTGAACTCATATACTACCTACCCTTATAACTTATAAGAATAGGGTATCAGAATCTCCTTACTTATATTCTTGATGTTCTCGTCGGGGAAGTCTGTCACGACTCAAGTCCCATATTTTTGGTTGGGGTGGTCTTTGATAATATTTATAACACCACAATGTAAGGCTCAATCCACATAGCTTATACTCAGAAATGATTAGTCAATCACCACTTATTTAGTGTTCTCTACAATTCACCACTTACTACTCGAACTTGTTTTTATTTCTATTACTTGAACTTTCTTACAACTACCATGTAAGATAGATATTACTTCTATTTCGATAAGAATCTCAAAACAAATTCTAGCAATAAAATGGATTCAAAATTGCTATAACTAAACGGGTAGAAATCTATATCTTGATGGTCATATATAATTTATGAAACAAATGCAACTCACATAGATATTTTCATTTTAATTCTTCATTGAACTTCTCAAGAGGAACTGATGAATGCAAAGTGTATGCCAACTTACATCAAAATCATATTTGTGGCTTCACAAAAAGACTATTGGTGCTTCACAAAAAGAAATGGGGAATGTATTTTATACTTTGATTGGCTGGCATGCCACTAACACAAACCTCATTTCAAGTTTGTTATAACTTATATATATATATATATATATATATATATATATCTCAAACATATGGCTTGGATATTATTCTAATTTTTATATGAAAATAATTTTCCTACAACGCTATGACTAGTCAATCGAAAAACAAGAGATCATAAGGTAAATGTTTAGATAATACTATTCAAATTTTTAATGCAAAGATAGGATTGGAAAAAAAGTTTGGTGATGTTGAAATAGCTTTAGGAATCGTATTCGTTTTGAGCAACATTTCATATATTGCATTGAATGTAAGTGACTTAAATTTTGTGGCGTATTGGTTATCTTAAATAAATTTATATTAGTATAATTTCCTGACTTAAGTTACAGTAGAAGCCAGAGACACTATTGCAAACTCAATAAAATTGCTATAATGAGAAAACCAAGATGAAAGCATTTGTAGTTACTAAAATGACCATGAAATTGTTGTAATCAAATTGATAGAGCTCTGCATCATGTAATCATAAATAATTTAGGAAACATATACAACTTACATGGACATGTTCGTACTTGTGAACATGTCCATGTGGAAAATATAATAGTAAAGTGGATGTGAACTTATAAAACATCTTATCTATTTCTTTCTATGAAACACTCATGACCTTGTTATGAAGCTACAAGTATGAGATTTCATATTTAAATTCTTGAAATGGATGCAAGTCACGTGGACGTGTTCACGTTGCTTTCACATTGAACTCCTCAAGAGGGAGTTATGATAGCAAAGTAGATGCCAAATTACATGAAAAACTCATACTTGTGGCTTCACAAAAAAATGTCATGGGTGCTTCACATAAAGAAATGAGTATAGATTTTGCATTTTGATTCAAGAAAAAGTTTGATGATGTAGATGCGCTTCAACATTACACCAAAGATAAAGATTTTGGCTGGAAAATTCCTAACCTGTAACAATATTAATACTACATACAATCATTACAGCTGACTTTGGCGTCTAATTCGTAATTAATCAATTGTTTAGAGTTTTCTATTTCTTAATTATTTCTTATAGTTGTTAAAAAGATAAAATAAGATATGAAAAGAATATTGTTTTATTGCACACTCTAACTTTATAGAGAAGTACAATATATACATTGTAGTCAATAAATGATAACCAAAAGTATAGAGATACATTTGACAAAATTCTAGCAAGCTAGCTGTCATGCATAATTGGAAAAAATGGATTTTTGCCTTGTATGTGAGCCTTGATCTTCAGCAGAAGAAATCTTTTCATTGACAACAGAAGAAATCTTCTCATGATTTACGGTGGTGTCAGGTATGCATTAACATGCCCTTGCAAGTTCAACGGGAGTGAGCAGATGTTGAGCTTGTCTCGTAAGGAGGAGAATTTTGCCGTGATTAATGATTTGGTAAGGACATCTACCAGCTAATCCTTCCCAAAAATAAAACGGATAATAAGTTGTCGTAAAGCCACATGTTCACAGACAAAATGAAAATTAATAACCACATTTTTAGTGTGAGCATGAAATACCAAATTTACTGAGAGGTAAGTGGCACCAATGTTGTCACACCACAATGTAAGTTGCTGACGAAGAAAAATGCCAAAATCCTTTATAAGACTTTATAAGCATATTAGTTTAGTAGTTGAATTTATCAATGCCTTGTATTCAGCTTCAATGCTTGAGTGAGTAACAATTTGTTACTTTTTAGAATTCCAAGAAATAAAATTTGACCCAAAATAAATAAGATAACTACTAGTAGACCTATGATCAGCAGGGCAACCAATCCAATCAGCATCAGAGAAGGCTTGTAACTAAAATGATGTTTTTCGATTGATAACCAATCCATGATTTTAGGTTATAAGATTAATAGATATGAATAATAAGATTTTAAAATTTCTTGTTATACTAGTTAATAATTTAACATATAATATAATATAAAAATGATATATAATATAAAAAATCATATAAAAATATTTTATATATAATATAAAAAATAAAAAATGATAAATATTGGTTCGGTTCGATTTGAACCTATATTTCAAAATCTAAAATCGGAATCAAAGTTTTACTAAGTAGGAACCGGTACTAGTTTGGACTTGTTTGGACTAGTTTAGAGCCGAACCGGTTTGGTCCCATTCATCGATTTTGCAATTATTTTTATAGCCCTATCTCAATTTGAAAATTTGTGTAGAAAATGCAGATAGAAATTCTTCTGATATCCGACATCATGGGTGCCTTTTGGGGTTGCCATTCTAATAAAAATAAACAAATAGAAAGAAATATAAAATGGCAGATTGCATGCAAAATATATACCCATGGTAGCAATTTCCTTGGCTCAGGTAGCAAGAATTAGAGTTTGTTTCGATTCAGTGAGTGTTTTATCTTATTTTATCTCATTTCATTATTATAATTTTTTAAAATTTTCACACAAAATATAATAAATAATTCAACTTTTTCAAATCTTAAAACTATAATAATATTAAAAAAATAATATTTTAACAATATTTTATTTAATTTTTAATTTTCATATAAAATTATTTTATTTTATCTCTAAATCCAAACAAGCCCGAAGTTCATCTAGACATCTTCAGATACAGATCAAGAGAAACAAACCAAGACATCTTCAGATACAGATCAAGAGAAACAAACCAAGCCAGCAGCCATCACATACCATGCATGGCATACAGGCCTCTTAAAAAAGAAAAAATATATTCATAATTTGTTTTTTATCATTCTCATTTTATGATATAGTGTTAGATGATATATTTATAAGTAAAATATAATAAATAGTTTTTAATTATCTACTATTATATCATAAAATGATGAGAGGAAGATGAATAATATTATTATAAAAAAACGTTATTGGCTGATCCGTCCGTATCACCCGTTAAATGTGGGTTCAACTAAACAACGAGTTAGAAATCATCCAACCTGCTGTTTAGAGCATTAGTAGTGACCTCAACAAACTTTAGCTAAAATTTAGCTAGAAAATTTACTTTTACAAATTTTAACTAGTCACTTTTTACACTACCAAATAATAGGCTCAACAAATCTTTTACTATTCTATTAAAATATTAATTTTAAACTTTTTATTATTTTAATTCTAATTGTAATTTGAATATGATTATATTAAATATTATGATTGCATTAAAGTTTATTGTTATATTAAGATTTATGGTGCTTGTTTGTAATAAATCTTAATAAAGCTATAAGCTAAAAATTTATGTGCAAAGTAGGTTGAGATGCGGTGAGTTATATGTCACTAAAAAAACTGAAAATAATATCATCAATGTGTAGTCTAGTGAATTATAAAAACAAGTATAAGTTCATTAATATGAATCCCATTAAAGTGTTTTAAAGTTCAAAGTGAAGGAGAGGAAAGACAAAAAATATTGAGTTTTTCTTCGCAAATTTCTTCTTGCAAGGGAGAGAATGAGGCAGAAGGAAGTGAATATTTTAGTCCAAAAATAATATTTGACCAACCATATAATTGATGGTTAAATTTACTATTTATTTCTTAAGCCTAATGTTATAGTTTATTTTACACTTTAACTATTCTTTACTAAAATTTAATTTTGTTGAGCCAGTACTAGTGCTGTTAACTGGGGAACGAGCAGCCCGTCCGGGCTTATCTCCGTTCCAAACTCTCTCTCTTTCTCTCTCTCTCTCTCAGAGTCTCTCTCCTCGATCACGCTTGCAGGGAACCGAGTCTCTCTCTACTCGATCGCGCCTCCAAGCAACTGAGTATTGTGAGTCGAGTGCCGACTTCTCCAGCCCACCGAGCAGCCGTTCCTTCGAAGCTCACCAAGCAGTCGTTCCTCCGCAGCTCACCATAGCAGTCCAGATCCATCCACCGTCCACGGTAAGCTACTTCTCTCGGTGCATTGTGGGTTGAGTTCGTTTTCAAAAGCCGAAACAGACCAGATGAAATCGGTTTCCATTAATCCCATTTTGAGCAGAACACAAAATGGGCTGCAGTGCTTGTTATTTCTAGACCTCGCTGCTCCATTATTAATACAATTAATAACAATAAAATTACATAATCACAGTGCATTATGCCACATTATGCTCTTTTTGTCCCAATTTGACCTGTTTTAAGTTTTCCCCAATGATTTCCTTGTGACCAATATTGCAACTGGGCCTGAAGTAAAAGTTTGGCTTTAGTCAATTGGGTCAGGCAAAACATCCAAACCTGATTCAAATTAGACCAGATTTAAGATATTTTTATAGTGTTGGCAGAGTTGGAGCTAAGTAGATCGAACCAAATTGATATCCAAATGTTATAGAAAATAATTAAATTATTAAAGCTCATGTGCTTACATGAAACCAAATCCCAATTTTTATATCCTATATAACAAGTTAGTAATTTTTTAGTTGTCCTTGCAGTTCTTATTTATATTTTGCATCAGTACCTGTCAGCATAGAGTTGGTATTTCAGCATCATGTTTTGAAGTGAGACCAGAATTAGGGCCACAAGGTGTTGTGGAGAAAAAGTGGTCTTAATAGTTATATCTCTCGTACACTTGAAAGCTGAAGTTACTCTTGTTAGGAGGATCAGAACAAAAGAGACATGCAGTGAATATGGCAATTCTAATTCAAGTCACTATCAATTAAAACTGACTTGTATTTATTAAAGCTCTTGAGAAGAGGCAAACCAATCACTAAAGGCCTCAGACCCGAATTGTCGTGCTCTTTGAATCATTATAATCATATCCCTACAACTTGTTAAGACTGCAAAATTGCTTTATTCGTTGGATTCTGTAACTATGAATGCTGGTATAAATTTGTTGGATTTTGCAAGTATGAAGGTACATAAAAGGGAGAAAGGGCAAACAATCTAAGGGTACTGGCCCTGCTATGAAATCCTTGGTTTTATCCATTTTTTCAGATAGCATTTAGCCCCTTCAAGTTAAAGTCCCTCTGAAAGTTTGTCACTGATGCTGGGTATAAAACCGAGAACAGTTGCAGGTGTCCAAAAATACCAAAAATAAAAACCAATTCCGTTCCTAATTTTTAATTTGTGAAATCAGAGATTAGGGTCTGACATCTTGTCCTGTCTTGACGACTCATTTATGTTTTATCATGCTTCCAGGTCCATGCCCTACTGAAGGATCTAATTCACAAGGCTAACAGCGAAACTCTAGTATGTTCCTGACATGCCATGTTTTATTTCTTGCCATTATAATTGTCCTTAATGTTTCTTAAAGTTTTGTGTGATTAATCTAACTAGATGAACTTTTCATTATGTGAATTTTTTAAGAAAACTCAGAAAAAACATGGGCATTTCTAAAACGACTTTGATTGAATGATATACATGGCAGTGACTCATTTTAAGTGTTTGCATTGCTGCTCTTATGTGAGAAACAAATTTTGTCCAATCAAGAAGATGAAGATAGAAATCTTGACATCTTTACAAAACAGTGTGCAGTCATAAAGATTTGCATGTAATTATAGGATCAAATCCCACTAAAATCTCTATGAATAATATTACAAAATTTGGAATAGCAGAAGTCCTAATTGGAAATAAGTATGAGAGACAATTTCTTTTGACAAAAGAGAAGTATGAGAGGCAGTTAACAACTGGTGCAAGTTTCTTTTGAGCCCCATGTTTCTATCTTGGACAAACCAAAACCATGATATCTTTTAGTTCATTTCCCACATTCGGTTGAAAAATCATAAATTCACCAATTTAGGGATAAATATGTGTAGAGTTTAAACTGTTATGTATTTGTTTTGCTGGGTTCTAGGCATATAATCTTAGATAATGCATGCACATGTCCTATCTATTTGTTGAAATCTTATTGGTACAATGTTGCTGAATTTTTATATTTTCTCACGTTTTTATATGATAATTATATGTCAGTTCATATCATGGATTGCTTCAGAAGTGACACTCCTCCAAATTTAAGAGACGTTGAGATTATTACTCCTTTAACTTCAAACGTTAACTTATCTAGTAATAGTAACACCAGTCTCCCTCCCAAAAGGAAGGCAAGTAAGGACCCATCAATGGTGTGGGAACACTTCACAAAAATAGATGGATGTTCATTAAGTCATAATTAATCAATTGTTTAGAGTTTGTTATTTCCTAATTGTTTCCTATAGTTGTGATGATTTTAACTAGATTATTGACACAATTTTGACAATTATCTTCCCTAAATCTTGTTTGTTGTATTATACAATTTACCTCTTACTTCTCGGCCTTATTTTTGTTTCTGTTATTTGAACTTTTCTATCACTACCACGAAAGATAAATATTAATACCATTTTGATAAGAATCTAGGAACAAATTCTAGCAATAAAATGGCTATGAAATTGATATAATTAAACAGGTAGAGTTTTGCATCTTTTTTTATCTGGCATTGGGTTGAGATGATTCTGGTAGCGTTGGAAAGCTAACTCAGTAATCTGCAAATTTATAGTTTACAAGAATCTTCAAATTTTAACTTTTACTAGGTCAAAACAGCTCGGCATCGAACCAATCGAACAACTAAACATAAAGTTAGTTTGACTTTAGCTTGACTTGACTCAAGTGAACATTGCGGGAAACACGATTTCACTTGGGTTTGGAGTCTTTGAATGATCTAATAAAATCCTAACTATACGTAAATCATTATGCACGACTTCCCTTGAACATTATGAGAGAATTTGCTGATCAAATATTTTATGGAACAGATTAATTAGTAAATTTCCTATCTTTGCACCTTTAAAATGTTCTTGAATTTTATTTTTTTATGTTACAAGTTTCATTTGAAAGCAATACAATATAATTCAAATCTTTCAGATATAGAGAAAGGAAAGAGGAAACAGATGGATCCGGATTCAGTGAAATCAACTCTGTCTAACTTAGCATTTGGAAATGTGATGGCAGCTGCTGCTCGTGATTATCAGAAGGTTTTTCTCTTGATTATTTCTTTATCTCCCATATCGTTTATAATCCATTCTGTCATCTTTAAATTGAATTTTGAAGTGGAAGTTTATCAACCATACCCTTCTTTTTATTATTTAATTTTATGTTAGTATGTTATTTTCCAATGATGTGTTTTTGTAGTTTTTGCAAGTAAAGAAATGTGATTTAACACTTCCTAGTTTTTATGGTTTATATATAACAATTTTCTTAACAAACAATGATCTCAACAGCTATTGTAGCATGCAATTACCTTTTCAATTCTGGTACAGCCATCTCCTCTGGTGAAGCTTTAAGGCATTCCATTGAATTAGTTCAAGCATCAGATATCTTTCTGTCAATATGTTAAGCATTGACCCCTAGGGATTGGCTCAAGTGGAGGTATGCTCCTTCCAGGTGTAAGGTTCAAACCCTTAAATTCAAACAATTTTTAGGAGTCACGTCCCATTGAAATTCAGACAATTTTTAGGAGTCACGTCCCATTGGTGAAGCCGATGATTTACCTGATTTGTGTTGTGGTGGTGCATTATATTTGTCCAACGTTTAACCGGGTAAAAGACATGTTGTGTTTACACGGTTTCTAGAATTACTTATCATCAAAAAATATGTTAGCAATGATCTGAGAACATCATTGATATTCTACCCCCATGTAAATTAAGCCTGTTTATTTCCCAGCTGAGTGTAGAGTTTTTGTTTTTGGGATTATGCAAATTTCCACTGTACTATTACTCTCTTTTGGTTGAAGCGGGCTGAGTAGTAGTTAGCTTAGATGACAGTAAATGATGGCTTTGCTAGGTTATATTACTTTCCTTCCGGGTTGCATGAAAGCGGGTATGCTTTTTAAGCAACTGATTAAAAATATATTGTTTAATTGCATTAGATTGCAAGCCACATTGAATGGTATGTTGATTGTTGTTTGTTGTCTAATGTGATCTCATATCTTTAGGAGTTGCTTGCTCAAGGGAAGCCACAGGCATCAAGTTCTTTCAACCAGGAGGTTGACCTTGATGAGTTGATGGATGTAAGTTTGATAGTGCTTCTATTTAATCTATCTGGTATTTAATGCACTTGTTTCTATTTATGAGGTGTACTTGCATCGGGTTATATTAGGATCCGGAGCTGGAAAAATTGCATGCAGATAGGATTGCAGCTCTCAAGGTTAGAGTTTTGATGTTTTTCTAAATTTTCTTGGATGTACTTTGATAAATTGATTTGGCGGAAGTATACGGTAATTAGTAAGTATTTATGATGGGATTCATATGAATAGAAAGAAGCTGAGAAGCGGGAAGCATTAAAAAGGCAAGGGCATGGAGAATACAGGGAGATTACCGAGGGGGATTTCTTGGGTGAAGTTACCAGTAGCGAAAAAGTGATTTGTCATTTCTATCATCAGGAGTTCTATCGCTGCAAGTAAAACATTTAGTTTAATCTTATATTCTCTCTCTCTGTCTCCCTCCCCTCTCCCAAAATAGATGCACACGATCATGTACCTAAATATATGAATTGAAAAGTTCATGTGTTCATACCAAATGGATCTGTGTAGGATAATGGATAAGCATTTGAAGTCCCTAGCACCAAGGCACATTGGTACAAAGTTCGTCAAGCTGGATGCAGAGGTCTGTATACATTAGTTTGTGTAAATATGTTGCAAGAAAGAACTTTTTTGGTGTTTTCTCTTTTGAGTCTACTTGATCCCAACATTGGAATTTGAAGATTCAATTTTTGCAAAAGTCTGACCTCATAAAGAAATCAAGATGCATACTTAGATACATTACTGAAATGAAATGCAGAATGCACCCTTCTTCATTGCAAAACTAGGAGTCAAGACTTTGCCTTGTGTTATATTGTTCAGGTGAGGGCAATATCTGTTGTCTTTTAAATGTTCTGTTCCTTGTAGATGCTAAAGGCATGTCAGTACTGTCCGATTTGGTAATTTTGAATGACAGGATAAGTCAAAAGAAGTTGGAATTCTAAAAATAGATCTCTGTATGATTCTGGACGTCTTTTAGTTTATTTCTTGAAAACAATAAGAGGTGTTATTGTCCTGGAGCTTAGCCCAGATGATGATACCACAATGATTGTTAGCCTAAGGTTGGCAGTGCTGATATGCCTATATGAGAACTTATATGACCTTCAGATCTAAGTTCAAGCTTATGCATCAAGACATTCTTGTCACAATTTTTACTCAGGAAAGGAATCGCAGTTGATAGGCTGGTTGGATTTCAAGAACTGGGAGGAAAAGACGATTTCACAACAAAGACAATGGAAGTGCTACTAATAAAGAAAGGTAAATGCTTTTGTCTGACATGTTTTGCTTTTTTTTTTTTAGCGCATGACAAGAGTCTCAACAATCGTGATTACAGGTATTATTAGTGAGAAGAAAGAAGATGAAGATGAAGAAGACGATGGAAATCATGAAAATATGCACAGGGCAGTGAGATCCTCAATGAATCCTGATTCTGATTCCGACTAATGGAAGAATTGCACTTTGTCTACATGGATTCTCATTTTAGGTCATTTGGGGGAGGGGAGGGTTTTGAAACGCGTGCTTATGTTGTTAAATTCACTTATAATTAATTTGGATTTATCCCAATGGCTTTCTTTTTGGATTCTGATTACTAAATACTAAATCGGGGAATTTCTATCGGTGTGCAGAGTGTTTATGGGACACCAAGGATTCATGGAAGTAATCGAAGGTTATAAAAAGGTTTAGGTCTCGTTTGGTTATATAGATGAGATGAGATGAAAGTTAAATAAAATATTATTAGAATATATTTTTCTAATATTATTTTTGTTTTAGGATTTGAAAATGTTGAATATTATTGTATTTTGTGTGGGAGTTTGAAAAAGTAATGATTATATGAGATTAGATAATTTGTATAACCAAACGAGACCTAATTTGAACAGTAGGAAATTATGCTTGGCCATGCAGAAATGTAATAAAGGCTCAAGAGATAATAACTCATTTCTAGCATGACATCGATGGAGTAAACTCCACTTGTTCTAAATGATGTTATTGTTGCTCTTGGTTTTACTTAAGAGTAATGTTATATACAGTCGTGAAGTGTGTAAACGCCGTGCAATCGCTTTGAAAAAGAGTGAGGTCAATGATTAAAAAAGTTGTTTTTTTTTTTTAATGTGGGTCTCGTATTAATTTACTTTTTTTAAAGAGACTATGTAGCGCTTGCATAACCACGACTGCAAATATCATTTCTCTCTACTTAATTGTCTATTTTCTTCTTTGTCCATGTATTAGCCTTCTTGCCTATTAGGAATTCTCGACCTTCTAATACTCAAATAGTTACGAGACACGTCTGCCTACCATCTCATGAGCCATGCGTGAATTGTCTAAAGTTCAGAAGTTCTGATATAAAAGGTAAATTACTCTTATTCAACAGTAAGAATGAAAAAATCATTAAAAATAAAAATTTTTTTTTGGCTGAAGAATGGCCATATCAATACCATGGAAGTACAAGCACCAGCATGCTTCCCATTCTTATTAATCGCAAAAACAGCTCCCACAACATCAGGAAATTTTCTTGCTATTATTGATATTGTATCCTTTGCAGCAAGCTCGGGTTCCATTCCTAATCTCATACTCTCCGCTACTTGGTAACTGTAATCAAATGGGAGGATTTTTTAAGACTAAATAGGGCATTATAGTTCTTCTACACAGTAGCACTACACCACACATTTGCTAAAAGAAGAAAAATAAAATTATAAAATAAAAATAAAAGCAAGTGTGTATTACTGTTCATTTGGGTTCTGGCCGTGGTTATAGCCCATTTAAAACCCATGCTGAAACCCGGATGAAACCGGTTTTAAAAATCCGGAACCTGGAATTCCGGGTTTTTTTTAAGCGCATTTGAGAGAATTTTTACCTTATAGAGATTATCGACTGAAGATGGAGAGATTATCAACTGCTTGTAATATGCAGAGAATCATATCTTTGAAAATCAGAGAATCATTCTTTGATTCGATAAGAGTACCATGTCATTGAGTCTCGTAACAAATGTTTCATGTAATATGCAAATGAGACCCAGCTTTACTATTCAAGATGAGACTTCAAGCGCAAAAGGTGACTCCTCTCTGGCGCTGGTGCTGTCTCAGACGTGGCAAAAGAGTGGAAGTTGTCCAAAGGGAACCGTTCCCATTCGCAGAATACAAAAGCAAGACTTGTTGAGGGCTGCTTCCCTTGAGCACTTTAGAAGGGATGGCCCTTGGACTTCTTGGCTAGTGAGCGCAGCAACAAATGGCCAAAGTAGGCATTTTGTTCATCGTGGACAAGAGATTTACATTTAAAAAAGAAGAGAAAAAAAAGGGTTTTTGGTTTTAAACCTGCGTTTCGGGTTTAAAAGCCGGTACTCGGACCAGGTGTACCCGAGTTTTTATGGGGTACTGGCCCAGGTTTGTTCTAGGCCAGAACTTGTAACCAGAACCTGGATAACTAGATCGGGCCCAGATTTTTCCCAACCCGGATGAACAATACTAAATTGGAGAAGAAGTTAATATATATAGCTATTTGGCAGTGCAGAGGCAGTACATATGATCCTTGTGCAGTAACAATTCATTGGGTAAATGAGGGTAATCCTTTTTTTTTGGAACATTTGCTCCCACCAAGCCTCTCTAGCTACCTCATTTTCAAGCCTTATTTTTCCCCATGTTTTATTGTTTTGTTGATTGATTGCTGATTAATCTATACATTGCCATCAATAATGGTCATTGTCATGATTCTAACAGCTGCAGAGAACCTGTCGGCTAGCAGTAGAAATAGGTTGCAACTGACGTTAACCAGTTCTGTTCTGATTTGAACTAGGTTCAAATCGCTGAACTGGTCGATGCAAAAAGTATGCAAACGTAATTGTATATAACAGAACTTATATACTAAAGACATTCGATAAAAATATTATATTTTTAGAATAAATATATTTATGCATTTTTTTATAGATGCATTGTCAACGTTGTTAACATGAAACAAATTTCCAAAACCAATTTACATAAAAATATTAATATTACAAATTTTTTCAAAATATAATGGATTTTACAATAAATTGTGTGTTACATACCAATCTTGTAAATAACATATTTTTTTTTTAATTAAGAAAAATATAGAAGAGGTGATCGGAGATGCATGGTTTCTCTACGCGGACATAACCATAGTAGCATCATACTTGCTATAAACTGGACAAGAGAAGCCTATAAGGCAAGAAGACGCAAATGCTTTTTCAAATCGTATTTGAGTCGTATATAGTCTAGACCCAATCTCAATAATTAATAGGATGTTAGTTTGTAATAGAAAGAGTGGTTTTCTAATTTCAACATGTAGAGATCATCTGATATCATTTTGAAATCAGTATAGTTTTATTTTAGTTTTGAGATTTGTTAAAATTAAGTAACTATTCATTACAAAAATTGAGATATTTTCTTCTTAAAAAAAGTGTTAATTCTACTTTTTGTAAGGGTTAAATTCAATATAATTATGAATCATCTCAATAATGTTCTATTAGGACTATTAATGCTTACCAAATGAACTTTGCCTTGTTGAAGTTGAACTTGGAACTTCAACATTGTTACCATGAATAAGTTTGCTATCTTATAATATTGGGAAAATTACTTATACACTAATTGACAGATCGATGTTTTTAAAGTACCAGTTGTTGTATCCTTAGTGGATGAAACAAAAACAGCCATTAATTGTAGGTGTTAATGTCGTGTTTTGTAGGCCTTTGAGTTGGGCTCTTAGTAGTTTGGGTCTTTGGTCTCAAGGCCTGCTAGCACAAAGAAAGTACTGAGAGGAGGTGGCCCTTGTGGTGGCCGGGGGAGCCTCCGATGCCAAAGTCAGTAACACTCCAAGAGTATATTAAGATGAATACGTAAATGTAGAGAGAGTTCAGAGAGTCAAGAGTGCAACCATTTTTCGATACTTGGGGGTTCCCTTTTATACCTGGTTTCGAGGATCAGGTTGCCATGCCCAGAGACTAGGGGGAGGGATCTCCTCCCAAAGTCCATTTCGCCATACCTATTTAATGCGGCATGGCTCTTTGAGGAATGCATTTAATACAGCGTGATCTTCTGGAGAACGCATTTAATGTGGCGTGATACTCTATTTTGTCTAAGGTTCAGTCCTGTCGAGATGGCATGTTGTTCTTCCCTTTCTAGTACTTTTTGGGTCTTGGACTGACCTATGCTCCATGGCTCCGAATCTGATTTATACGGGTCGAGAGCCCTTTATTCGGGTTGACAAGTGGCTCGATTGGTACGAGCCCCTGGGTATTGGGCTCAGCCATTGGACCTTTTGGGCCTGGGGAAAAACCCCCTAAGAGTTATCCTGCAATTCTCATTGGATTAGGCTGATGAGAGTTTTACTTTCTTTCCATTGCTACTGCTGCCTTATACCCAGTTGGTAGGGGTGAGATGACGCCTTTGCCCCTTATCCTTCCACGTGCTGGGCCTTCATGCCCTTTCTGCCGCTTGATTCAACAGGCCATACCCCACTTTTCAACTTCTCTGATGCAATCCCTAAAGATTGGATTCCGATACCCAATGGTGGCCATTTTTTCTCTTCTGCAATGATGGCTGTCAGACAATTTATTCTTCTTCACACTATGTCGTGCGTATGCGGGATTTGAACCACTTTACCTTCCATATTCACTTGCGGAAGATAGAGAGTCAACCACCGCTCCCCTATATAAATTCTATCTGGCTTTTGTCGCTCTCCTTTTACTTCATTTGTCTTCCTTGCATCTCTATTTCTCTCTTCATCTTCCTCATCGCACTTTTCCAAATGGTTGCCAGAATGTCTGCTGAAGGTGCAAAATTTGACGAGCAAAACCAGCCTGAGTTGGGCTATAGTGGCCACTACTGGCACTCAGAGGCCTCTCACGACTTTCTTTAGTAGTTGATCTCCACTTACTGTATACTTGGCACAATGTTCTTGGAAATTCTTGGGCCTCGGGAGGGGGTTTTCGATGTTGATGGTTTGGCGTCGCGTTTCACTCTCTTTCCCAACATGTTCTCTTGCAGGTTAAGGCTATCCTTCCCTTGCCCTATCCTGAAGTTTTGCACCATCTTGGGCTGGCACCTGCCCAGCTCCATTTGAATGCTTAGCAGATACTGATATGTTGCCTTGTCCTGTGGCGATGCGCATTGTTGGAGTCTGACTTGGAGCACGCTGATCTAACCTATCGCGAATTCCTTCTGACCTATAATGTGAAGAGGGGTGCCAGGGACATCTGTAGTTTTAGGGCGATAAACACCCTTATTGTACTGGAGTAGCGATATCGCAAGATCACGAACTGGATCGAAAAATTCTTCTTCGTATCTGGCCGGGGATAGGAGTTCCTCGTTGGGCAAATTGGTTGTGCCAAGTTCCCAATCAAGGCCCAGTGGGGCATCATTCCAAGCAACAAGGCCGTGTGTCCAACAACCACACTTGAGTAGCTGTGCTGCATCACCATCGTTAAGGAGTGGGCGAGATAGAGCCCCCTTCTTGTTCACTCAGAGGTTCTTTTGGGGGGAGACAACCTCATAACGTATCTTCCTCCCATTAGTCATACCATCCATACCAGTCGTGGCATTTCTGTTTGCCCACCAGCGGCCTTGCTGAAGAAGTGTTCCCCAAACCTTCCCCTTGAAGGTAAGGGGAAGAAGTCTCGCACAGAGGCAACCAAGGCAGGCACTGACCCCGCGTCTCCATCGGGTCAATCAGTAGGGACGGTCAACATCCAGTGACTAAGGCTCGTAATGCCTATCCGGAGTTCGGCCTCTCAAGTGCCTCCAGTGGATCTTGCCCGTTGGTCTGGGGAGGGGGAACCCTTCAGTCTCAACAAGTCTGCGACTCCTCCTTCATCTGTTGCTCTAGTCATTGAGCCTGTGGCAGTTGTCAAATCTAAGGCGCCTGCCGTGCTCGTGGAGCTGCAAGATACTACTTGGTGGGGCAACTTGCTTCAGATGCACTTTTGAGGGGTCCCTAGGATGAAGCTCCTCATCAGTCATCTGTGGTGGAGTTGCCTCCTAAAGCCAATGTTGAGATGACTACTACTTCTTCTACGTCTGAGGATCGAGAGTCTGAAGATGCCTCTGGGGACTCCGTAGAGGAGTCTGGCCCTGCCAAGGGGAATATGTTTGTTTGAGGGTCTCCCTGGGGTGAAGCTTCTGCAGGCGATATCATGGCCACAATCATTATTGCTCATCTTCCAGTGAGGTTAGTCATCGGATATGTCGAAAAGGCTCCAAGAATGGAAACCGAGTATCTTGCATTTACCTTGCCAACCTATGAGGGGGTTGTGCTTGCAGTTGTGAGACCTGAGGAGGGCAGTCTGCATGCTTCTGAAGAGGGGACAGATCACTCGCTTTCCAAGGGGACCCCGCAGCCCATGATTGGGGATCACTTTAACAAAAATTAAGCCCCCGTCTCCAGATGTAGATGCTCAATTGTTTCAATTCGAGTAGGTTCTTGTAGTAGCGTTTCTTTTTGCAATTCCCCTCTCTTGACTGGGAATTTAGGTTCCTAAAATGCCTCTGATTAACAATATAAATACCCTCTCCTTTATACTTATTGTGTGTTGCATTTTTTAATTTAAATTATTGTCCTTTTGATTTTGCCAACACTTTACACGTGGAATTATTACTTGAAGAGATTCTAGTGTGTTCTACAGTTGTCCATTCACCTAGTAGAGCTATGGATAATTTGGTTTTTGTCAAACCCCTGTCTAACACTAGGAATTAGGAATCACTTTAACCAAGTCCTTAGATACATACCCCTTGCAACGAATTATGAGATGTTGAGTTGTCAAGAGGATTATCTCCAAAGAATCCGTGCAAAAGTGCGATTGAAAAAGAAAAAAGAGATTTGCAACTTTGAATTGTATAACTTCTGCATAATCGTTTTGAAAAAATGAATAAAACATGGGACCCACATGAAAAAAAATTTAATTTTTTAATAATATATTCCACTATTTTTCAAAGCAATTACAAGGTATTTACGCACTTCATGGTTGTATGTAGAATTACTCGAGATCATTTTAGATAGCCTAACACGAATTGAATACATTCCAAGCAATTTCCATAATAGTAACTTAATTTAGTCTATCATTTATTCTCAGTTTCCACATCTGTTCTGACACTTCGATCCATGCCAGGCCCCAAAAACCACTGGAATTAACAAGTTTCGGGACTGTATATATAAGTTGATTTGACAGAAAATGAACCTAAATCTCCGAATATTCTAAACTAAAACCGATAGTCCATGTTAAATAGATATGGATATTAAGGCATTTTCTACGGAGTAAGATGTGGGTGTATATAAATAAAATAATTAGAATTTATACAGTTTATATTAGAGAGAGAACCTCTAGCTTCTCTCTAGAAAGCCAGCAAAACCAGTAACGAGTCCGGGGGCAGGGGGGGATGGGGGCCTCGGCTCCATCCTCCCTCCTTTTATTTGGCTTTTTAGTTTAGCTTTGGTCGAAAAATCTTGTTTGGTGTTGAATAAGCTCTCGGGTGAAGGCTGAAGGTGGAGCTGTATCGCCGTGACTCAAGCACCGTGGCCAAGCCGTTGAGTGGTGGCTCTGGTCTTTTGGGGTGGTCTTTCGCGGACGTGCAACCCGTTGTGGAGGTGGTTAGATGGTTAACAGTTGCTCTGTTTTTTTGGCTTAAAACAGGGGTGGTGTGGGTTGGGTTTGCATCACTGAGGGTTGCTCCCGTGGTGGTCAGCCGCTGGAGTGGTTTTGGTGCTGCAGGATCGAGGGAGAGGTACGTGAGAGGTGCGGAAGCGAGGGCCGACCAGAATACCGGGGCGCGACTGAGTAGAAACTCTTTAGGGTGTGGCGTGGAGGATGTGGCGTGGGGTTGACCTGAAATCTATTATCATGAGAGCAGTGGTTTGTTCGGTGCTTTTGGATGGTTTCCTGCACAGATGATGAATCTTCAGTGATGAAGACGGGCGGTGGCAGCAGATGGAAGAGATGAACCCTAACGGGTTGGGCCCCCGCGTGCAAGCTGGGCCTTTGGCTTACGCTGGGCCTTTAGTTTTTATAGACCATTCCAATTTTTTGTGTTTCAGTATTTACTTTTATTGGTTTGTTTTAGCTTTTATAAAAAAAAAATAAAAAATAGACTAGTGTCCCATTTCCTCTTTTGGAGGAATGTGGGTGTTTGTCCTACTCCTCTTTGGGAGGAAGGTAGGCGATAGTACTCTTCCTCATTTGGAGGAGAGAGTGTGGTTGTACTCCTCCTCTTTAAGAGGATGGAGCTTGGGTGTACATCTCTTATTTGGAAGAAAGGTCGTTTTATCTCTGCTTAGTCAGAATGCTTTCTCTTTTGACTGATGTCAGGAGAGGAGGTGTAGAAGTTTAGACAATGTCCGTCACAAAGAAATTTGTTGGCGGGGAAGCCCCTAACAGTTGAGCAGTTTTGGCTGATAATATGGTTTGTCCTGTATTGATTAGTCACATATGTAACTTCGGTTTCAGTGAATGAAATTTAAGTCTATTCTAAAAAAAAAAAAAAAAAGATGTGGGTATATATATACGAGTCCAAGTCAATTTGGAAATAGAGAGCCTCTGACTTTAGTAACTCAGGTTTTCCACTTTTTCTAAAAGTCTTTGGCGTATGTGGTGGAATTAGTCCAAATCAACGTGGAAATAATTAGTTTCTAAGTTCTAACTTTAAAGTTCTGCCAATGAACAGTCCGTGTCCTGTATTTCATGCGGTCTAGTTAGTGCTCTCACTATCCAGCTAGTATTGGCCTGTGTAAGATATATTTCCTTTTTAAAGGTCTTCCTATCGCATTCATCTATGTAGAGTACAATAAAGGTGGAGAAAATTAGAGTGAGTATTTTGTGCCTAGCTGCTACCAACCAAAAAACAAGCTAATTAATTAGCAAGAAATCATGAACCAAGGTCTGCGGCAATGTTTTCCAATTAGGAGGCCGTGGTCTTTGGTGAAGTGTTTGGTGTGGAGATTAGTGATTTTTGTTTAAATCTATGAGCACAAAGGTTGCTTAGAGGAAGAGAGGATTGTCCTGTTATGACTGAAGGCGTTTATGAAATCCGATTATCACATTGGCCACCGTCTTTCCTCCTAGATTGAAGACACAAATCAAATGAGCAGTGACTACTGTGGTTGGGAGCGAGTCTCGTGCAACTCCACCACGGGTCATGTCATTGAACTCTCCCTCCATGATTTAAAGCAACACCTTTATACAGGCGATTTCATCGAGGAGCATAATTGGTTGCTAAATGTTTCCCTGTTTCAACCTTTCAATGAGTTAATAAGTCTTGATTTTTCCGGCAATGAAATTGGTGGTTGCATAGCCAATGAAGGTTTGGTTTTTGATTTGTGTTCCTCTCCCAAAATAAAAAAAAAAAAAAAAAAAGGAAAAGAAAGAAGGAAGAAGAAGAGGAAAAAAATGAGGGTTGTGTCCGTAAGTAGTAGAAATGAGTTGACTTATTACAACCATGCTTTAAATTAACAAATCTGTTTAAATTTATTCATCCCTCACAAGCAAGGATTTAGTTGACCTTAAAATAACGATGTGGTGTCCAAATTCTTAATTTTGATAAAATGAAATTAAAAAGGAAAAATAAACAAGGTGAGCAAAATGCCACGCGTCAAATAAGGAAGAACAAGGAAGAGATATTTGTGATCGTAGGTCCCATATTAGTTGCATTTTTCTTGTGTTCTGTCCTTACAACCTTCATTTCTCTTTGCTTTCTTTCCTACAGTACACTTCCAATAATCTTCTTGCAGGTTTTGAAAGGCTAGTTGTATTGAGAAGGTTGGAGGTATTGAACCTCACTTCTAATCGCTTTGGAAATAGCATTTTACCATCCCTAACTCAACTTTCATCCCTTACCACATTGGCTCTTGCATATAATTATCTATCGGGAGATTGGACAACTACTGCAGGTATTCTTGTATGCAGTCTTCTTTGTCAGTATATAGATTTCTGATTATTCTTTCGACTTTCTTTTTTAAGATACAATAATCTTCTATAAAAGAGTTATAGTATATATAATTAATTTTAGAATATACAAGTTTTGCATGTTCATTTTGAAATCTTAATTTGATCACTTTTTTAAAAAAAGAAAATACGCGGAATTTAAAAAAAAAAATACGTGAAATTTGAACGTCTTAAAACTGTACAAATGATTTTCTTTTGTAAAAAATTATCTTACCGTACTTGAAGGTTTCAAGTGGAAAAAAAGAAAGACATGTCAAGTAGGTCCTACTTCTGCTTAAAGAGATCTTAATCCATCATTTCTTTTCTTATTTCTGCTTAAAATATTGTACCAAATCCATTTACATGAATACTTAGGATTACGAACTTTTTCCCAAAATTAAAGTTCAAATTACGTGTATCTTGCTGACAATATCTGAAATGCTACGTTTCTTGTAAATACCACCAATGACTGCATATATGCTTTTACATTTTACGAAACATGTACAAGTATAGGTTTTAAAAGCTTGTCAAGGTTAGAAAACCTAGGGACATTAGATATTAGTCACACTAATTTCATTGTTGAGTACTGCATATTATCATAACGCATGTTGATCTATTTTATTAATTTATAGAATTTGCAGTCAATTCCCATGCATCCTGTTTTATTTTCTATGTTTTATTTTGTGCAGAATTATTGGCGTTAGAAAACTTGGAGAGGTTGGATTTAACTTGGAATCGTCTCAGTACGGACGGCTCAACACCCAAAGGTAATTCATGACTAACTTGATCAGGTAGACTACCTTTCGGAATTTCAGAATCTCCAATTACACCGGCAGCAGAGTTAGAATTTTTTGCCTAGGAGTACATATAGAGTTGTTCACTTTTTAGGGAAAACTATTTTTGATAGCATTTGAACTCACAAAAAAAGATAGCAATCTGCTGAAAGAAATTAAAACAAAATAAAAATAGAAATAGAGAAGATCGGGGGGAGGAGAATGAGGGATTGGGAGAAAATTTTGAGAGCTACATCTTTATTTTCTGAATAAACTGAACACAACTATAGGGCTTTATTTATAGAAAAATTACAGGATTAATGAGATAATGTACATATCTTGATTATTATGAAAATCAAATAACTTTAATTTGGGTGAGATACTAATCAAATCAGATTCTTGATATTGACAATATCATTATTTTTTCTAGCAACTTCTACCAATAAACTTGATATTAACTTCATAAATAAAAAAGAGGCCAACATTCTCTGCATACAACAACAGATGATCGCTCTGCATACCCACATTCCAATATCTCCCCTACAAAACTTCACAAAAGGACAAGGGTGTGCTACTAATGATCGATCTATCCAAAACTTCACATCAAGTTTAAATATTGTTAGCTACTTAATTACGTTTTGTTTTTATGATTATTGTGCTAATTCTGTATATAAGCAGGATAAGCCCCTTTTGTGAATTTAACAATTGATATATTTTTTTCTTCAGAATTCCATGGTTTGTCTAAACTGAGCAAGCTAAAGCACTTAGATTTAAGTCACAATTACTTCGGGAAGCAAATTTTCAGAGTCTTGGGCGCCCAGCTCCCAGCCCTCAAGTCTTTGAACCTAAGTTACAACGAAATCAGAGGGCCTCTTTCTATCAAAGGTGTATATAGATATATATGTGCGCGCGTGCATTAAAACTTGAGTTTTTTTGGATACTTCAATTAAGAAATATCATTTTTTTGGTCAAGAATATCATGAAGAAATCTCAAGCCAAGTTGAATTAATCTTAATTATCAAAGTTATATAGCAGTATTATGAGCATTTATTTTGATTTTGATTTCATGATTTGGATCCCTCGGTACAATAATTTCAAACTAACAAATGTGTTCATTCACTATGTGATATAGAAATGGCTAATCTAAGCAACTTGGAGGTCTTGATCTTGAGAGCTAACTGTCTTACTGGAATCCAAGGTAATAACTGATCCACTAATATCCAATTAAGGCTAAGATAAATTATGCAAGTTAATGAGAGGGAATTTGTAGAATTTCTCTTTAATATCAATCTTTTTTGCCTTTCTAAATATTTTTTCTCATACTTTTTGTCTTCAAATCCCTTGGTAGGTATGGCAAATTTAAGTAGGTTGGAGATTTTAGATATCAGTAGAAATCTCTTCACTGGGAGTATTTCTCCATTTTTTGGGGCACTATCTTCAGCAAAGGCTATATCGTTATCTGACAATAATTTCAATGGATATTTCCCTACTCAAGGTGAGTATGAAAAACAAATTAATCACTTATCTTCAATTAATTCATTAGGATCGAATGTTAGAACAAGTTAAAGATAGGTGCTAATTGTTGCATGATTTAGCTATTCTCATTGGTTCCCATTGGAAAATGTACCAATTAACAATTTACTTTTTTTACTATATATATATATATATATATATATATATATATATATATATAAATACAAATACATACAAATTGACTTGTTAAAAAAAGTGAGGGAACTGGCCAATTTGCGCCTCCTACTAATTTTTTTTTTCCTTATCATAGATTTGTGCAGATTGAAGAAACTTGAAGAGTTTGATATTTCTGACAATGACTTTGAAGGAATCCTTCCTCGATGCATAAACAATATGTCATCACTAAGATTGTTTGATATATCTGGTAACCGTTTCATTGAAAACTTGTCTTCATCTCTGGTAGCCAGCTTGAATCCCACAGCTATTGAGTATATTGATCTTAGTCATAATCTTTTTGAGGGTCTGTTCTCATTCAGCTTATTCGCTAATCATTCCAAGCTTGAGGTGGTTCGAATTATGAGTGACAACAACAAATTTGAAATTGAAACTGAAAATCCAGTTGGTTGGACCCCATTATTTCAGTTAACGGCCCTAGTATTGCAGAATTGTAATATGAACAAGCTAACTAGCAATATTCCGAAGTTTCTCTTTGATCAGCACAGATTGGAAGTAGTTGATTTCTCTCACAATAAGTTGAAAGGAAGCTTCCCCTTTTGGTTGTTAGAAAACAATACAAGGCTACGACTACTAAATCTTAGAAATAATTCTTTTGAGGGTCGATTTTATCTACAACTAGAGCACCATATTAATGTTTCTTTGATGGATGTCTCAGGAAATCACTTAGATGGGCAACTTCAAGAAAATATTGGAAAGGTAATTCCATATTTAAAAGTTCTAAATATTTCCCGAAATAATTTTGAAGGTGATCTTCCATCCTCAATTGGTGACATGAGTTATTTGAAAATATTGGATTTGTCCTTTAATAGATTCTCGGGGAAGGTACCAAAGGAATTGGTTTCCAAATGTACCTACTTGGGTATTTTGAATTTACAAAATAATAACTTTCAAGGTGAAATCTTCTCGAAGCATTTCAAGTTGCCAATCTTAGTTATTCTTCAATTGAACAGCAATCAATTCACAGGTACTCTATCGAGTGTATTATTAACTCTCGGTGGCATGATGACGTTTGATATTGGGAACAACATGATGTCAGGTACAATCCCCAGTTGGATAGGATACATAATAATGGTTGGGGGAGCTCTTGTCATGACAAATAATTCTTTTGAGGGTCACATTCCATGTGGATTACATTCAAGACTTTTAATAGATCTTTCTTATAACTCACTTTCGGGACCTTTACCTTCTTGCTTGGATGAACAGTCTAATGTACTTTTGCAAGGTAACAAGCTTACAGGATCCATACCGAAAGCTCTTTTTAACTCATCATCTCTTGTGACATTGGATGTTAGAGGAAACAACCTTTCCGGTACCCTTCCTATTGAAATCAGTACACTTTCTAATTTAAGAATACTTTTGTTGGGAGGCAACAATCTTAGTGGCATGATTCCAAACCAAGCATGTTTGCTAAAGAAAATAGGCATAATGGATCTTTCGAGGAACTCCTTATCTGGGACAATACCGCATTGTTTTCACAATATTACCTTTGGGAAGATAAATGGTACTAATCTTGCCTTTCCAAAAACTTATGCTACTTATACAATATGGCACGAGGAAGAAACTCCAAGATATGCAAGTCTTCTAGGGAAATACCTTCCGGGTGGCGTTATGGATCTAGCATTTGATAATCTAGTTGAGGTTGAGTTTGTAACGAAGTACAGGTCTAGATCCTGCAAGGGTGGCATCCTTGATTACATGTCTGGATTAGATTTGTCATGCAACAAACTAACAAGAGGAATCCCAGTGGAACTTGGACAATTATCTTCAATTCATTCACTAAACTTGTCTTACAATCAACTGACAGGTTCGATTCCAAAGGAATTTTTGAGTTTGGCTTCAATAGAAAGCTTGGACCTTTCTCACAATAATTTGAGTGGAGAAATTCCCTCAACATTGATTGATTTGAATTTTATGGCAATATTCAATGTTGCATATAATAATTTATCTGGTAAAGTTCCTGAGATGAAAAATCAATTTGGGACTTTTGAGAATAGTAGCTATGAAGGAAATCCATTTCTTTGTGGGCCACCGCTGGAGAATGGCTGTAGTACCATAGCAGAAAAGTCAAATCCAAAAGCAAGTGAGAGGAAATGGTATGAGGTAGATCCTATAGCCTTTTTTGCAAGCTTCTCAGTATCTTACATTATTTTTTTTTCAATGGTTGTTAGTATCCTTTATATTAATCCTTATTGGAGGTAGAGGTGCTTCAATTTGGTTGAGGATCTTATGTACTGGAGTTATTTTACAATTTTGACACCCCTAAAAAGGTTGTCAAATCAACTATGTCTACATTAGATTGATATCTCCCGTTTAAATGGACATCTTTAAAGGTAGTGATGATATGTGGCTAGTTGTGTACATGCGTATGTATTAAATATTGGTTATCAATATTGTTGGTTGCGCTCTAATATTATGAATCAAGGAATTCACTTCCCCTCTGTCATCGATATGGTAATTCTTATTATAATTTTATGCTGAAAATCATCTTATGCTATAGACAACTAGCTTTCATTGAAGTTTCCAACAAAAGGTGATTGCCGCAATTAGTCTTATCTTTTTAGTCCATAAAAATTTAAATCGCTGAAAACGGCTCTGTTTCCCGTGGCAAATTATTTGCCAGAATTTTATAAAGCTAGTACACTCGGAGAGCATAGATTTGAGCCGATTATTTTTGGATATAAATAACTATTTTGTGCCACACTATACATTCACAGCAATTTGAGTGGCCCTGTTAGTTTCTTCAATGAAGTTATATTGATATTCGATCTTATGATCTTAACAGGCTAGAATAGGGTTGTGCATCCGACATTTTAAAACCGGGTGGTGATTCAACTATTCCCTGTGTAGAACACTTTCTACATGCACAAGGGTTATACACACACTTTTACTGATACAAGAATTGATAATGGGTAGGTTATCAGAAAACACTCATCAATGAGTGAAATAAGAATAATACAGCGCAAACTATATCTCTCAAAATGAACAAGGGTTAAGGCTCAATGCTTAGAGAAGAAAGAATGAAAGTTTTGAACGAATGTTGTATGCTCTTGGTGTTGTGAATGTGAAGCTCTCAAATAATCTATTTATAAGCATATGAGACTTCATATTCAAATTTAAAAAGATTATCATGTCAAAGACATCATCATTCACTTTTCAAAAATTCAAACCTAATCTTTTTACTTTTTGCATATGACAAAAGGAGCACACTTTGCTTTTCAAAAAAAAAAAATCTAATCTTTTACTTTTTGCATATGACAAAAGGAGCACACTTTGCTTTTTAAAAATTTCAAACATAATCTTTTACTTTTTGCATATGACAAAAGGAGTACACTTTACTTTTCAAAATTTTCAAATAAAGACATCTTCCTTTTGCATAAGTCAAGTAAAACATCAATCACTTTTGAAAATATTCAAATAAAACATGCACATGTGAAAGATGACAATCACTCATCTTTAATATTTTCAAAGTTCAAACCTTTAATCATGTCATGCACATGTGAAAGATGACAATCAATCATCTTTCAAAATTTTCAAATTTAATTGTCAAAATATTCATGCACATGTGGAAAATGTATTTTAATACTTTATGATAAAATATTAATTTTGAGCCTTAATCCTAATTTCAAATTTTTAAGAGATTTACAACATTACTCTATGACTTTAATGTGAACTTGTTCCCTTATTGCTCATGCTTGGTTCCTTGATGTGCTTGACTCTATTGTGTGGACAACTTGAGCTTAAGACTCCTTTATTCTTTGAATTCATTTGTTATCATCAAAATCCATGTGTAGATTTATAATCACACGAAACTTGAAACCTTGGGTTCAACAATCTCCCCCTTTTTGATGATGACAAATACTTGATAGAACCTGAAACCTGTATTAATACTTAAACTCCCCCTGAAAATATGCGTTAGTTTTTCAAGCAAAAGTATAAATATAATTTCAAGCATATATAACAAGTTTAGCAATTTAAACAATGTTAATGTTCTAGTCTAAAACTTCTTCCCCTTTTGGCATCATTAAAAAGGATCGGCAGCAAGTAAAGAGACTGAAGAAAATGGTGTGTTAATAGACACTGTAGATAGTTGAAAAAGGGAGCCGTCCGTGACCCGACAAGTGCTGCAAAGCCTCGAGGCCTAACTCTACGAATTTAGTGCGGCTGAAGATTTAAAAAATCGCTTGATGTTTTTGACAATTGGGATTGAAGGTTATGAGTTTCTATAAAAAAAAATGATCATTTTCACCTATCGGATATCAAAAAGAAAATACATCGCTTCTTGACCTGAGTTCTATTTTTCCATAACGATAGAATTGCTGAATAATTCTCTTCCACTAATGTTCCAGACTTGAATCAGGAACCCTTGACGCATCAACCATCAATCTTCTCTCCTGAGGCCGTCAATACCATGATAGGAGCACAGAACCGTTTTTCTAGTAGGGCTGATTCTGAGATTATTGCAGAATCAAGAATGCTCAGTAGTCAATATGCTACCTATGTTACGATCATATCTCGGAGGTTAATGGAGAGGGTGAGTGAGATTGATCATCTTAACATCCAAATATCTGATTTACGACAGAAGCTTGCTAATAAGGATAGAGAGAATAAAAGGCTAAAGCAAGAAAACAAAGAGTTGAAAAAATTTACAAATTGGTATGCTCATGATCTGCAACCACGAATAGAGGAGCTTGAACGAGAAAGGGTTCAGATACAGGGTCAACATCGGCAGATAACAGCAGAGGTTCATCGTTTACTAGAAAAATAAGGACAATCTACTGTTAATCTCGCTAGCTTAGTAAGAAAATTTTTGACAATGTGTGTCCAGCATATCTTGTATTTCTTTTGACTAAATAAGATTTGAAGAGACAATAGTTTGTCTTCTTCTTTATGCTATCTCTATAAAATCAGTCTTAAACTTAATCCAATTTGCATCAAATCTTATTCTCATATCTATAACTCATCTGCATTCCTTCAACATTTTCTCTTTAAGTTTTCAATTCTTTTCTCAATGGCTCATTCTTCTAACATTCCTCTAGATCCATCTATGGGGTATTCAGCACCTCAACCTCCTGTCCTTTCTGCAGCTGCCATTGGTGCCATGTTGCAGCAAGAAAATAATAGTTTGGCTAAAAAGTCAGACTCCGATGCTATCTACGACTGGTAAGTCTCGGGACTCGCTACTCATCCTCTATTGTTGCTTTTTCCTAGCGGGTATAAGCCAAAAACCATGAAGTTGAAAGGTTTAAAGAACAAATTGTTGTACTTCAATGAATTGTTCAAGAGTCTCACACAAGGGAAGGAATCCTTTGACAGAAGAATAAACAGTTGAAATCTTTATTGGATTCTTCATTCCGCTTGCCAGTTCCCATGGATAGGGATGACATGATATTGTATGAAGAGAATGAGCGTCTCAAACATGAGGCTAAGAACTTCAAGTTTATGTAAAAGTATTTAAAAAATATCTCTCTATTTTTTATGAACTCTGATCTATCTTTTAAGATATATTCATAATATGCATCATACCTATTTCTCTTCTAATCATATATAATCTATCTTCTGGTAAAGGTTTTGTGAATATATCTGCTAACTGATCGTGTGTGTTTGTGAACTCTAGTACTATATCGCCTTTCTGCACATGATCTCAAAGAAAATGATATCTTATTTCAATATGTTTAGTTCTAGAATGTTGTATTGGGTTTTTTGAAAGATTTATAGCACTTGTATTATCACATTTGATTGGAATGTGATTATACATGAGTTTAAAATCTTCAAGTTGTTGCTTCATGTAAAGAACTTGAGCACAACAACTACCCGCAGCAACATATTCTGCCTCAGTAGTAGATAGTGCAACAGAATTTTATTTTTTACTAAACCAGGAAACTAGTGCATGTCCTAAGAAATGGCATGCTCCACTACTGCTTTTTCGATCTATTTTACAACCAGCATAATCTGCATTTGTGTAGCTGATTAGATCGAAAGATGCGTGTTTAGGGTACCATAACCCTAGGTTAATTGTACCACTAAAATATCTAAGAATGTGCTTAACTGCAATTAAATGAGATTCTTTTGGAGATGATTGAAAGCGTGCACATAAGCACACACTGAACATAATATCTGGTCTACTGGCTGTCAAATATAATAAGCTACCAATCATACCTCGATATACCTTGAAGTCAACTGGCTTACCAGATTCATCTTTATCAAGTTTAGTGGATGGGCTCATTGGTGTTCCAGTTTCCTTAGCACCTTCCATCCCAAACTTTTTCAGCAATTTCTTAATATATTTTGATTGATTGATGAATGTCCCACTTTTTGCTTGCTTAATTTGCAATCCGAGAAAGAATGTAAACTCTCCCATCATGCTCATTTCAAATTCTTCCTGCATAGTCTTAGCAAAAACTTGGCACATATTTTCATTAGTAGCAACGAATATTATATCATCAACATAAATCTGAATAAAAAGAATATCATTATTTTCGTATTTAATGAAAATAGTTGTATCAATTTTTCCTCTTGAAAAACCTTTTTTTAATCAAGAAACCACTGAGTCTCTCATACCAAGCTCTAGGAGCTTGTTTGAGTCCATATAGTGCTTTTGTGAGTTTGAAAGCATGATTTGGAGAAATATGATTTTCAAAATCTGGAGGTTGCTCAACATATACCTCTTCATTTATAAAACCGTTTAAGAAAGCACTTTTAACATCCATTTGAAAAAGTTTGAAATTTTTATAACAAGCATATGCAAGTAGAATTCGAGTAGCTTCTAATCTTGCGACTGGTGCATATGTCTCATCATAATCGATTCCTTCTTCTTGATTAAAACCTTGGGCTACAAGTCGAGCCTTATTTCTAGTAATGACTCTGAACTCATCTTTCTTGTTTCT
Source organism: Carya cathayensis (assembly GCA_011037825.1). Taxonomy (NCBI): domain Eukaryota; kingdom Viridiplantae; phylum Streptophyta; class Magnoliopsida; order Fagales; family Juglandaceae; genus Carya; species Carya cathayensis. Next base: position 420,119 of record QGSO01000318.1, on the reverse strand, counting down.
AAAAACTCATTTTGTTCCAATAATAGTATGATTTTTGGGTCTAGGATCAAGTGTCCAAACATCATTTCTTTCAAATTGATTAAGCTCTTCTTGCATAGCTATAATCCAAGATTCATCAAGAAGTGCTTCATCAATATTTTTAGGTTCAATCTGAGATAGAAAAACAGTATGATTGCAAATATTTCTAAGAGATGATCGAGTAGTTACACCTCGAGAAGGTTCTTCCAGAATTTGTTCCACTGTATGATCTTTCACAAATTTTCACTGTTTGATTGCATCTTGTATTAAATTTTGATAATCTTTCCTGATGTCTCCATGTTGGACTTCCTCTATTGTGTTCTCTTTGTTGAGATTGAGACTTTTTGTATTATTTATACCTCCTGTTTCTTCATCAATGGATTTCTTGGAAAGTAGAGAATTAGATTCATCAAATACCACATGCATAGATTCTTGTACAGTCAAAGTCTTTTTATTGAATACTCTATAAGCTTTACTATTAGTAAAATATCCGAGAAATATACCTTCATCAGATTTTGCATCAAATTTGCCTAAATTATCCCTGTCATTTAAAATAAAACATTTGCATCCAAATACATGAAAGTAACCAATGTTGAGCTTTTTCTCATTCCAAAGCTCATAGGTGGTTTTATATAATTTAGACCTTAGCATAACTCTATTTATAACATAACATGCATTACTTACCGCTTTGGCTCAAAAATAACTAGGCAAATTGTTCTCATTAAGCATTGTTTTTGCCATCTCTTGAAGAGATCTATTTTTTCTCTCTACTACCCCATTTTGTTGAGGAGTTCGAGGAGTTGAAAAAAATTATGCACAAAACCATTTTCATCACAAAAAGTTTTAATATTTTTATTAACAAACACTTTTCCCCTATCACTTCGGATACTTGAAATCGTATAGCCCTTTTCATTTTGAATTCTCTTGCATAACTTGGTAAAGGCATTATGTGCCTCATCTTTATGAGCAAGAAAGATGATCCAAATATATCTAGAGAAATCATCAACAATAACAAAAGCATAATATTTTCCTCCTAAACTTGCAACTCTATTTGGTCCAAAAAGATCCATGTATCAGTTTCAGTGGTCTAGTAGTGGAAATATGTTTCTTGGTTTTAAAAGAAGTTTTTGTTTGTTTACCAAGTTGACATGCATCACAAATTTTATCTTTAAAAAAATTTGCCTTTGGTAAACCTCTCACAAAATCATTTTTTGAAAGTTTGGAAATAAGTTTCATGTTGGCATGACCTAGTCTTCTATGCCATAGCCAATTAGTTTTATTTTGAGCTGAAAAACAAATAGTATCTTGTGAGGTAATTTCTTCAAAATCGATTGTATAAACATTGTTACTTCTAAAAGCAATAAAACAAATATTACAATCATGATCATTCAAAATAATGCACTTATTCATTTTGAAAGTAACTGTAAATCCTTTATCACATAATTGACTTATGCTCAAGAGATTATGTTTTAGACCTTCAACAAGTAGAACATCTTCAGTTATGAGAGAAGATTTATTACCAATTTTACCTATTCCTACGATCTTCCCTTTCGAATTGTCTTCAAATGTCACATGTCCTTCTTCTTTAGATCTAAGATCAAAGAACTTAGTTTTGTCTCCCGTCATGTGTCTTGAACATCCACTATCTAAAAACCATTTGTTTTTGTTTGTGGAGGACTTCATGCATACCTATAAAAACAATTAAAATGATTTTTTTTGGTACCCAAGTTTTTTGGGTCATTTATTTATTAGTATTAGAAGAAACAAGATTTTTAGGTACCAATATGACCCTAATGGTCATTGTATGCTTTCTTCTAATAGGACAAGTATGATAATTATGACAATTTCTATTACAAAAATTACAAATAGCATGTGGCATATATGAAGAACTTGAGTGATTATAATAGTATTCTTTTTTGACAAAATTATTATGAAAAGAATTTTAAATATTGGACTTTGATGTAGAAGCATTATCAAAGAAGTTTTTATAAGGTTTAAATTTTTGTTTTGGCATATATCCCATACCTACCTTGTCAAAAACATATCTTTGACTACCAAGATGTTTTTCAAAATTTCTTTTTCCATTCGTAAAGTTTTCAACAATATTTTCAAAATCAGTTTTCTTCTTCTTCAACTCAAGATTTTCATCTTTCAAAACAATACTTTCTTTTCTTAAAATATCAATTTCGTTTGTTAAAGAAGAATTTTTCTTTTTCAAAGCAGTATATTTGATACCCAATTTTTCAAATTTCTCATATATCTCTTCTAAAACATTTTGCAATTCTTCATATGAAGGATTTTCAATATTATCAAGATTTGTTACCTCAATGTCATTTTTAGCCATAAGACAAAGATTTGCTGATTCTCCATTGCTTGTTTCACTATCTGAGCTACTTGAATCATCATCCCATTAGCTTTTATTGCTTTCTTGCCTTTGTTTCGATCTTTTTTTAGCAGAGGGCAATCTGGCTTGATATGACCAGGCTTATTGCATTTATAACAAATTAAAGTGTCATTTTTACCTGAATCTTTCTTGAAAAACTTTTTGAAGGATTTCCTCGAAGAAGTTTTATTTTTCTTTAAAAACCTCTTAATTCTTCTTGTTATCATCGCAACTTATTCATCTTTGTCATCATTTTCCTCATTTTTATCACTTTCACTTTCATGAGGAACAGCTTTAAGTGCCAAGCTCTTCTTTGACTTTCCTTCTTCTTCTCCTCTTTTCGATGTGTACTCATGGGTGATAAGTGACCCGATGAGTTCATTCACTTCGAGCTTCTTGAGGTCTCTAGCTTCAAGAATCGCTGTCACTTTTGATTCCCAACGTTTTGGTAGAGAGTTGAGAATTTTTCTTACCATTTCCACTTTGGAATAAACTTTGCCAAGAGCTGTCAAGCTGTTTATGATGTTAGTAAAACGAGTGTGCATACTAGAAATAGATTCATCATCATTCATCTTAAACATTTCATATTCATGAGTAAGAATATAAATTTTTGATTCCTTAACTTGAGAAGTTCCTTCATAAGTAACTTCCAAGTTATCCCAAATTTCTTTTGCCGTAGCACAAGTCATTACTCTATTAAACTCATTACCATTGAGAGCATTATATAATAAATTCATAGCAGTTAAATTCAAAGTATAAAGTCTATCGTCTTCACGATTAAACTCTTCTTCTTCCTTTTTGACCTTTACTCCATCAACCACTTTTGTTGGAATATAAGGTCCATTTACAATGCATTTCCAGATTTCTCGACCTTGAGCCTGAAGGAATATTCTCATTCTAACTTTCCAGAATGAGTAATTGTCTCCACAAAAGAGTGGAGGCCGACTACTAGATTGACTTTCACCAAATGAACCTGCAATGTTAGCCATAAGATCTTAACTCAAAAGATAGTTAATCTTATAACAGAGCTCTAGCTCTGATACCAATTATTGCCCAGATGACTAATACAAGAGGGGGGTGAATTGAGTTGTATTTAAAAAAAAATAACAATTATAAATCAAATATACAATATAAACAAAATATGAAACAACAATAAATATAAAGAGTAAGGGTGAGAGAGAAGCAAACTCAGTATGTTAACGAGGTTCGGCCCCACTGCCTACGTTCTCGCCTCAAACTATCCCTTGAGGATCCCCGAATTCACTATTCAACCTCCTTCAGGTGGAGATAGAAACCTATTACACGTTTGAACAACACCGCTACAAAGGATACGTGTAGAACACCCTCTACACTTGCAATCACTTTACACGTGGTGATTCAACTTTTCCCTGTGTAGAACATTTTCTACATGCACAAGGGTTATCCACACCCTTTTACTGATACAAGAATTGATAGTGGGTAGGTTATCAGAAAACACTCCTCAATGAGTGAAATAAGAACAATACAGCGCAAACTATATCTCTCAAAATGAACAAGGGTTAAGGCTCAATGCTTAGAGAAGAGAGAATGAAAGCTTTGAATGAATGTTGTATGTTCTTGGTGTTGTGAATGTGAAGTTCTCAAATGATCTATTTATAGGCATATAAGACTTCATAATCAAATTTAAAAAGATTCACATGTCAAAGACATCATCATTCACTTTTCAAAAATTCAAACATAATATTTTTACTTTTTGCATATGACAAAAGGTGCACACTTTGTTTTTCAAAAATTTCAAACCTAATCTTTTACTTTTTGCATATGACAAAAGGAGCACACTTTACTTTTCAAATTTTTCAAACAAAGACATCTTCCTTTTGCATAAGTCAAGAAAAATATCAATCACTTTTGAAAATATTCAAATAAAACATGCACATGTGAAAGATGACAATCAGTTATCTTTAATATTTTCAAAGTTCAAACTTTTAATCACGTCATGCAAATGTGAAATATGACAATCAATCATCTTTCAAAATTTTTATATTTAATTGTCAAAATATTCATGCACATGTGAAAAATGTATTTTAATGTTTTATGATAAAATATTAATTTTGAACCTTAATCCTAATTTCAAATTTTTAAAAGATTTACAACATTACTCTATGACTTTAATGTGAACTTGTTCCCTTCTTGCTAATGCTTAGTTCCTTGATGTGCTTGACTCTATTGTGTGGACAACTTGAGCTTAAGACTTCTTTATTCTTTGAATTCATTTGTTATCATCAAAATCCATGTGTAGATTTATAATCACACGAAATTTGAAACCTTGGGTTCAACACAGTACTATTTGACAATTTGACACAGAAAGATGCCTCTAATTGTTTTTAATTAATTCATGGATTAAAGTATCTGGAGAGACATGCATGCACTCATCACCATATGTACCACAACTTTATCAACACAAAGAAATACCAGAAATTATCTATGACACGTACATTGGCTTACAAATGAGATCCAAAAAAAAAGAAAACTCAAATCTAGCCAAAAAAAATCTTGATATGTGAAAAACAATCTAAAAAGGAAACATGGCCATAGAGATTTCTATCAACTAGTTAAAAGAGATCCATGAAGAACAGATCCACATGGTAGCTAGTATAGGTTTTCCACTTGTATAATTTGAATAAGCACATTGGGTTGGATCTGATCCACATGTATTAAAAAGTTGAGAAAAATTGGTGAAAATTGTTTACACATGTACATTACAAACCAAACTATTTTTATCCCTAATAATAACATGTTCTTCTATTCAAAGAACTTTAATTTAGTGTGTTTTTATGACTATAAAAATAGGATTGTTAGAACTGCTCAAGGAAAATGTAAATATATAAGGCATCAAAGGGGAGCAACGTAAATTATCATAGACAAGGCAAATAATCATACATAAGTCTCCATTTATTGATGATGTGCTCATGTAACACCCTAATGGAAGATCCAAATCACATGACCTATATTATAAAAAAAACTAGTCAACAATATAATTGATACCCCATTAAAATATTATAAAGAGCAAGAACTTCTTATTCTTAAACAATGTGATATCCCACATACAACCTATCCTTACACATCATATAGGATATCACAATCTCCTTCCTTTAAATTCTCGACATCCTCGTTGGGTTCGTGTTTCATAGGTGGCATGGCTCAAGTCCCACATTTTTTATTGAGATAGGCTCTGATATTATTTTTAACGCCCCAATGGAAGACTCAAACTACATGACCTATACTCCAAAATGACTAGTCAATGATACAATTAGAGCCATTGAAACATATACCACCTACCCTTACACATCAAATGGGGTATCACAGTTCAACCATACAGAAAGAAATCCAATAAGATTAACTTAAATCAAATACATCATTAGCAACCACTAAATCCAAATGAAATTATATAACATTAAGGAAATGATCATCCATTGCTTCAGCCTCAAGGGTCAAGATGGGTTTATCTTGTGTTGGTGTTGACACATATCAACATCCCATTAACCAAACCACCATGGGCGTCTATTTACATCTACCTGGCCATGAGCATAACTCATGTTTGTTTGGCACATATAACCACCACAAATTCCACATAATAAATGTCAACATTGGTATTACTACACTTTTGAAAAAAGAAAGAGAAAAAGTAAATAAAAAATTATAAAGTTAACATATTGTTATAATATGAATTTTATTTTAGAATTTGAAAAAATTAAATTATTTTTTTTGTTTTTTCTGGAAGTTTGGAAAAATTGTAATGATTAGGTAATGATTAAATGAAAATTTTAAAAATTTGAATTTGAAAGGGAAACGCTTCTAGCCGGTGTCTCCTGTAAGTTGGTTTTATCGAAGACAAATAGAGAGCTGCCACGTAACAGATTCCTCAAAGTTGGGTTTGGACACATAGCAGGGGATCAAACTCTCCTTCCCTCTCGAACTAGATCTCTCCCCTCCTGCACTCTGCTCTCTCTCCTTCCCTCTCCTTCATGAAAGGCCTCCATCTCCCTCAAAGCGAAACCCCTCTAACCTCATTTCTCTTTGTCTTTGCGTCCGTCATAGCTCTGTCTACGTCCCTCTCTCTCTCTCTCTCTCTCTCTCTCACTCACTCTCACATCCAAGAAACCAGTGTAAATATAATTTATGTTTGGCTAGGATTAAATGCGTATGATGTTAGGAATAAATATAATCTTCATTGGATTCTAGTGATCCGATAGGAATAAGTATTTGAATTTGAACTCTTATCACTTCTTGTTTGTATTATAAGATAAGAGTCAATAAGAGTCCTAAGTATGTTTAGAGTCTAAGCATCAGTTGAGGAGATAAAGATGCAAGTCGTATTGAAGAAACTGAAACTAATCTGAACTCGATGCAATCTAGAAGGATAATCTAGTCCGAGGTGTTCGCAAGTTGTTAGAAATGTATCTGACTAGGATACTAGATAAACCTGTCAGCTGAGTCCTTCTCGTAGTCAATGACTTCATTATATATCTATAGAGGAATCGGTTGAGGGTTTATTCTCAAGAATTGAACTGCACATATTTACATTGATTGAGAGCTTGAGGATCTGGGTAGAACTTCAAGGGATCGTGCAAAGGAAAATTCTTATGTGAAGGATTTTTCCTAGAAACTCAGTTCGTGGAATTTAGAGGGAGCATATTCCAAGGGAGAGTTGTTCTGTTCAAGATTCAACCACTGGAGGTTCCAGTAGGAAAGGCAACGGTTGGAGAGTGTCAAAGGTTCTGACTACCTACTATGGTAGAAGATAAGCGGGTCGCATGGCTTGAGTAAACGTGTCTAGTTACAAAGGTTTTGTAAATGGTTTACTTGTAGTTCTCACAATCAATGAATTGACTTTTCTGGGTTTGGTTGTCCCGTAGGGTTTTATCTTTGAAGAGTTCTTCAGAGAGTTTCCCTTTGTAACTAAATAAGTGTGTTAACGTTATTAAGATACATTGGTTACTAGTCGATGCTAACAACTTGTATTGACTGTTAACGTGTAGAACTAGGGGTACTTGAGTAGTTTCAATTGGCATCAGAGCATGGTTCACTCAATCTGAGTGTTATCCGTTTTCCTATTGAAGATCATGGCAACACTATCATCACCACTACAATTTCATGGTGATAACTATGCCTACTGGAAGGTAAGGATAAGAGCGTTTCTAAAATCGCTTGATGTGAAAGTACGGTTAATTGTGGAATCAAGATGGACGAGGCCCACATCACCTATAGGAGAATGGACCAAAGAAAAATCTAGCAGCTACAATTTGAACAACAAAGGTCTAAATGCCATTTTTATGGCAGTTTCACCTGATAAATTCAAGATGATTTCTATGTGTGAGAATGCCAATGATGCTTGGGATATTTTAGAAACCACACATGAAGGGACCAAGATGATGAAAAATTCCAATTCCAAATATTGACCTCAAAATTTGAGAAAATAAAAATGCTGGATGATGAGACCTTTAATGAGATTTATGCTAAACTAGATGATATTGTTAACTCTAGGTACAATCTCGACGAGAAAGTGGAGGAGGCACGAGTTGTGAGAAAAATTTTGAAATCCCTGCCTAAAAGGTTTCGACCAAAGGGGCATCCATAGAAGAAAGCAAGGATTTAAACACAATTCGAGTAGAAGAACTGGTAGGCTCTTTGCAAACCTATGAATCTACTCTTCCACAATAGAGGAAAGGTAAGTCCATCACATTCAAAACTACTAAAGAAGAGAGTCATTCTGATGATGAAGATTTGTGCAATGATGACCTAGCCCTTATGGCCAGAAAATTAAAAAATTCTTGTTTCATAAAAAGAATTCTGGAAAAATGAGAAAATGTAAGAATTTTGTTAGAAAGAATGAACCTAAAAAATAGAATAAATACAAAATCGAGACTAAAGAGAAAGTCCAATGTCATGAATGTTCTGGTTTTGGTCACATAAGAATTGAATGTCTGAATTTCAAAAGAAAGACAAAAGCTTTGAATACTACTCTGAGTGATGATTCTGATTCTGAAGATTCAGACACAACTTCTGATAGTGAAACTGCTTTTATTGCTTTCTCTGCATCTATTATTGATCATGCTGACAAGAACAAACAATGCGTGGATGACAACATGGGTATGTGTGACACTGATTCTGATGTTGCCATAAAATTGTTTGATCATGAATTAAGTGTGCAGGAAGCATATGAGAACTTATGTGAAGAGTTCGTGAAAATCTAAAAAGTAAACAAAAAGTTATACAAAAATCTAACCACCATGGAGAATGAGAAAAACAATTTGGTACAGGCATTGAAGCTGACAGAACTGGAATTCACAAAGCTGCATGACCAGAAAGAGGTGCTGGAAAAGGAGTTGGCAGCGTGTCAGGAATTCAAAGAAAAAACTCCCACTCAAAAACTAAATTAACTACTTAAGATTCAAAGAGATAGTTAGTTTTCTAAATTATGTTTTCTAAAAAATTTACAGAATACAGATATCAAGACCAAGTAATTAGTAAAAGAAAAAGTCGTATGCCTGGTAGCACACACATCACTCAAAGCAATGGACACTAGCCTGTAGTATTTGGATAGTGCTTGCTCTAAACATATGACATGAGACAAAGGATTGTTTAAAAAAATTGAGTCTACCATTGGTGGATCAATAGCCTTCGGTGATGGAAGTACAGCAATAGTGAAAGGAAAGGGAAGTGTGAATGTTCCTGGTTTACCTACTCTTTATAATGTTCTTTTTGTTAATGGTTTCAAGACAAATCTATTAAATATCAGTCAATTTTGCGATGATAATCTTTTTTGTGTAGTTTGCAAAGGATGAATGCAAAGTCTACGATAATGCTAGAAAATGGATCTTAAATGGCACCAGAATTGCTGACAACTACTATGGAATCACTCCTATCAATAAAATGCGTTGTCACAAAGTAGAACTAGATGAAACTGAGTTGTGGCACTACCGTCTAGGTCACATCAACTATAGGGACATGCAAAAGATCTCTAAGAAAGAAGTTGTACATGGATTGCCCAAAATCTTGAAAAACAAGAAGATGGTGTGTGGAGCTTATCAAAAAGGAAAGCAGACAAAGGCACTGCACATGAAGATAGTTGACATTCTGACTTCAAGACCACTTGAGCTGTTACACATGGATTTGATGGTTCCTACTCAGAATGAGAGTCTCGAAAGAAAGAAGTACATAATGGTCATCATGGATGACTATTCAAGATACACGTGGATAATTCTGTTGAGAGACAAAACAAAAACCTTCGAGCTTGCAAAGAAATTGTTTAGACAACTACAAAGAGAAAAGAATTTTTCTATCTCTCGTATATGTAGTGATCATGGTAGAGAATTTGAAAATACTAATTTTTCTTCCTTTTGTGACAAATAGGGAATACATCAAGAATTCTCCACCCCTATCACTCCACAGCAAAATAGAATTGTGGAGAGAAACAATAGAGCAATACAAGAGATGGCTCGCACCATGCTGAGTAACAAAAAGTTGGCTTTATACTTCTGGGGAGAAGCTGTCAACACTGCTGGACACATTTTGAACTGTGTAGTCTTTCGTCCAAGCACCAAACTCACCCCTTATGAGTTATGGAATGGAAAGAAACCCACGATAAAGTACTTTAAAATGTTCGGGAGCACTTGCTACATTCTGAGAGACAGAGAGAATACTCAGAGTACCCACAAATTCGACAACAATAGTGATAAAGGAATATTTCTGGGATACTCATCAAACAGCAAGGTCTACAGAGTTTACATTCTACGAATTAAGACAGTGATGGAGTCAGTCAATGTAGTTGTGGATGACAATTCCAAAGAGATGACCACGAAGGAACTTGACCACCTTATTGAAAAAGTCGAAGAAAACTCAACTGATCAAAAGGACACAAATTCAGTGAAACCTGCTTCACCAAGCTCAACTCCATACTATGAAAAGGAGCCTTCTACAAGAATCAGCCACAATCATCCAAAGAAAAACATCCTTGGAGACTTGAGTGAAGGTATGAGATTAAGAAAATGAGTTTTCAATCAAGTCTCATATATTTTCTATTTGTTGCAGGTTGAACCAAAGAAGGTGGAAGAAGCCTTACGAAATGAAAGCTAGGTAAACACCATGCACGAGGAACTACATCAGTTCACTCAAAATCAAGTTTGGGAGCTAGTACCGAGACCTAAGGATCATAACGTCATTAGAACAAAGTGGATCTTTAAAAACAAGTTAGACAAACATGCCACCATTGTTCGCAACAAGGCCAGACTGGTGGCACAAGGATACACCCAAGTTGAAGGAATTGATTTTGAGGAAACCTTTGCACCAATAGTTTGGAATTAGTTTGCATATTGCTAGCAATTGCCAGCCATTTACATTTTAAGTTTTACCAAATGGATGTTAAAATTTCTTTTTTAAATGGCATACTAAATGAACAAGTATTTGTAGAACAACCAAAGGGATTTACTAATCACTTGTTTCCTGACCATGTTTTCATATTGAAGAAAGCTCTTTATGGATTGAAGCAAGCACCTTGAGCAAAGTATGAACGACTCACAAAATACTTGCTTGACAATGACTTTGTCAGAGGTCAAGCTAACTAAACACTATTTTTAAGAAAATCTAGTAAGCATCTACTTATAGCTCAAATATATGTAAATGATATTGTATTCGGATCCACTCTTGATAAACTTTCACATGAGTTTTCCAAGGAAATGAAAAATGAGTTTGAAATGAGTATGATTGGTGAATTAAATTTCTTTCTTGGAATTCAAATTAAACAAACTGAAGAAGGAATTTTTATTTCACAATCTAAATATACTAAAGATCTTGTTAAGAAATTTGGCATGGAAGGGAAGACACATGCTCGCACTCTGATGAGCACTTCAGTTAAAATATGCTTAGATTCTATAGGTAAGAGCATTGATCCTACTCTCTATAGAAGCATGATATGAAGTCTTCTTTACATTACTACTAGCAGACCTGATATTACTTTTAGTGTAGGTGTCTATGCATGATTTCATACAAATCCTAAAGAATCAAACCTCACTGCAGTAAAAGAATCTTGAAATACCTGAATGCTATGGTTGACTATGGAATCCGGTAATACCCGAATGCTACCGTTGACTATGGAATCTGGTATTCCAGATATTCAAATATGAGTCTAGTTGGCTATTCTTATGCTGATTGGGCTAGTAATGCTGATTACAAAAAAAGCACCACAGGTGGTTGTTTTTATGTCGGTAGCAATCTGGTAGCATGGATGAGCAAGAAGCAAAATTTCATCTCCCTATCCACTGCTGAAGCCGAATACATTACGGCTAGCAGTTGTTGCACTCAGCTTCTTTGGATGAAAAAGATGCTTGAAAACTATGGGTTCTCTCAAGATACTATGACTATTTATTGCGACAATACAAGTGCCATTAGTATCTCGAAGAACCCTGTGCAACATTCATGGACCAAGCACATAGATATAAGGCATCACTTCATACGAGACTTGGTTGAAACAAAGGTAGTGTCACTTGAATATGTTGATACCGAACACCAACTGAAAAATTTGTTCACCAAACCTTTAGATGGTCTAAGATTTTAGTTTCTAAGGAAGGCCATTGGTGTGTGTGACATGCCCTGATTTTTGTTTTATTTTCTTTATAATAATATATAAAAAAAAAAAAAAAAACATTGGTTGCTTTAATTGATTTTTTTTCCTAGAATCTTTGTGTGGCTATCATGTGTAAGGTATAGGTTTTTCTGAGTTTGTAATTATAAAAAGAGTGGTTTTCTAATTTTCAACATGCAGTAACTTGCACCTTATATAATCTTGAAATTAGTATATTTTAATTTTAATTTTGAGATTTGTTAAAATTAAGTAACTATTCATTGCTAAAATTGAGATATTTTCTTCTTAAAAAAAAGTGTAAAATTAAATCTAATTAAGAATCATCTCAATAATTTTCTAATATCAGGACTATTATTAATGCTTACCAATAATGTTCTATCTTAATTATAATATTTGGAACCTATACCCTAATTGACAGATCGATGTTTTAAAGTACCAGTTGTTGCGTCCGTAGTGGATGAGACAAAAACAGCCATTAATTAAAGGCATCTCACGTTGGGAAAAATTCATTAGGCCTAATCAATTACTTATATGTGTGATATATATCTTTGACACGTACTACTTGATAGCTATGTGAGCCAGTAATGTTTAGGACATCATTGCAATATGGGAAATCATGAGGGCCATCATTGCAAACACGACCATCTACAAGAAAACGGACTTTTGCAACTAATTAATATTTTTTGATTGCTAATATTCTTTTCGTTACTATTAATTGGTCGACCATGACTTTTTTCCGGCTTCCAACATAAGGTTAGCCCACAAAGTACATAGGAACGACGAGCACAACACATATATCCATCCATCCGGGCCATCCCCAACCTAGCTAACTTGTTTCGATTAGTTTCAAACGTACAGAATTTCAAGTTTTCAACATCTTCTATCTCCTCCTCACTTCCTCCTTTCCTTATATGCTATGATGGTGGGTCCTAAATTTTCTTGTGTTTGTATATATATATTGATAGATTTTGAGTAGCTCTTTTCCTTGTCAGGTTAGGGTAGATAGAGTAAATCGATTTCTTTGAACTTTTACATCAACAGTTAAACCTTTGACGTCATTTTATATATTTTCCAGTAGTGCCATTTTCATTTGGTCTTTTTGAATTTTTAAATTATGTTTGGATGTAGCAGTTATCAGAGTTGATATGTGAATAGTTATATTTTGTGTATCCTATTCATATGTGTTTAAATATAAATAAATTGATATATATGTGTTTGAATATATGAAATAAGTTGAAATGTGTTTAACTTTTTACGAAAAGTTGAAAAAGTAATAGATCTTAAGAATAATTAGTTTGAAATGAATTGAGGTGATTTTGATATCAGAATATAACGTCGACTTAATTTCGTTTGCCAACCAGCATGACAATATTCTCGACATTATATATATTAGTATATTACATGAGTCGTGGCCACAATCGTACAAATTCATCCTTGCCATACATGAACAGGAAGAATAACCTCACAACTAAACATATATATATATATATATATATATTATAAATGACAATGTCCAACAAAATGCACTAATCCAAACACTAGTTACTTCACTTGTTATTAATTGTAACGATCGAGATCACCACAATTTAAAACTCATTGCTGATCAGGCCAGCAGCCAAGCTAGACTCTGATCATTAATTTCTATAATCAAATCATGAAAGCGGATCAGGATTTAATGTGTTAGCCACATCAATGACAAACCTGTACTTGACATCTCCTTTGGCAAGTCTTTCCATGGCAGTGTTAACGTAGTCCATAGGAATAACTTCGACGTCCGCTGTGATCTTGTGCTTTGCTGCAAAATCCATCATCTCTTGGGTTTCTTTCATTCCCCCAATTGCGCTACCCCCAACAATTTTTCTACCTTTTAAATCACATGCATGTACAATAACAATAATAGTATAGATTACTCTTAGGAAATTAATAATAAAGGAAATTAATTATATTATTTTCTTTTGATTTTATTATCCTCAATCACAATAACTATCTAAGTTGTTTTTCCATTTAATTAATTAATGTGACTGAGGATGACAATTTATAAAATAGAAATAAATCTAGCCGCTCGGTAATATAAATCATGAGGACGATCCTACATACAAAACGAGAAACAAGAAAAATAAAAATAAAATAAAAATTTAATAAAAAATAAAAAATTGTACTTACCAATCATTAAAGAAATATGTGGTAGCTCAGGAGGCTGACTTGGAGCACCAAGCAATATTAGTTTTCCATCGGTCTTCAACAAATTAATCAATGGCAAGAGAGGGTGAGGGGCTGAAACAGTGTCGAGGATTCCGTCCATTGTGCCCATAGCAGCCTGATAGAAAACAAATTAATTAATTAAAGATATATATATATTTAATATTTAAGATCAAACTTTTTAATTAATCTCATTTTTTAATTTGTTACATATTAAAGAAAAAACTCATTTTCTTATTTGTTGTCTAAACCCAAATTAAATATGGGGAATTAGTATGTACTTAATTAATTAGTTACCTGCAATAGTTGCTCTTGGTCCTCATGACTCGTGACCAAAAAGTGATCAGCACCGAGGCATTCCAATGCTTCCTTGTGCTTGTTTGGGGAGCTGCTTATTACAGTGACCTTCATTCCCAGAGCTTTGGCAAATTTCACGGCCACATGACCCAGGCCACCCAGCCCCACCACCCCTAAATGCTGGTCGGGGTTGTTTAGTCCAAAGTGCATCATGGGGCTGTAAACTGAGATTCCTGCGCAAAGCAGTGGGGCAGCTCCGTCCAGTTGTAGATTATTTGGGACTAACACTGCAAAATGCTCGTCCACAACAAACTTATCTGAATATCCACCAAATGTTTTCAAGCCATCCTGGTGATTGTACCCAACGTAGGTCCATATCATTTTGGGGCAATAATTTTCTAAGTCCTGTTTGCAATTGTTGCATGAACCACATGATCCCACCATGCACCCCACGCCTGCTTTATCTCCTGTTTTGAATTTTTTTACATTGCTCCCAACCTTTGTCACTTCACCTACAATCTCATGCCTATATAAACAAAACAGTAACAATTTGGACACACATTGATGCAGACATAATAAGAATCATTCTAAAAACTAATTAGTCAACAAAATTTAAGAATTGAGATTGACAAAATATTCAAAATAGAGAAAAGTTCTTAAAAGTATTGATCAATGGTAAAATTCGAAATTAATGAAGCCTACAAACCGGGTTTAAATAGCTTTCAAAATTCAAAATTATGATAATCTTTCTGAAAAGAAAATATAAATTATTGTATCATGAAAATTAAATACGTAATTAAACAATAATCTTACAAAAAATTTGACCAAAAAATCGAAGTCGGAATCACTTTTAAAACTTGAAATGAAATATTTTCTAAGATTAAAAGAATGAATGTAAATAGATGATTTGTTGGGAAAAACAATGAATATTGCTCAAATCCAAGGAAGATTAAGCTTTCATGTCATATTTGTACAAATTCACCTTCTTAAAATAGTTCAACACAATCAACGTAGAATTTAACCTGGACCCTATCAATTTAGATTTGTATCATATACACAAACATATATATATATTAGTAGTGGGCTACGTGCAAGGCACGTTTGCCCCTATTGAATTAATGATGTGTGTGATAATATTGGATAAGAAAAATAGTGAGGCTAGGAACCGGATTAGGATTTATAAACTCTAATAACCAGACGACATATCATCATTCTATAAGGATTTATAATATAAACTACTTTCAAAAGATAATTATGACTTTAATATACATTAAATTTAGATCTAGAAGATATTATGGGTCTAATGAATTATATAATTTTGAGAGAGAAAGTCATGCACCAAGTCACCATGTGATGATCTAGTTAGGTTTCCCTCCTCTACCCCTTAATTGGATAGTAGTACACGGTTTTGTTCCACTAGCATAATAATTGTGAAGTCAGTACATGATAAAGTAGAATATTTCATCATTGTCTTTATTTAATATTATATAATATAAACATCACGGAATTATTATAATTTTTTTAAATTTTCATACAAAATATAATAAATAATTTAACTTTTTCAAATCTTATTTTAACTTTTTTAAAAATAAAAATAAAAATAATATCCTAATAATATTATATTAAATTCTCATCTTTTTCCTAAAATCTTCCAATCTCATCTCATAATCCAAATCCACTCATATGATCCAAAACAAACCTAAATGGTAAAGTTTGTAAGAAAAGAAGATGAGCAGGCAATAAGAGAGACGAAGTGAGAGGCTCCTTCTCAATCTATCAGAAAAAATATCAAATTATTTTTTTATTATTTTTATTATCCATTGCTCATCAATCTTTTATTGAAAAGATATTTTTTTCTCAATTTTAACTTTTTGATTAAAACTTACACCATGTGCATGAATCCATTTTTGTCTTCTCCACCATCTCATTTACTTTGTTATTTACTTTTCTCTTCTCCCAAAGACTTAAAGACTTACCTCATTAACTTTGTGTGCGATGCATGATGGATGCTTTGCAAAAAAAATAATTGGAGATTATCAAGATGTCGGATTCCTTTTATATAAAATCCCCGAACTTTGATACAATTATCAATGAATTGAAATCAATCTTGACCACTTCTCGTATTTTAGATTAAATTTCTATTTTTCGTGTTATGAAATATAAATATTTTTATATACAAATACTGTTATCATTTTTTACTTTATAGACTTAAAAAATATTAAATACACTTGTTATTCATCTTTATTTTATACATTCTATAAAAACCTTGCAATGGAACTAAATAAAAATAGGAAAAAAAAAGTGATCAAAATAAAAAGTAGTTCAATCTCATAATTAAATTCTTACCGTTAGATTATATTTAAAAACACTTGGACAAAGGGCTAGATTAAAACCCATCAAACCTAGCTTGATTCTTTTTATATAAAATCCCTGAACTTTGATACAATTATCGATGAATTGAAATCAATCTCGACCACTTCTTGTATTTTATATTAAATTTCTATTTTTCGTGTTATGAAATATAAATTTTTTTATATACAAATACTGTTATCATTTTACTTTACTTTATAGACTTAAAAAATATTAAATGCACTTGTTATTCATCTTTATTTTATACATTCTATAAAAACCTTGCAATGGAACTAAATAAAAAAAGGAAAAAAAAAGTAGTTTAATCTCATAATTAAATTCTCATAATTAGATTAGATTTAAAAACACTCGGACAAAAGGCCCAAATTAAAATCCATCAAACCTAACTTTTTCCATTTTTTTTTGTTCTTCATTCTCTCTACCCCATCTCCAGCGGCCTCCCTTTCCCATAAACCAATGTTGATCTTTCTATCCATCCTTGTAGTAGTTGATAAGTGCTTATTATAATATTGTCCAATGTCTGACAAATTGATATTTCCTATACGCACGCATGCATTAGCCAATTAAAAGAAAGAGAAACTCTGTATGCATGCACTGATCCTGACCAACTGGAAAGAGACTTTTGCACAGACAGTGTACACAAAAATGGAAGGAAAGAGTGAATATATGAAATACACAAAAATGGAATGAGAATTTACTGTTCATTCATGTATCAATATGATAGACACTTATTATTATAGAAAGATATATCAAGCATCTATATATATATATATATATATATATGTATATATATATATATATATTTATGTACATATATATAGACACAAGAAAAGATTACCCGGGGACGATTGGATAGTTGGTGATTCCTGACTCATTTTTAAGGATGGCAAGGTCTGTGTGGCAAATCCCACAATAGATTATCTTTATGGTGATGTCGTTATCGCCGTTAATCCTGTACATGAAACGCACTGTAATTCACTGTAATTTATTTCTGCACAATCTTGTATTGAGTTTCCAATCTTTTAGAGAGAGCAAAGAACGTCATCATGATCCAAAATTATCAATACCTACCTCCTAGAAAAGTGAAAGGGGGAGAGAATTCCAGAGGAATCTCTTGCTGCCCAGCCATACGCCTTGATCATTGGTAGTTCTTTTTCTTCTTCTGCTGCTGCTGATGATGCTTTCGACATTTTCTTTTCTTTTCTTCGTAAGACAGATCTTGGAGAGAGATGGAAGTGAAATTTGAGATGAATTATGAATGCTTCCTGGTGGTGATCGATGCCTCCATTTATAATCCTTATCGGATAGCAGTGACGAGCAAGAAATAATTGAAAAAAAAAGTCTTTGAAATTGAAAGAACTAGTCTCATGACAAGACTTAAAGTGGCTTGCATGCCACCCTTTCAAATATATTATAAATATTTATTTTAATAGTTTTATATTTATATTAAAAAATTTAGATAATTAAAATAAAGTTACTATTTATTTAAAAATTAACAGTTACATTTCTTGATTAAAAGAAGTAACACTCAGAAAATACTATAAGATAAGAGTCTTGACCTATCTATATATATAAAGGCATATGAAAACAGTATATAAGAGTCTTGACCTATCTATATATATAAAGGTTCTCCATCAATTACATTCTCACGTTACCCTCCCGTATAGCTTGAGCCGTCTACTTAATCCTGCAGCGAACAATTGCCATTAACGTGTTCACAAGTCCAAGTATTCCAGAAGGTTCATATTATTTTACTTCTTTATTTGACCGACTCCTTAGTCTAGTGGGTGATGTTGTTATTTTATGTTATGGGTTAGTGGTGTCTAGACGATGTTACCTAGTGGGAGTTGTTATGTAGTGGGTTCAGATTGTGGGTAAACATGATTGTGGTTAGTTATCATTTGGGTTGTATTTATAGTCCAGTTATCCATTAATGAAGCATCTAATTCATTTGACTTTTATCACATGTTTGGAGGCACTAGTTTCTTGAAGTACCAGATTTCTTTTTACTTAAATTAGAGAGTTCGTAGGAGAACCAAATTGATTTTGAGGTACTATCCATGAAGGGCGAAGATATTTTAAATTCAAGAGCACGTAGCTCACAGTTGATGGTTTTGTAGATAAGATGAGAGCGTGGTGGTCTTCTTATCAGCTGTCAGGTACACCCAGCTTTATCTTAGCTAGAAAACTCAAAATCTTGAAGAATGACCATAAGAAATGGAATAAGGAGGTGCTTGGGAACATTGGGGATCAAAGAAAGTCGTCTCTTTTCAAGGAGTTGCATAGATTAGATGAAAAAGAGGCTGTAGGGGTTCTCTCGACTGAAGAGGATGGAAGAAAAGTAAGTGTTGTTATTGATCTCAAGAAAATTACTCTTATGGAGGAGATTTCATTGCGACAAAAGTCTAGGGCTCTTTGGTTGAAAGAAGGAGACAAGTGCACCAAATTCTTTCATAGTGTTGCAAATTCTCATAGAAGAAATAATACAATTGAGGTGCTCCACTTAGATGGTTGTGTTCTTGTGGATCATTCAACTACTAAGGATCACATTGTCTTTTTTATGAAAGGCTTCTTACGGAGCCGTTTTCTTGGAGACCCAAGGTCGATGGGCTTGTGTTTGATTTGATTGACCAGCCTAGTGCAATTTGGTTGGAGAGAATGTTTGAAAAGGCAGGAGGTGCTTAATTTGATAAGAGTTATGAACAAAGATAAAGTGTCGGGACCTGACGTCTTTTCCATGGCATTTTTTCAGGCATGTTGGGACATCGTCAAGGAGGATATCAAGAAGGTTTCTTTCGAATTTCACTCTTTTATTAAATTTGAGAAAAACCTAACTGTTACGTTCATTGCACTTATCCCTAAAAAAGTTGCATCCGTATAGATGGACTTTCGACCCATCAGTCTTGTTAGTGGTGTGTACAAGATTATCTCAAAGATGCTCGCTAACCATCAGAGTTTGGTTATGGAGAAGATTATCACAAAATCTCAAAATGCCTTTGTCAAGGGTAGACATATCCTTGACTTCGTTCTCATTGCTAATGAATATTTGGAGAGTAGAATTTGAGATAGAGTTCCAAGTATCCCTTGCAAATTGGATATGGAAAAGGCTTTTGACCATATCAACTGGGATTTTTTTATATAAATCCTTGGCAGGCATGGTTTTGGAGAAAAATGGGGTAAGTGGATGAAGTTTTGCATCTTTACAACTAGATTCTCAATTTTGGTTAGCAGCACTCTAACTGGTTTTTTTAACAGCTCATGGGGATTAAGAAAAGGATCCCCTTTCTATTTGTTTAAGTCATGGATATGTTAAGTAGAATGTTGATAGTGACAGTGGATAGGAGTTTTATCTTGGGCTTCTCAGTGGTTCCATCCATGGTAGCATTAATATCTCTCACTTACTCTTTGCAGATGATACCTTGATTCTATGTGAGCCAAATTCTAATCACATCCGTTCTTTTAGGGCTTTTTGTTATGTTTTGAAGCTATAGTTTGTTTAAAAGTCAATTTGTTCAAATTTGAATTTGTCCCTGTAGGTTTGGTCAATAATCTAGGGGATTTGGCTGATATATTGGGATGTAAGTTGTCTTTTTTGCCTATGAAATATTTGGGTCTTCCCTTGGAGGCACCTTTTAAATCTTTGGCAATTTGGAATGGTGTTTTAGA
Organism: Carya cathayensis; assembly: GCA_011037825.1. Taxonomy (NCBI): domain Eukaryota; kingdom Viridiplantae; phylum Streptophyta; class Magnoliopsida; order Fagales; family Juglandaceae; genus Carya; species Carya cathayensis. Next base: position 399,567 of record QGSO01000318.1, on the reverse strand, counting down.
GAAAATTGAAAGTAGGTTGGCTGGCGGGAAAAGGATCTACTTGTCCAAAGGTAGTAGAATCACCTTAATTAAGAGTACTTTATCAAATATCCCAACCTATTTCCTATCTTTATTCCCTTTGCCTACAAAAGTGGCTAATAGAATTGAAAGGATTTTCTTGACTTCTTGTGGGGTGGATGGGAGGATGAGAAGAAATTCCATTTGCTTAAATAGGATAAGATTTGCTCTCCTTTATTTTCAAGAGGTTTGGGGATTAGAAAGATGAAAATTTTCAAGAAGGCACTTTTAGGGAAATAATTATGGTGGTATCATCACAAAGGGGATGCTCTCCGATGATTGTTATTGATTCTAAATATGAGAGTATTTGGAGAGGTTGGTCCTCAAATGAGGTTAGAGGGGCATATGGAGTGGGAGTGTAGAAATTTATTCGCAATGAATGGGGGAAGTTCTTCAGAAATTTTAGATTTAAAGTGAGTAGGGGTGATAGATCAGGTTTTGGCATGATGTATGGTATGGAGATGTGGCCTTGAAGATTACTTTCCCTTCCCACTTTAGAATTGCTTCGGATAAAGGTGCTCCTGTAGCTAATTGCATGAGCAACACTATAGGTCTTATTCACTGGTCTGTAAGCTTTATTACAGATGCTTAGAATTGGGAGGTGGGGGCTAACACTAATTTGGGGCTAACACTAATTTTTACAGCTTGCTCTATGCCTTAAATTTACAATCTAGAGGGGAGGATAGACTAATCTGGAATCAGCTTGGTAATAAGAAATTTTTGGTTAGATCATTGTACAAAGTCTTGGTGCCACACTCTTCTAGTGATTTTTTCCTTTGAAAAAAATATTTGGAGATGCAAAGTCCTCTCAAGGTCCAATTCTTCGATTGGTTGGCTACTCATGAAAAAATACTTACTATTGATAAGCTAAGAAAGTGTGGAATTATTGTAATGGATTGGTGTTTTATGTGCAAAACGTGTGGAGAATCGGTGGATCACCTTTTTCTTTATTGCAATGTGTTGAGGGCTTCGTGGGATGAGGTCTTTGTCAAGTTCGGCATTTCTTGCGTGATGCCTGCGAGTGCAGAGAACCTTTTGGCCAGTTGGAGAGCGATTCAAGGAAATCGTTCAAATATCGACTGTTTGGAAAATAATTACTGTCTTATGTGGTGTATTTAGAATGAGAGGAATGCATAATAGAAAATACTCAGTGGATGGGGATTAGGAGTTTATTTTTCAATACTTTTTTGTTTTGGACTTCGGTTATTGTGATGGATGAACTTTAGTTCCAATGACTTTCAATCTGTTTTTCAGCTTTAATTTGTAATTAGGTTTTTTCTATTGTATACTTCTTATATACTTGGGCTATGCCTAATTACATAGTTTTTAATAAATTTCTTATATATATATGCACATATAAGAAATTAAAGACCAGCACATAAAAATGACGATTGTTTGAATATGTATAAAGAATATTGTATCAATCTATTTAGTAAAATGACTACTGTTGGGATAATTAGATCGAAACGACATTTTTGAGTCTTAAGTCCTAGTTTGTTTTAAAATTGAGAATATACCTTCCGATGAGATAAAAAGATTGTAATGTCATGGCAGGATCAAGCATGATATTCTAATCATAAAACCTAAAAACAAAAAAAGGAAGGCGTAATGATATCCTCTCCCATCCTTGTAAATAATCAGATATGGCAAGGTTTATAAACTGAGGTAAAATCACATTTCTCATCTTTACAATGAAAACAACACACCCTTACAAACTTGTTCAAAGTAAGAAATTATGACCAAGTACCACCAAGTTTCGATGAAAAGAACACTCCCTTATCTATATTACCAAGTTACAAACTTCTGCATAGCCATCCGCCTGGTACATTTGAGTAGAGAGAATTTTCCACCGTAAACCCTCTCTCTGCACGTAGGATTCATCTCTCTCTCTCTGTGGCGACAGCTTATTTAGGCAGCTTCTATGTGACAAGCACAGTAACAACACATTGAAAATCAGAAAACCACTAAAGGAAACCGCAAAATTCGGTTGGGGAAGAAACCCTAGCCCAGCCCAACTTCAATCTTTTTTGATAACCAGCAATGCATGCATATAGATTTCAAGGGAGGATACCAACTCACCATCCCATTGCAACTCCAAGATAAATGGCAGTATTATTATCAGCGCCTGGCTCTGTCATCATCACGTCTGTCATCATACCTTTTTCTCTCGTTTGATCGCAAATCATTGTATCTTGCTCCCTTGGAGTAATCCATACGTCTGTCCATCTCATGACTTCTATTTTCACGCTCTACTTCCTCTCCTCTCGCCTGCCTTCTACTTCCGCCTCGCTGCTCTGCATTAGCCCTCTCATGCCTTATATATTCATAATCTTCATCTCTTCTATGCTTTCTCACTCTGTGCTCCTCTTCATATCTGCTTTGTCTTCCCCTTCCCCCAAGCTCCTCATGCTCCCGGTCATCCTTTCTACTGATGCGTTGTGGTTCATCATCCTCGCTATCCTGCTGTCCCACAGATCTAACCCTTGTGTCCCTCTTATGATCATCCTTGCTCAAGTGTGCTTTGGTATTCAATTCATACCTGATCTTAGAGTCCTTCCATTGCTCCCCAATGTGCTCTGCCTCTTTCACATAATTGCGATTTGATAACTTTGACTCAGGATCTTCTTTTCCATCATCAGGACTCCTCTTCCCCTTCATTACTTCTTGACTCCTGTACCTGGATCTATCCATAGTATCTCTCCCTGACCTGTACAAATCATTATCAATGTCATTGAGTGGAGAAACTGCTACCTCTTCAACTATTTTATGTTTCCCTGCAGTCCTATTAGCATTTCTCCGATCATAACTGACACCATAGTCCTCATCAGTATTGTGCCTCCTAATTCCACCCTTCTTTTTTTGTTCATCTGTACCAGTACCAAAATCATCATTGTCAGTGTCATGCCTCAGACTTCTCAGACTTTTATCTGTTATTTCCCTTTTTTGTTTTCTTGCTCTTTCAGAATCATATTCATCAACCACATCATTCATTCTGCTTCTTTTCCCATGTCTACCATTGCTGCTTTTTTTTATATCTTCCACATCAGAGTCACCTCCCTCTTTCCATCGGCCCCGACCATGCTGATCATTCTCTTTCTCCAGTTGAATTCTTCTCTCTTCTACTTCAATATTGGTATCATCAATTTCATCCTCTGAGTCATGTCTTCCCCTAGTTCGTGTTTGCTGATTCTCCTTCTGAATTTGCTTCTTGGATGAGCCTTCATCAAAATCAGAATCATCATCAGAACCATGCCTCCTACTTGACTTCTTGTACTTGGCCCCTTTTTTGGAACTCTCATGGCCAATGCCATCCTCATCAGTAGCAGAATCCGAATCAGAATCATCACTATCGTGCTTTCTGTTCTTGTGCTTCTTTGAGGTCTTGTGCTTCTTGCCAACATCCCTATCAGAATCAGAATCATCACTGTCGTGCAACCTGCTTTTATTGTGATTCTTTAAAGTCTTGCGCACATCGACATTCTCACCAGAATCTGTGGCAGAAGCCGAATCATCACTGTCATGCACCCTGCTTTTCTTGTGTTTCTTTAAAGCCCTGTGTTTCTTATCAACAGAGATGTCACGATCACTTTCATGATCACTCTGCCTATTACTTCTATGGTGCTTTGCTTGAAGACCTTTTACATGTTTCCCACTGCTATCTGTATCAGAAGAATCAGACTCATGCCTTCTCTTTTTACTTTCTTCCTTCTTGTGGCGCCCAGATTCTTTAACACCCTTTTTCTTATCATCTTTTTCAACTTTCTGATCTTCCTCCATATTTTTCTTTGACCTGAGCTCTCTATCTAGAAAAGCATGTTCACGCTTGATATTGTCACTACGAACATTTTTCCAGCCATCTCTTGCATCATCATTCCCTTCAATACTGTGTTCCTTGAGTTCCGATGCAGAAATCCCAAAAGCAGCTCTTAATGTTTCCAGCTGCTTCTCTTTTCTAGCAGCAATTTGGTGGGTCTGTGTCTCTGAAAGCCTGGTAAAAATTAAAACACAAACTCTCAGATTATGTCCATCATTGAAAGCTAGAAAAATAAACCTATTAGAAGGCATGGTGGTAAGTATAGCTAGAACTACTTTTAAGACATTCTTCTTTTATGTTGAGGGATGTTCCTTACGGGACAGAATAATTCTTCCTTGAAGTTTACCATATGTTCTTCCTCAAACAAAAAAATCTAATGGAGATTTTTTTAATTTATACACAAAGTTACATGTAGCCTCACACGCCAAAACTTGTCCCCTGGCACATACACCTGCATTTCATATCTAAAGAGATGAATCGCAAGCACAAAAGAAAAAGGGTCTATTGCAATCTACCTGTGCTTAATATAACAAGCTCTCAAGTCTGCTCCATTTGAAAATCCATTAAGGAAATAATTACAGATATACAGAAGTAAAAACATAAAAATGAGATAAATAAATGAAAGTTATTCGAAAGAGAACCAAGTAGTTAGAAGTCAGAAACATAAATTCCCAACTAAACCCCAGCTCTGGATAAAAAAATAAGCCTTCATTCATTACACCTTGCAGCCAAGAGGGCGAAACAGCTTATTCCAATAGCACGGTATACTAACATTTGGGGGAGTGTTACATCGTGCCACACTAATCTTATTAGTCTATTATCACTGTTAATATATCACGAAAGAAATATTATTGGAGTCAGCCCCTATTTGAGGTCAGCCGGCGCACACCATATGTGGCAGTGGGAAAATGACGTAAATCTCCTTAGGTTTTCGATTCCCACCCTTTTGATTTTCACTTTTGACTTTCACCTCCCTTTCGATTTTCACCTCCCCTCTCCCGATCGTCGCTCGCCTCCTCACCTCCTCTCTCCCGATCGTCGGCTCGACCTCCTCACCCCCCCTCTCCCGATTGTATCCCCCCTCTCCCGGCGTCGGCTTGGAGCAGGTTGACACGGTCGACGGCAACGGTTGCCTCCACCTGTCAAACGCTGTGAGCCTCTTGGAAGAACCCCGGGACGGAGGCTTTTCCCAAGGGAATCCCGCGGTACTTGATCCCGACCCTGTTGGGGTTCACCGTCGTGAAGAGCATCCGTATGCTGAGGGAGAGAGAGGCGGAGGTGGCGGGATTCGCCGCGGGATTGGTTTCGGAGGGATTGGGAGTGGTGATGCCCATATACTGGACGCCCACCTGTTGGAGATCGAAGGAGGGCTTCTTGGGTTTGAGGGCCAAGACGATGACCAAAACCACGGCCAGGACAAGGAGGGCCAAGAAGGAGAACAGGAGGAAGAGGCAACAGCAGCAGCCTTTGAAGGAGGCAGAGGAAGACGACGACGTTGGGTAGTACTGCTGGCGGTACGACCGTGGTCGCGGTGGGTTTTTTGTTCAATATCTCAAAGATCTAATTTAAACAATAAAATTATAATTGAGTTTAAAAGAAAGATTCAAAATTGGTGAGAGATCTTGATGTAAGATGTGATTTGAGAAGCTTGAGACGGTGAAATGACGAAATCTGAAGACTATTTCCTGCAGCTCGAGAAAATAGAAGACAAAGGTCGTATATTAACATGCATTATACGAAGAATAAATCGTTTGCTCTGTTAAACGATTTCCCAAGGAGCAGCGCCTTTGTGCAGATGAAGTAGTGTCACTCGATGTTTCTGGGCGGAGAGACGGCATCGCCGGTGGTGCTGGACGGAGGAAGGTGTCACGCGGGCGACGAAGGAGGAGTTTCGCGGGAGGCATTCAAAATGCAAAATGCACGTTTTGAATTATTAAAAAAAAAAAAAAGGGGGATGCCACGTATGGTATGCAAGTGTGCTTCTGCTACAGTTGTGGATCCGTAGCATTCCTCATCACGAAAACGTTACTTGTAAAAATACATACATATATATATATATATATATACCAGTATCAACCATAAACCAGCATTTTTTTAAAAATTAATACATACTACTAATACACAAGCAACTGCGGGAAGAAGGTAAACAAACAAAACGCTTCAACTTTCTGAACTTGAAAAAACTGAAAAGAGTGAAATTACTTATTGTTAGCCACAGCAATGGCGGTGGGCCCATCCTGGGAGGTGGCTGCGGCGGCTTCCAAAGTCCTCCGGGCATCCTCAAGCTTCTCTGCAATCTCAGCGTCAGTGTAACCTTGATCTATAAGTGTATCCTGGAGTACGACAAGCTTGAGCTCGATCTGACGCTTGCAATCATGCTCAAGAATGTCCTTGTTCGGCTTCCTGGTGATACCAGCCGTGCCCTGGTTTGCCTCAAATCCCTTGGTGGTTTCGGAGACCCTCCCAGTCTTTGACCTGATTAAGAACCTGTTGCTCTGTATGTACCCATTTGTTCCGGAACCTCTCGGGGTTTGTAACCCTATTCCGTTGTACATCTCGGCCCCTCAATCCAAGCAATCAAAAATCCAAGATCAGAAAACCTAAAAATCCAAATCCATACAAAAGGCCTGATGAGAGAGAACAAGTCGATGATCGAAATCTCCTATGGCGGTCTCTGTGACGGAACGATGGTGGAGTGTAACGAGAGCTTCCAGAAATAGGGTTCACCAGTTCAGTCTGAGATGGAAGGGGTGAAGTATCGAAGAGATGGGGGTTCTGTTCGTGTACTTGGTGGAGTTGGGTTTAAATGAACTTTCGTGGGCCGGATCAAGTTTTACGGGCTCATGGTCTTCTCACGTGGGCTTTCTCTTAGCAGTTTATTTCTTTGTTTGGGTGTGGGCCGGGAGCATGTTCCCTTGGGCCAGTTACGTATTTAGCACTTAAGTATTGGACCTGCTTGCAGCCTTGTTTCGGCTTTAGCCTTTTATCTGCTTTTATTTGTTTTGTTGTGATTTCTGCTAGTAGCTGACAGCATATACACTAGTAAGTGTCCTTGTTAGGAGTATTCTGAATACAATTTTTATCTTTTTCCCTATCATATCTCTCTCTCTCTCTCTCTCTCCTCTTTCTTCTTTTGGAGGAGCTCCTCTCGAAAAGAGCAAAACCCTAGCCTACTAATTGATAATTAGTTATGTTACAAAAGTGGTATCAGCATACACATCCTGTGTTTTCTTGAGAATATCTTTTTTCATACTATGGCAAAGGGAACTAAACTCATTGAATTACAAGATGGGCTTAATATCCTAAAGAAAACAACCGATTCCCAATACAAAACCTTTATGACAGAAATCCTTACCCTAAAAAGAAATCCTTACCCTAAAAAGGCAAACTAATACTATAGTACAATAGTTGGCAGTAATTTCTGGTGAAATACAAGGAAGAAATCTGAATTAAAGTCTACGAGGGACATCACTGGGTGTTCCTTCCACAAATGAAAAAGGCAACCCGAGGCCTGGTAGTGAGGTGCAGACGATGACTATTCATCTTGATTTTCTAACCTTCCATGGTGAGGACCCCACAGGGTGGCTCTACAAGGTACATCAGTTTTTTGCTTTCCACAATACTCTGCCACAACACAAAATAAAGTTAGCATCATTTCACATAGAGGGTAGGACTTTCATACGATTTCAAGACTTGGAAGAGTCTGTGCAAGTGGTGGATTGGGATTTATTTATAAGGGCATTATTGGTCAGGTTTGGCCCGAATGCTTATGATGACCCTATGGAGTCCCTTACACGATTAACGCAAGATGGGACAGTGGAGGACTATAAGAACAAGTTTAAGTACTTATCCAATAGATTGAGGGGTTTACCAAACCATTATAAGCTTAATTGTTTTCTTAGCAGATTGTGGGATGAGATTAGACTACCTGTTAGAATATTTAACCCACCAAGCTTGACTACTGCTTATAATCTAGCTAAAATACAAGAAGAAAATCTTAACCTTTCCAAAAACCATAGTACATCTGGCCAGGTGTAGTCACTTGAGCCAAGTATACTAAAAAACCCAGCCTACCCATGAGTGAACGCACCAAAAGATTTCCTAAACCAAACCTACAAATCCAAAAAGTAAACCAAAACCAAATGAAAGAAAAGAGAGACAGGAGGTTATGCTATTACTATGACTTGAAATGGACCCCAGGCCATAAATGCCAAAACCCTAACCTTTACCTATTAAAGGAGGTTCTGTTTGAACTCGATAGTGAAGGGATTAGGGAGGAGCCGATTGGAGAGGTTGATGAGCCAATGACATCCAAGGTGGAACCAGACAACCCAATAAATCCCAAGATATCCCTCCATGCATTAATGAGATCCCAAAATCCGAAGACTATGCATGTAATGGGAAAGATTGGGCCTCAATAGGTAACAATCTTAATAGATACTGGGTCCGCTCACAACTTTCTGGACCCAGTAGTGTTCGATTGAGTTAAACTACCCATTAATTAGGCAAATATGGTCAAAGTGAAGGTAGCTAGTGGGGAAGTGCTGCCAAGTGAAGGAAAGTGTAAGGGAGTGTGTGTTAAAATTCAAGGGGCCAATTTTACAATAGAGGTACATGTGCTTGTGTTAGCTAGCTATGATATGGTGTTTAGGATTCAGTGGCTATAAGAATTGAGAATTGGGAATTGTTTTGTAGGATTTCCAAAAACTAACAATGAACTTTTCTATGAAAGGGAAAACAATGCAGTTGCAAGGTTTGGTAGCCACCAAGCTAATTGACGAAAGCTCTTTAAACAAGTATAATAAGTCGGAGAAGAAGGGAATAGTCTGATATGTGTTAGAAAGTGAAACTTCACATACTAAAGACAAACATTGCCAAATTCCAGCAACCATCTAAGCACTACTAAAACAGTACCCCGAGGTGTTTGAGGAACCAAAAGGCCTACCCCCCAACCGTAGCCTTGACCATTCCATTAACTTCATACCTCACACCAAACCCATATCTATGCAACCTTACCGTTACCCATATTTCCCAAAGGATAAGATCAAAAAAATAGTACAGGAATTGTTGGCTTTGGGAGTGATAGGACCCAACCAAAGCCTTTACTCTTACTCGGTGTTGTTGGTTAGAAAGGCAGACGGGCCTTGGAAGTTATATGTATACTATCGGGGCCTTAATGTAGTCACAATTAAGGAAAATTTTCCCATATTGGTAGTGGAAGAATTGATAGATGAGCTACATAGTGCTAAGATCTTTTCCAAGCTAGACTACGATCTGGCTACCATTAAATTTGAGTGAAATCCTCATATATACACAAAATAGCCTTTAGGACCCATGAAGGTTATTACGAATTTTTAATTATGCCCTTCAGACTAACTAATGCCCCCTTCCACATTTCAAAACTTGATGAACGAAGTGTTCAGACCTCATTTGAGGAAGTTTATACTGGTATCCTTTAATGACATACTGATATACAGTAAATTTGAAACTAACCATCTAAGGTATTTGCAGGTGGGTCTCGAGACCCTAAGGGAGCATAAGAGCATTAGTAGTGTGCTCAACAAAGTTAAATTTTAACTAAAGAATAACTAAAGTGCAACAAAGGACTCAACAAATTAACAGTAATTTTAACCAAAGACTGTATGGCTGGCCAAATATGTTGAGCCAAAAGAGCTAGCTAAATATTATTTTTCAACTAAAATATTATCTTTATGCTGCCTGCTTCTTTCCCACACAATGAAATAATGAAAAACAAACACAAACGATGCTTCTTTCCCATCCTTGCCACTCTGATCTCCGTTTGTTTGATTTTTTTTTTTTTTTTTGACTTTTGGGTTGTGGTTTTGACTTTTGAGAGTTTGATTACTGGTGTGAATATAACATTAAACTGTAATGCAACCATAATCTTTAATACAATTAGATTCAAATTACAATTAGAATTAAAATAATAAAAAGTTCAAAATCAATATTTTAATAGAATAGTGAAAGATTTGTTGAGCCTATTATTTGGTGTTATAAAAAGTGACTAGCTAAAATTTATAAAAGTAAATTTTCTAACTAAATTTTAGCTAAAATTTGTTGAGGCCACTACTAGTGCTCTAAGTTGTTTGCTAAATTTTCTAAATGTAGGTTTGGTTGCCAGGAGATATCCTATTTGGGCCACTTAATTTCTGCACAAGGCGTTCAGACAGATCCAGAGAAATTACAAGCCGTGAAGAACTGGTCTCTTCCAAGGTCTATCAAGGCCTTAAGAGGATTTTTCGAATTGATAGATTACTATAGGAGGTTCATCAAGGGCTACGGTGGGATCGCGGTTTGCTGACCAAAATGTTAAAGAACGACTACTTCCAATGGAGTGATGAAGCAAAAGTGGCCTTTCACATATTGAAGAAAGCTATCTCTTCCCCCTCCCCTTCCCCCCGGTCCTTGATCCTAGCATTACTAGATTGTGCATCACAATTCTCCATTGAGTGTGATGCTTTGGCTACCACAATCGGGACTATTTTAATGCAAAATCCCCTTGCATATTTCAGCCAAGCACTCAAAGGAAGGACACTAAATTTATCCACCTATGAGAATGAACTTTTTACCCTCGTGACTACAGTAGTGAGATAGGCCATATTTGTTGGGAGGGACTTTCAAGATCAAGACCAACTAGCAAAGCCTAAAACACCTACTAGATCAAAGAGCATGATGCCAGGAACCCCAATGCAGCAAAAGTGGATTTCTAAATTACTAGGTTACAACTTTGTGGTGGAACACAAGAAGGGGGCCAAGAACAGAGCTGTTGATGCCTTGTATCTAATGGACTAGGATGAGGAAGAGACCTTAATGCTCATCTCATTCCCAACTGTGGACTGGCTGGACGACCTTAAGGCTACCTATGCTAATTACACTAAGGTACAATCCTTAATTTCCCTTTTTAGAGAGAACAATTTGGATCTAGAGTACACAATGAGAACAGATATGCTTATGTACAAACAAAGGTTGTACATTCCTCAAAATGCAGAGTTTAAGACTCATCTATTAGAGTTGGACCACAATAGCCCATTAGGACATCAGTCAAGTCTCGATAAAACTATACAAAGAGTTAGAAGGGACTTTTATTGGCCAGGTCTCAAGAATGATGTCAAAAATTTATCAGTGGGTGTGATTTCTGTCAAAGAGTTAAGTCCTCCAACACCCTTCCAAGTGGGTTACTACAGCCTCTCCTGATACCCACACAACCCTAGACACATATAACGATGGACTTTGTGGAGAGCTTACCTAACTTTAGGGGATTTAACAGCCTGTGGGTGGTAGGTTACAGGCTTACCAAATACAGTCACATAACCCCACTTAAACATCCATACATAGCCAAAGACATAGCCAATTTGTTTCTCAAGCATATATTTAGATTACATAGCCTTCTCCTCTCAATAGTCTCTAATAGAGACAAGATGTTCAGAAGCAATTTTTGGCAAGAGTTGTTTAGCCTTAAAGGGTCCAGATGTTGTTGAGTACTGCTTATCATCCTCAAATTGACGAGCAAACAAAGGCAATAAACAAGACACTCGAAAACTTTTTGAAATGCTCCTCAGGAGACAGACCAAGGGCCTGGGTATCGTGGATACCACTTGCGAAGTGGTGGTAAAATTCCACTCCTCATGCATCAATCAAATTATCACCCTTTGAAGCATTATATGGTTACCCCCTTCCCTGATGGGTAGACTATATACTTGGTACTGCCAGGGTAGCAACTGTTGAAGAACACCTCCAAAGCCGTGACCAGATCTCTCGTCTGCTACAACACAACTTGCCAAGGACCTAAGACCGTATGAAGAGATACACTGATTTAAGAAGGAAGGAGAGGGAATTTTCTGAGGGTGAATGGGTTTACCTTAGGCTCCAACTGTACAAGTAGTAAACCACGTTGGCTCTTTGTCATAGCAACAACTTGCCCCAAAATTTTTTGGTCCATTTAAAATCTTACAGGGAGTGGAAAAAGTGGAATACCGCTTGCATCTACCCTCCACCCAGATCCATCCCAAAATTTTCACGTTTCATTGCTCAATAAGAAATTGGGTCGTCCACCATCGTCGTTCTAGATCTGCCACCAGTTGATGATGGAGTCCTTTGACCCAAGCCAGATGAGGTCCTTGTCAGCCGCATGGTGAAATCGGGAAACCGAGCCAAAGTGGAGTTACTAGTTCGATGGCATGGGCAAGAAGATAGTGAAGCCACCTAGAAGATTTTACCTACCTTGTGAGCAAGGCATTTTGAAGGGAGGAGAAGTTGTAATGAGACCTTCAAGATCTAGGGTTCATCAGTTCATTCTGAGATGGAAGGGGTGAAGTATCGAATAGATGGGGGTAATGTTCGTGACTTGGTGGAGTTTGGTTTAATTGAAGTGAAGTGTTGTGGGCTGGGTCAAGCTTTACTCATGGTCTGCTCACATGGGCTTTCTCCATGCAGTTTATTTCTTTGTTTAGGTGTTGGTCGAGAGCATGTTCCCTTGGGCGAGTTATGTATTTAGCACTTAAGTGTTGAACCTGCTTGCAGCCTTGTTTTGGCTTTAGCCTTTTTTCTACTTTTATTTGTTTTGTTGTGATTTCCGTTAATAGTCTGACCCGTAAATGCTGGCCAGTGTCCTTGGTAGTGGTATTTTGAATGCTAATACAATTTTGTCTTTTCCCTATCATCTCTCTCTCTCTCTCTACTCTTTCTTCTTCTTGGAGGAGCTCCCCTCAAAGAGAGCAAAATCCTAGCCTACTAATTGATCGTTAGGTCTATTACATGGATGCTCGAGCTAGAGAGAAACTAGGGTTTCATCGAGAGAGAGAGAGAGAGAGAGAGAGAGAGAGAGAGAGAGAGATGTGGGGCAAGTAGCAATTCTAAAGACTACCTATCATGGACGTAAACGGTTAAATTCTTTTTGTCTTTGGGTCTAACCTCTTGGGCTGAGGAAGCATGCATAGTCTCGTGGTTGCAACTGTCCAAATATCTTAATAGGCCCAAATTTATTAAACAGATCAGGCATTTTTTAAAAAGTAAACAATAAACAAGATTCGGATCTCGAACTTTACAGCATATCAAACACTTTCTAATTTTTTTAAAACGATAATATAATGGGTATATTAAGTATTATGATCATAAAAAGATTCAATAAAAATAAATTCACAAGCTAATGTGAGTTTATATGATACGTTAGATTTACTTTATATGCTAAAACATTTCTTAGTATTTAATTTAACAATTGGTTTGAGATTTTAATGGTATATATTTTTCCACGCTAACATTATTATTTTAAATCTAAGAGTGATACTATTTATAATTTATTAATAACTATTTTTGTTATCATCTCTTAATTTAATCTCAAATTATAAAATATATATATGTATATATATATATATATATATATTACTTACCTACTATAGACGCTAAGAAATAGTTGTAGTTGTGTTAATCCAATGATCAATAAATATTAAAGATTGCTTGATCTGAGGTGTTTTATTATTATTTTTATTTCTTGGTAGTTTTTTATGATGCTAGGAGAGCTTGACAGTTACGAAGTTGGTCAGAATCTTTTCATGTTAAATTTTCATGGATATTGTATAAAGGTACATTTCATTTTATAAATGTAATACTCTCTCCATATATCACTCTTAGATCATCTTTTTTGTGTTTTTTTTTTTTAAACAAATTCAAAGGTTGATGGAGTCATGGACAGTGCCACCTCATCATAGTGGAAGAAAATCAATGGTACCATAATATAGTAGATAGAATTTTTCATATATCAAATAAAGAGTAAACAAAATTTAAACCTGATAATTTTATTAAAGCTTTATAATGCTATGAAAAGTTTGAAAAATAATGAAAACCTATTCCACACTATCGTCCCAATTATTTTTTTATTTTTTGAAATAAAACCTCTGTATTTCATTGAAACAACCATTTCAGTCATTACAACCTTTGTCTCTTGACAAACTTTGAACAATGAAGTCAGGGACTTCTTCAAACCAAATTTTTTCACCCCCCAAATGTAAAGTTTTCTTAGCTAAAGAATGAGCAACTGTATTTGTGACATCCGCTCCTTCTTTCTTCTTTTTTTTTACGTATGTGCCTTGATCTACGTGTTGGACTTCGGTCAACATGTCGAGCCTCGTTCCACGTGTCAAGTTTCGGTCTATGTGCCGAGCTTCGATATACGTGCTGAGCCTTATCCTTAGTGTTGTACCTTGATGCCGTGTTCCGAAAGTTATCCACCAGATTTCAAAGTAAGATAGATATTTTAAAACTTACAGATATTTTAAATATTGTGGAAATATCTGTAGGAGATATTTTCAGTGTTATTAGATAAACTTGTTTATAAAGTAGAACAATTATAATATTTTAATGAGTTCTGAAAATATTATAATTGTGGATAATTACTTAGATTAAATAGTTAAGTTGTTTTAAAATATTAAGAAGTTTAACTTTATGTTGAAAACTCTTATTTGAATTAAATGGTTTTATCATCTTTGAGTAATTAAAGATACTTTATCATTTTAAATAATGATGAAGAAATATTATTTTATAAACTTTAGTTTATAAAATAAGATTCTATCTTAATTCCTCTCAGTGTTTTATTTAAGTGTTTTATTCTCTTTGAGTAATTAACGATGCTTTATCATTTTAAATAATGATGAAGAAATATTATTTTATAAACTTTAATTTATAAAATAATATTCTACCTTAATTCATCGTAGTGTTTTGTTAAAGTGTTTTATTTAAAATAAAACACTTATGCGTTTTCAAATCAGTATTTAAACTCATCGTTGGATCGTTTGAGGATCCCAAAGTATAAGATTAAGCTTAAATACCCAGGCCCCTACCCTTTTCCCTTCACTTTTTCCTTTCTCCTTTTCTCTCTTCTCTCTCTTCCCATGCATGTCCAGCCGATATACACGGCTTGCCTCCACCGTGAGCTTCAAGCCTCTAGCCCAACCACCACCGGCCACCGTAGGTCTCATCGCCGATCACCAGTCCTTCCCTACATGCCGGCTAACTCCTCCTCTAGCCGGCCAAGCCACACGGCCTCTCTCTCTCCTCCCACGACTTCACTAACCGAAATGGGTAAGGAAACTTCTTCCTCCTCCACGCCGCCGTACACGGCAGCTATGGCCTCACCTCCGGCCACTAAATGACCACCATCCTCCGATCATCATTCCCTCCAACCGGCAAGCCACCACGTGCCCTTCTTCCTCTATGGCACCACCCTCAAAATGGGTTTTACACTCATTTCCTCCACTTAGGGCCACCATACACGGCCAAAACGGCCACCAAGAACCACCAATGGAACCACCACATCATGGGCTTCCTCCACATGTCTTTCTTTCTCCCTAACTCTCACTCTTTCTCCGATAGGTCTCCATGGCCTTAGTTACGGTTGCACCGCCGTGCACCACTGTACACGGCCACCCACGGTGTTTCACCACCACCACCTTATTCCTC
The DNA here is from genome assembly GCA_011037825.1 of Carya cathayensis. NCBI lineage: Eukaryota > Viridiplantae > Streptophyta > Magnoliopsida > Fagales > Juglandaceae > Carya > Carya cathayensis. The sequence continues at coordinate 384,224 of QGSO01000318.1, read as the reverse complement.
TCATCACCATGAACTTCCCCAAGAAATTTCATGGCCAACGGAGCTATGTGTAGCTCTCACTCTCCCTCACTCTCCAAGGCTGAAATACACTTCAAACGGCCAATCTGCCGCCGTGAGCCACTGTATGGCCACCACCTCGCCACCACAGCTCTACCACATGTTCATCTACCTTTCCCTAGCTTGCCATAAAGTTCTATGGCTTTCATCCACCTCAAGCAACTTCCACTATTTTCGGATTTACTGTTCACGGCATGATGTTGCCGTGCTCCGCCACTTTTGACCACAACGAAGCCACCTTGAGCCTTCCAAGACCACGCCTAGCTATTCTCAAACCCAAACTACCACTTTATGTGGTGTACAACCACCGTACGCGGTGTTACCGCCACGTACACTCCTCCGACGCATGATCGTGATGAGCAGCGAGCAACGCACGGGTTATCCTGTCGATGGTATAACCCTCTATCTCTAATTAATTACGTTTAAAGTAGTTGATTAGTTGGCTTGTAGACTGTGTAGTTAGTATTTGTGGATTTCGCTGCATGGTTGTGAAGTGAAGCGTAGTTGTGAAGTGTTGGGCTTGACTGTGTAGTATTGTGGACTGTGCTGTGAAGTATGGGCGTGAGATGGATGTCGTAGTTGTGATACGACGTGTAGTGTGAAGAGAGTACGGGTGGAACGTACTTTGTGTGATGCAGCAACGTGCCGTGTGATGTGCGCTGTAGTGATGTGTGCTGTAGAAGGAAGGGAGTGCTCGTGGAGTGTACTCCGTGTTGTATGGCGATACACCATGTGATGTGCATCGTGATGATGAGTGTTGTAGCGAAAGGAGTACGCGTAGCGCGTACTCCGTGTCGCGTAGCGATGTACCGTGAGGCGTGTATCGTAGCGATGTGTGTTGTAGTGTAGGTGGAAGAGAGTTCACGTGAGTGTACTCTGTACTAGGTCGTGATACACCAAATGGCGTGTCACGAAGGGTTGGATGATGTAGCAAAGAAGTGTGGAGTGTATGGTGCATCGTCGGGAAACTGTGTAACAGTGTCCCGAAGCAATGGTGATTTGGCTGTAGTCCAAGGTAACGGGTGTTACCTTGAGGCTGACGTATGGCTGAAGGTATGTGTGAAGCGGTGAAAAGGTATCAGAGAGTGCAGCGGAAGCATAATGGGCATCGTTCTGATAATTGGGAATGTGCCCTAAGCTGCATAATGTGACAGAGGCGCATTTGTGGATGCAGTCCTCTTGTCAAGTGGCAGGAACTGTGTAACAATGTCCCAAAGCAGTAGTGATGTGGCTATAGTTCAAGGTAATGAGTGTTGCCTTGAGACTGACTTGTGGCTGAGAGTATAAGGAAGTGATGGAGAAGTATCAGAGCGTGCAGCAGAAGCATGATGGGTATCGTGACGTGACCCGAGCTTAGTCTTGAGTTGCGTGACGTGATAGAGGTGCATTTGTGGATGCAGTCCTCTCCTATCAAGTGTTGGGATGAACTTGTATAGGGCCGGGAAGTAAGAAGAATCCTATCAACCGGGTCTGAGCAAATTGGTATTGGAGTATGGAGCTTGTTTATACAAGCGGGCGTTAATTGGAGCTATAAGTTGCTCTTAGGTGATAAAAGGGGATGAGATGCAGGTGTCTCTGGCGAGACACGTGTACTGGACAGGTTTACTATATGTAATGGGTAATTTGTCCTGATCATGGTTACATGGTGTTTTAGCCAGAGAGTTGGCTGACTTCATGTAGCTTGAATGGATGGGAATAAGGATCTAGTATGGGCTAGAATACGTGAAGGTGGTAACGGGTAAGTAGTCTAAGGTTGGGACGCATGACTCTGTCGGTCGGAATCATGCGTCAAATTGTGGAATAGAAGAACGAGACGGAGGTCTTAGTGTCTTAACCCTAAGGTAAATCACGAGGGTTCACTTTAAGGAATAAGAGCCGGAAGGTTTTAGTATAGTAAAGGGCACATGAGAGCCCAGGAATGGACGGAGAGTGTTCCAAATGAGGCATAGTTCTATTTTTAGAATAATGACGTAAGGTTATGTGTATGCATGTAAGTTGCCATTTGACACGCACATGAATTGACTGCATGGAATGAATATGGCATGAAGTCCAGGTAAGTATTACGTTCATAATCTTCTAGAGTTTTTATGTATAGAAAAGAAGAAAAAGACGAAAGTTTTTCTTTAAAGGAAAACGAAAATGAAGCGTAAGTTTTCAAGTATAAGTAGGTACCGGCCTTCCTTGGCAGCCCCTCTTTACGCACCCAAAGTATGTACGTGTATGCATGTGAATGGATGCTATATGTAGTACGTATTGTATGTATGTTCATGAAAAGGAAATGAAAAGAAGCCTTAAAAGACGTAAGAACCGTTAAGGAATGCAAGGACCGAAGCCATAACGAAAAGAAAGAAAAGAAAACAAAGAAAACAAGATTTTTCCTAAAGTAACTCTCTTTCCAGATTCTTTTTGAACAACTCTTCTTCAAAGAAAAGAAAGAAAACCATTTTCTCTTGAAGAGACTTCTTTTAAAAGGACTTTTACAAAACGAAAGAGAGAAAATCATTTTCTTAATTAAAACTCTTATGAAGTGAAAGAACTGAAGAAACATAAGAACTGTAAGAAACGTAAGGACTGAAATGGAAGAATGGACTGTAAAGGAAAGGAAAGGAAAGGACTGTAAAGGAATGAATGGACTAGACTGAATGGATGATGTATGAAAATACATAACGGCCACATGGACTGAAAAGGAATGGTACCAATGAATGGACTGTAAAGGGGCAGATTGCAATGCCGGGTAAGTAGTATTGGTAGTGTACCCAGTGCTGCACCCTGACGGAATGGATTCCAAACCCGTGGCCACGAACGGAATCAGGTCCAAAAGACCTCTAACCCCAGCACACGGGGCGTAACAATGTGCAAATGGCCAATGAAAGTGAAAAGAACGAACGGATGCATGTTAAGAAAGGAATGCATGTATGAATGGATGAACGGAATGCATGAACGTACGTAATTAAGGAAAGATGAACGAATGAATGCAAGTATGCATGAATGTATGTATGTAAAAAGAACGAATGCATGAAAACATTCTTTAAGAAATGAAGGCAATGATGCGTGGAGAACTGTTTTAAAGAAGAAAGCATGTTTATAAAGAAAAACCCCACCTCGCAACGTTTTTAAAACGAAAAGAACGACGTATGCATGCTAAGTACGATATGTATGTATGGAATGATGAATGCATGACTGAAAATCTAAGTTACTATATTTTGACTGTATGAAGTAATGCTTACGAGTCATCGACTCATTTTTGTTTTATGTGTGCCCTCCCAAGCACAAGATGAGCATGACAGGACAGGACGGGCACAACCCAAGGGGGAAGAGCACGAAGGCCTAGGCAAGATGTTTTTATATGAAAACTTAAATCATGAAAGTTAATGTTTTCCGCTGAAATCTTTTAATGAAGAAAATGAATTTTATTTATAGCATGGAGTCTTTTGTATCCTGGCATGAATAGAAAAGAATTGTAAAAGGAATACTAATTCCCGTCACTTTTTATCAAAATCGAATATGAAAAGGACCCACCATAAGGACGGGCATTATAGTATTACTTTCTCTATAAACAAATTGTATATTCCATTCGTGTCTATTTTTGAACACCTGTCTTATATCGTTGATCAAAGGGCCATAGGAAGTTATAACCTCTTCATCACTTTCTACAGCCATAATAATAGATTTGACATCACCTTCAAATATAACCCTCTGAAAGTTAAGATCCCTGCAAAGTTCCAAAGCTTTCCATAGTGCATAACATTCAGCTATGTCTGGTTTGTTAACCATTTCCTTTCTGTCACAAACAGCCACCAAAGCTTCACCTTCCTCGTCTCTACAAATGATTCCAATCCCCATCACCCGCTTATTCACATCCAATGAAGCATCCCAATTAAATTTAATAACATTTACCTCAGGTTTCACCCATTTAGATTTGTCTACTGCGTCCCCAACAGGTCTTTCTGCATTAAACACCCATTTCTATTCCTGTTGAGTCTTCTGAAATTCCTCCAGTCCCTCTTTTGCAGCAGACAATAACTTCTTGGGACAAATGAATTTCTTCTCAAAAATAGTCTCGTTTCTTCTCATCCAAACCTTTCTTAGCAACATAGCTATCTCTTCAACTTGATTTTTATTTAAACTTTCCATGATGTCCTCCCATAACTCCAGAAAGACTCTTCCTGTCCTCTTTCATTTTTTCGCACAGCTTTGCTTATCACCCCATACATCATTTGCTGCAATACATTCCCATAAAGTATGCATCACTGTTTCCTTTTCTTCATAGCAAATTGGGCATCTAGGATCTTCAACAATCTTTTTCTTGAAAAGATTTAGCTTTGTAGGTAGCAAGTCATTACCTACCTTCCACAGGAACACGTTCACTGAATTAGACACAGCCAAACTCCATATGTTTCCCCACCTATCATAGGTCTCTCCATGCCTTGAGGACTCCCCTTTACTTTTCCTCAACCTATCCACCTGTAGAAAGTAGGCACTTCTTACTGAGAATACTCCTTTAGTAGAGGGCCCCCATATTAGCTTATCTTCCTGGTTGCTCTTGTTGAGAGGCAGACTAAGGATCATTTCTGTTTCATCTTTTTCAAAAATCTGGTTAACCAAACCTACATTTCATTCCCCTTTTTGCCCTAAAATCAGTTCTTCAATTTTTGACTCTTTATTCAACACAGAGATGGGTGATTGGACAGAGAAAGATGATGGTTTGGACAACCATTTCTGGCCCCATATCTATATTTGTTTCCCATTCCCCACTCTCCACCTTAACCCCTCCTTTAACAAACCACTAGCCTCATTTAGACCCCTCCATATCAAAGAAGGCCTCGGGCTTACCTTAGCATCTAGAAAAGAAGCATTCTTGTAATATTTTTCTTTATACACAGTAGCCACTAGGGAATTTGGATATTGAATAAGCCTCCACCCTTGTTTAGCTAATAGAGCCACATTAAAACTACTTAAATCTTTGAAACCCATTCCCCCCTGCCTCTTCTGCTCTCCCATCTTATCCTATCTTCGCCAATGAATTCCACCCTCCTTATTCCGCCTCCCCCACCAAAATTTAGAAAACAATGTGTTAATCTCATTGCACAACTTAAGGGGAAGCTTAAAAACACTCATTGTGTAGGTAGGAATTGCCTGCAATACAGCTTTTATCAAAATCTCTCTCTCAGCTTGAGATAGAAAATTGTTTTTCCAACTAGATATCTTTTGCCAAATTCTCTCTTTTAGGATTCTGAAGGTATTATACTTAGATCTCCCCCACAATGGCTGGAAGACCTAAGTATTTCTCATAACTGCCACATGCCACAGCCCCTCTTGCTTCCACAATCCTTTTCTTCACTTCACTTCTTGTATTACTGCTGAAAAAAATAGAAGTCTTATCTTTATTCAAAAACTGACCCGAGGCCTTTTCATATTTTTTTAACAACCATTGCAAATTATACCATTCCTCCAATTTGGCTCTACCAAATAAGATGCAATCATCCGCAAATAAAAGATGATTTATACTAATTCCTCCTCTAGCCACTTGAATTCCTTTGGTAAGCCTCTATTGTTCAGAAACATTAAGTAGACTGCTTAAACCCTTAGCACACATAATTAAAAAATTGGGGGATAGAGGATCCCCCTACCTTAATCCTCTTGAAGGGTAGAACTTTTCACCTGGCTTCCCATTAATTAAAACTGAAAAGGATACCGAGGAAACACACTTAATGATGAGAGAAATCCATTTATCACATAAACCCAACCTCCTCATCACAGCCTCCACATACACCCATTCAATGCGGTAATTAGCCTTTGACATATCAAGTTTTATAGCCATACTTCCCATACTCCCTTACTTTCTTGTTTTCATGGTATGTAACATCTCATAAGCCACCATTATGTTGTCTAAAATCATCCTCCCAGGCCAAAATGCACTCTGAGTAGGAGCTATGATTACAGACAAAACCTTTTTAAATCTATTACAAATGGTTTTTGAAATTAGTTTGTCCAATACATTGCACAAACTAATAGGCCTATAATCACTCACCAACAAAGGCTCTTTAATTTTTGGAATCAAAGCTAAGAATGTATAATTAAGGGAAGGAATCCAAGAATTACCATTCAAGGCTGAGAGCACAGCAGCACACACCTCATCTGCAATAGTGCTCCAATGATGCTGATAAAAACAGGCTCCAAAACCATCTGGTCCAGGTGACTTCAAAGGTGCCATCTGATGGAGTGCTTCTTCCACCTCCATTCGGGTAAAAGTCTTTGCAAGTCTCTGATTCATTTCTGTTGTTACCTTAGGCTCGATACATTTTAATACTCCCTCCAAATCTTCATAGGTAGGACAGGTTGAGGTAAAAAGTTTCTCAAAATAACTGCTGAAAGTCCTTTCAATCTCCTTACAGCCTCTCACCAATCTATTCTAATCATTTACGACCTGGTTAATGAAGTTTCTCCTCCTCCTTTGATTAGCAGAAGCATGGAAATACTTTTTATTCTTGTCTCCATACTTGTACCAATTCCTTTTGGCTCTTTGTCTCCACTTTACCTCTTCTTTTTTCAGTAGTAACCTTATTTCTTCTTTCACTCTCTTTATTTCTCCTATATTATTTTCACATTCTATTTCTTGTAATCTTTTTAGCTCTGTAGTTTTTTCTTCTAAAACCTTTGCATCCCTTCTACAACCCAATCTGTTCCACCCTTGGAGTACCTCCTTGCTTCTTAACAATAAGGCCTCAACAATTTCTAAAGAGCTCATTCTTCTCACCTCCTTACCCCAAACTCTCCTTAAAGCCTCATCACAGTCTTCATCTAAAGCCCAACTAGCTTCATATTTGAAGCTTTTGTTCCTTACCCACCTCCTTTCCCTCCCCTTAATAATATGGACTAATAAAGGTTAATGATCAGAAGTTCTTGTAGCCAAAACATCAACCCATACCTCATTGTAGACCTTAACCCAAGCTGGATTAGCTAAAGCTCTATCTAGCCTCTCCTTTGTAAAAGTATTATCCTCATGCATATTACTCCATGTAAATTTATCCCCTTTCCATCCTAGATCATGGAGGCAACCCTCCTCAAGTACTTCCGTAAACATTGCCATTTGTCTTTCAGACCTTAGCCTTCCTCCATACTTCTCATCATTTGTAAGAATTTCGTTGAAATCCCCTAAAATAAGCCAGCCTTCCATCCCTTCAAGTTTGAGTGATTTCAAAAGTTCCCATGACTCTTCCCTTTTGCTTGAATCCGAATGCCCATAAAAACCTATAAGTAGCCACTTCACTCTTGCTTCCTCATCAACCACCCATGCATTTATATGTCTTTGAGAAAATTTCACGATTTCCACCCTTACTAATTCATGCCAAAACATCAGTAAACCCCCACCTTTACCAATTGATTACACTGTAAAACACCATTCATATTTCATCCTCCTTCTCAACCAGTCATAGTTTTCTAGACCACTTTTTGTTTCCATAATGAAAACAATGTTGGGTTTATTCACCTCTACTAACTTGTAGAGGTCTTGAACTGCCCGAGGATTCCCCAATCCTCGGCAATTCCAACTTAAGAGTTTCATAATGTTAGAAGGGGCTGAACAACAGCCTCCGCCCCTTCAACTTGAAAACCTGCTGCTCCCACCCTCTCCTCCTCCCCTCCTCCAATCTTAGCCTTCTTGCTTTGACTCATACCTCCTACCTCTCCCCCCATTTTTTTTAGTTTTTCCCCCTTACTGCATACAGCCTCAGTTTTCCCTCCTTTAGCTCAAGCCCTCCTCTTCCAGTCCCCCTTTTTTTGTATCTTAACTTCAATTAGATTACTCATTTTTTGTAAAACCACCTCCCCCTTTTTTAGTTCACTACTAGATTTTTTCCTAACAAAATCTTCCAGCTCTAACTGGACTCCTCCTTCATGGACTTCAGCGCCCCCTTCATTAGGCCCTTCCTCACTTCCTCTCCCCAAATCAGGTCCCTCCTTCCCTCCACTTCTAAGTGACCCTTCCTTCATAGAATTTTTCAACTCTATTTTCTGTCCCATTTTTCCCCTGCACTCCTCTATGTTCACCAGTTCCTTTCCCCCATTTCCTTCCACCTCCTTCATCTCCTTTTCCTTCCTATAAATCCTTTCCCCTACCCCTTCTTCAGTCCCCCTCTCTCTTCCTCCCCCCACCTCCTCTCCATATTTTCCTTTATTTTTCCTCTCACTCTCAGTTTGGTTATTGTTATAAAATCTCACCCGCGGCCCTGAACTTGCTCTCAGCCATGAACCATACTGCTCTTCTTCCTCTTTCTTCCCATGAACCATACTGCAACCTTCCTCTCCATGGACTATACACCCACATGAGAAACATAGCTTTGGTAATTTTTCATAACTAAAAGGAATCCACATTTCTTTTCCTTTCACCATTATTGTTCTACCTCGAGCAATAGGCTGCGTAATGTTTAGATTAATCTGAAGTCTGAGAAAATTGCCCCATCCACTTCCATCATCTTGAGTTACCACCTCCTCAACCCTCCCTACGGTTCTCCCAATTTGTTCACCTCGAGCCTTAGTCATATAAGATAAAGACAAGTTGTGCATCCGAACCCAAAAACTTGCATGATCAAACAACATCCCCTGCGGGGGAGTCAAACCATCAAACATCTTCAATGCAATAAGGTTACTGTCAAATAACCAAGGTCTGTTGTCCCATACTCTTAGTTTATCAGCTTGTGTTTCAAAAGTTACTACAAAAACATTTGCACTAACCTCTGTGAAGATCGCTGCCTTACTGATCCTCCATACCTTTGCCATTGTTGACTCTAACACTGCCTTGCTAACTGTTCTCACTGAACGTACCTTTCCCACTAAGCTCCGATCCTCCTTGTATTGTAAACCTTCCGCTTCTTCTTCCTCAAAAACAATATTTGTTGCCTCTCCCTCTGAAAGCTTGAACTTCTTCCATTTCTCCTCCAGAACATTCATCTTTTCCTCCTTCCTCCACCATGACTATCCCCTTCTAACAACCCACTATCCCTGCCAATTCTGTTTCCCGTCACTCTCTAAAGGAATATTTCCCTCTTTCCATTATAACCGTCCCTCACTAAAACTTCACCTCACTTTTTCCTCGAGAGAGAAAAATAGAGAGAGAAGACTTTGAAATCTTCAAAGTCATCGTCCCAATTATTTTTTATGTTGAAGTATCGATCTTTAAATTATTATTTTTTTAAGGATGATTAAAAAAGATCATATTTATATAATAATAATATAGTATATAACACTAATCTTAATTAATATACATAGCTAGTTCCAATGACCTCGTGGTACTCAAAGGTTTTTATAAATAAATGATATTTGAAATTTTAGAGTGTATAAGTCTCGTACATGACTTACGTTCAAAAAAGTGAAAACACCTGAGATATACATGAAAATTATTTTTTAGTAATAGACCTCACTTTATTTTTTCAAATAAAATAGACAAAACTTATACATCTTAAATATATATATATATATATATATATCAAATATTTCTTATTTTTTTTATAATAATACGTCAATTTAATTAATGAACCTTCCTTAGAATAGACATATTATATTTAGCATGGTTCCCTGGGTGCCTCAAAGGTCAAGACCGCCTTGTACTTAAAATAATAAAATTACACCTCAGCCAAGAGAAAAGTACCCTAATTCCGTTTCGTTGATGTTTCCATCTGTGAAAGAGTTTTACTAAGTATAAATAAAATTGTGTACTAATTTACGTATTAATATGGATTCTTGCATATTCAAAATTTAAATTAATACAGTAAAATCTACTTTTTGACCAATCACATTGGATTGGTACACATATTAGTGCGCAGTTATGTTTGTAACTAGATTTTTCCTTCTATCAAATAATTTGAAGTTTCTCAAATTGGGAATCTTTTCTTTCTTAAGATACGTCTTGTTACCTGATCATGTCATGCATGATTAAGTGATGGGGAGATCTTTTGTTGCTTTGATTGCTTTAGTTTTTAACCTCTTAGAGACTACTCATTTTCTTAATTAATTAATTAATACCAAGATTAATTAAAAATCATTTCTACTTTAAACCACCCAAATATTAATTAAACAGCGTAGTACTCCCAATAAGGGTGATCATTAATAAATATGATAGGGTTGATGATGTAATTCTCATTAATTAGCCTCAAGTAGCACATGAATTATACTTCAATGATCAGTTTCTTGGAAGTAGGGCTGAGCAACCGGGCCAGATTTTTTTTCAGCCGGTCCGAAACCCAGATAACTAGGTTCTGGTTATGAGTTCAGGCTCTGAACAAACCGGGCCGTACCTGTCTTCTAAAACCCAGGTATACCTGGGCCGAGCTATTAGGTACTAGCCAGGGTCCCATGCCATATCTAACTTCTATAATACTTTTCTTTTTCTTTTTCTTTTCCTCCACTTGAATTAATTAGTATAACTTAGTGTAAAGCACATGGTGGTGGTGTGGATGAATTATATACTACAACAGATTGCATTTTCCCCGGCGATGATAAATCGCTGGGAAAAGCATAAAAATCACTGCCATACAACTATCCCGGCGATTTCTAAGTCGCCGGTCAATCGCCGGTACTATTCAGCCAGTTCCTATATACTACGGCGGAAAATAAAAATCGCCAGCAAAAATAGACCCTATGGCAGCGATTTCTAAATCGCTGGGAAATATATTTCCTCTTAAAAATTTATTTCCCAACGATTGAAAAATCGCTGGTATCTAATATGGCAGTGATTTATTTAACGCTGGAAAAAATATTTTCTTTTTATATTTCTTTCCCAGTGATTATAAAATCGCTGGGATATAATATGCCAGCGAGATTTTTGACGCTGGGATATCATTTTTCCTTTTTGGATTTATTTCCCAGCGATTTCAAAATCGCTGGAATATAATATGCCAGCGAGATTTTTGACGCTGGGATACGATTTTTCCTTTTTAGATTTCTTTCCCAGCGATTTCAAAATCACTGCCATATCATATTGCAGCGATTTTGAAATCGCTGGGATATAGTTTTCCTCTGTAAATTTTTTTCCCAGCGATTAAAAAAGCGTTGGGAACTAATATGCCAGCGAAATTTTTCTGTTTAGACCTTTACCCGCGAAAAAATTCTTTTTGCGGCGACTTTTAATCGCCGCAAATAGTGTTTTAAAAAAAAAAAAAAATCAAGCCAGTTGAACATATATGGCTGTCATAGCCTAAAACATACAACATCCTTATCATAAAATGCACAAAAATTTACTATAAACAGCTAAACAACTTTATAGTCAAATGTACACAACTTTTGTGATTAAGAGAACATAAAGGGCTATGATGACTAAAGAGAACTAAAGAAAAACTCAACATATCACATAAGATGGCAGCATAGAATACACATGAAAGGAGCTGCAGAATGGACTTTTCACAAATGGTATTATTGTTTCCCTCAATACATACATGCAACGGTGTGAACTAAATGTATAATTCATACATTCTTCTACTTCTATTAGAAAATTTCTTCTTCCATTTCATACCAAACCAGCATTTAAGATGCCAACACAAAACGGTTAAAAACTTTACTAGTTAGCAGAGAATGTGATCAAGTGTCAAGTATGGAGGACATACAAGTACTTGTACAGATTGTTTGGCCACATAACAAATTGATCCAGACTAGCAGAAGGCTGGTCCATCCAGTCGATAGGAGCATCTGAAGCAACCTAAGCAACGAAAAATAAGATAAAAATGGAAAAAGTTCACATTGTTCCATGAGTCATTTTAAAATGGGACTACAATTGGGCATAACCGCATGTAGCAATTATGCCTGTGACTATGCTATGATGGAAAACAATTTAATTTCAGGCCATTTTCCGAAATTACTTGCAAACTACTTGATCACATAACTAAACGTTTAAAGTAAATTGTCACCTCAGCAAGCTTTTTGGCAAAATGCATTGGATGAGAGGAACGCATCGTCTCCAACTTTGCCCAATCTGCAAGTGTGTCATCAGAATCATCCTCACCATCTTCATCTTCAAGAACGGTAACCCAGTCCTACAAACAAGAATCTTATACATAATGGAAGATGTTTGACAGCTATAATTTACAGTCAGTGCATAGCTAATTATGACTTGATCAATTAAATTCAAGCAAAAAGAATACAAATCAGACCGTATCATAATCATCATCTTCATCAGTATCTTCCTCCTCAGCATCCTCTTCATTGTCGTCATCTTCAACATCGCTATCTTCATCTTCAATTTCCTCGATTCCAAAATCAATTTCTGATGGTCCTTCTAACTCCATCTCACTTAGAATTTCCATAGTATCCAAACCTATGATGACTTGCTGCACTTTTTGTAAACCACATAAGCCCAAAACAAACTCTTAAACGAGAAATGGCATTCAATTCAACAATTGTCTCAAATTATGATCTAGAGAGGAATGTGAAGTGCAAATAGCAGCACATGAAGATAATGTAACAAATGAAAAAATGTTGTGCAAACCTAGAAGTGGCACCAATTATAGACATGATTTGTGCAACCATCTAAATGTTTGGCTATATGCCACAAAGGCTTCCAAAATAACCACTCAAAGGAGTCAATTAATGTCAACACTGCACAGTCACGAAGAGAGCAAAAACATGACCATTTCTGATTGAATTAGCCAAATATGCTAGAGCCTAGAGGGCACAACTAATGACAACAAATACTAAGTCTCCAACCAAAGTTATTCAAACTGGAAGGCTTTTTTTTTTTTTGATAAATAAACAATTTTATTAATCAAATAATGGCAAAGCCTGAAATACAACTCTACTGCCCCACCTAGGTAGGTACACTGGAGGCAAGAAAATCTTGAAAGGCCATGCCAGACTAAAATCTACAGCTATGGCCCATGTACAAAGAGTTCTAAAAAATAAACTTTTAAGCTCTCTAAGGAAGGCTTTATTGAGAACAATAGAGTTCAAATTATAAATTCCATGACCCTAACTGAGTAATTAAGCAACATTTACATCTTTGTGTTTCACAAGCTACTTTCCTTAGAGAGTTTTAAGACGAGCAGAGAGAAATAGCTAAAGTATTGGTTGAGATATCTATGTCAAGCTACCAAAGTTACAGACCGCCACCATAGGGTAAATTTGAATTTTCAAAGTACTAAGATGATCTATGAATTTTACATGGTAATTACCAAAGGTTATTCATGTGCTTGTCTTATGTTGAAACAATAACCTTTTTATTTTGCATTGACTATATGATAATTACGAAAGGACCCAAAGAAGTTATTATAAAAAAAAAAAACAGGTTTATGTCATCTACCTTGAGTACGCAGCATGAATTGATTAAACATGAGTGCAAGGTATTCCCATCATCCCTCATCATTATCGCAATGCTAGTCCATTTAAGAATACAGTTAAACTTGATTCTTGTAAGCTGATATCCTAATAATTATTTCACATACATGCATTAAAAAAAACATTTTCCAACAAAAAGGAGCATACCCAACTCCCTTAGATCGTCTTGAATTCCTGTCCATGATCAGCCGGACATCCCTCACCTGAAAATGAGGAAGCCCTTAAAATAGAAAAAGAGCCAAAAAGCCCAAAACAGGAACACAATATAAATGTGCAAGGATGACAAATAGGGGGAAAAAACTAGACAACCACATTCCACATAAAAACACCAATATCTGGATGTTCACAAGCTCATCGCATAACTCATATGCATGTTTTCACTCACCCCACAGATAAGTAAGTCAATATACTAGTCGTAACTGAAGGCAAGAAAGCCTTTACTGCAACAGCAACCAAATGTATCTCAATAGCATGCACTTGTAATGTTTGAAGCAGTTATGTAACAATAACGTAGTTATTCTCACATATGTAAGAAGAAATGAAAATATGAAATGCATTAAGACATCAAAAAAGGACAATACAGTTTATTATAGAAAGAAATCCAACAATTCTAATGATCTACTAGGTATTAAGATATAAAAATCCACCAACCTTGCCCGCTTTTGAAAAGAACTCGTATACATCCCTCTCAGTTGCCTTGAGAGGCATCTGCCATCACCAGATTCATATCAGCAGAGAAAACAAACTCAATATATTTAAGAAAATGCCTGATCACACTTGTCTATTTATAGTCTGATCATATTTGTGTATTTATAGTAGCAGGTGTCTACCTGGTATGCAAAAACAGTCCTTTGATCCCTTTCTGGATCCGCTTCTGGCTCCACCACTTCTTTCTTATCTTTAAATCTCCTGCCACCAATAATAGTTTCAGCATAATGAAAAAAAACAAGGTAAACCAAATACAGAAGTAAACAAATTGTTTAAGCATGCATAAGATCAAAAATGGTTTTTTTTCCTTTTTCCTGTATTAAAAGTTACACTAGTGACAACTTCCAAATCACAAGTATCACAGATTTTGGGAGTTTATTTCATCGCATCAAAGACCTACTCCTGTCTTAAGACAGGAGTATGAGAACAATCAAGGCATTGTTCTCATACTCCACAGCAAGCTGTAACAAATCTGTGCAGCTTTTACTATAAAAAATTTACTATAATTAAGCATGAAATACAGTAAGTCTTCATAAAGAATTTACTATAAAAAAACTTCATATTCCTATTTTTGTGCGATGCAGCTTTTAGTTACAGAAAATTATGACTTGCTTAAGATCTATACTCACGAAAATCCACAATCTAATCACTTGAACTCAGATGGCATTAAAAATTCATGGAATCAGGAACAATATATTAAAAATCCATGTCTTGATATCTGAACAACCACCAAGCTTAGATAAACACCCGACCTTCTAAACTTTCTTAGAAAGGTCTTCTTGGCTTTTTAACCCTCCATTCTACAAAATTTTCTATCCTTCTTCAAAGCATATAGTCTTAAAGTTCATTAAACTAGAAAAGAAAAGGTGCATAAGATAAGCAACAATCAAAGATAAAATATGAAGTCAATCTAAATAAGTTACAAAGTGAAAAATTAGAAACTACGATCCTTTCTAGTTTAAATACAGCACTCGAGTATTTGAATTTGGATAAACAAACTCTCTGCTGCGAACTACTTCAATGAAAATAAAGGTAAATCTAATGACATTAAAATATTGTTGTTTGCACAATAGAAGTCAATTACAAAAGAAGTGTATTTGTAAGAAAAATGAAAGGAAGAAAATGTATATTCCCAACCTTTTACTCTGATTCATACTCGGATTACCTAATTTTCAATGGATAAAGGACTAAGACTCTTAAATGACAATAACTTGTGAGAGTCTCAAGTTGGAAAAACAAATCAGTGAAGGAAAATAAAATAAAATAAAAGGGTTCTTTTGTCCTCATATTAAATGAGGTACTCAATCTCACAGCTGGCCTCAGAGAATCTGGAGGTCACATGTATATCCATGTCAGGAGGTAATAACCAAATCTCATAAAAATTGAAATCCACCAGTAAAGCTTTACTGATTGCGTAGAACATAAAAAGATGTTAAATCTTGAATGTATTTATGTTCGAAGAGTTAAGCAAAGAATATAGAAACTAAAGTTTTACTTCACAAACAGATGATATCTAATCTTCAAATTGTAAACTAATATAGAACATACCATACAAGAATGTTAATGGTGCAATTGGAGAAACTGGAGTCCTTTGTCTGCTTATTATGGAGTTTGAATCAATTCTTAGAGTGACTATAGCTATGGCAGATAGATTTGCGACCTGAAAGGATAGAGTGAAAATGAGGCAAGCACAAAAACATATGAGAATAAATAGACACTTAAAAATACACATGCAATTCAAGAACATTAAGGGCCTGTTTGGTCAGCCCATGGAACTTGATGGCTTCATTGGTATTTCATACATACATATAAGCATATATACATACATACATATATATACACACACATGGGGTGGTTCAAACCAAATATATATATATGATATTTAGTTCTTCTTTTGTTATTGCATAGCTATTTTTTTGCACTCTTTCCCTGTATAAAGGCCACAGATTAATTGATTAGTCATGATTCTAGCGTAGGGACTTGCTTCTTTTGCTAATCTCAGCCTTACATTTGGCTGTTCAAGAGGGGGCTAGTGGGGGTGCCATGTGGCATGCCACATCAGTCCCATTTTAAATAAAATTTACATGTTTTAATTAGGATTAATTCATTTTAAGCCGGCTTACCCGATTATGTTCTTGTTTTCTCTTGGTTGCCACAGCTGACCATCCGAGCATAAAGTTAAAAGTAGTCCTAAAGCTTCAGCATGCTTGCATCACAAGGTTAGCTGTCCAGACATTCATCATAGCATCAAACAAAGCCTCTACTTCTCTACCTTGTGTCCATTGCATGTGAAGGATCACAAGAAGATATAGATTCTATTCCTCAACGATTTTTCTTTCCTTTCACAAGCACTAACGAATGTATAACTTTCTAAATCTTGTGGCTGGACAAATTTATAGAAAGAATGAGGAAAATAAATTAGCTACTCAACATCTTCTACTTATAGAATAATAAATTAATAATCATAAGACACCACAAGCTGGTCCTAGAAACTTAATGATCTAAAACGAAAATAAAGTTTTACATCAGAATTTACAACTTTTCATTCCTTCACTTCGTCACCAATTTCCAATAAGTTAAGAGCAATGACAATAGACAAAAGGGGGCAGGAGGGAAGTCAGAAAAGTAAGAAATAAAAGGAATAATGAAATCAAGGATTTGGATGAAAGAGAGAAGCTAGCACAAAGCATACAGATTGGAAATCGAGAAGAGCAAATAAAAAAACCTCAGAACAATGCCAGAGAGAGGGGAAAAAAAATTCTGAACAAGCTCAAAGCCGTTTAGAATATCCAGAACCTCCACATTTCTTGCAAAATATCAATCCTACAGGGAGAAAATTAACTTAAGTGTGAGAAGAAAGGCTAAGAGAAGTTGATATTAAATGAGATGAAACAAATAAGCAACAATTGCGAGCTTAAAATTTTGAGGTTAATGCACCATCCTGTTTGTCACTAAAAACTAATAGAATAGCTGCAGGATTTTCTACTCCAATGACAAATGAAAATAGGTCATTCCATGGAGTTTCACATTGCATCTGAATGCATGGTTTGATCATTTAAAACTGAAGGCTATATACCAATATGTAGAACGATGTTCCAATAAAATCCTTGAATGGTTTGAGACACTTGATAACAAAGACTTCATCAAAATTCTTAATTAGCATACTCAAGTAACCCATTCAACCTTATACAGAACCCAAGTGGGGAAATTAACTAATATTTGATTTTAAAAAACCCAATCATTTAATCTATTTCAGATGTATCTGAACATCAGAAATTAATACCTGCACCTTTGCACACCTTGCAATCAACCAAACCCATCTCTTGCTTCATCTTACCATTGTTACAGAAGACACATTTGGTGCCACCTGCCCATCAAAAAGCACTTTTACAAACATGCTATTTTCCTTGAACACCAAATACAAAATTTATGGGTCACTGTAAATTTCATAGTTCACTACAAGCAGAAAGGAGACAATAAGAGGAAGCATTATAGACAATTGATGAACAAAGTGAAATTTTTCAACAACCAAAACATGAAGAAAATTATAGAACACAAGACCATAAAAAACTGTTTTGATGAACATCATTTATTTGGGGTCGGTGAGTAGTTTGAAATGCACATTTATACAATAACAAAGCAATAATCAACAAAGTAAAGCATGGTAATCCACTGTATACTCTCCAAACTGCTCATAAATCCATCATTATAATTCATTATGCTTGGAACTATCCAATTTCTGGATGTCCAGCATTAGTTTAACTGGGAGAAAAAGAAACTAAAATGATCATCGGCTGTAAGAGTAAACAACAGAACACTGGGAAAAAAAGAAACTAAAAAGAAAACCAAATTCCCACAAAATGACATTTTAAATGATGATGTATGTACAGCCTAAAGAAATAATAACTCATGAGGTATGCAGCCAAGGTCTATGATGCTAAATTTTCTTTTACAGTCAAGTCGGACTAATTTCCACTTCACCAGAACACTTTCATACAAGGAGAAACAAAAAACAGAGCAATGTACCAGGGGAAGAAAATCGGAGACCACTGATTCGTGAAGCCGTCGGAGGAGGCGAGTTGGAAAACCCTTAAATGGCTTAAGGGTCACCGCTTGAGCCCACGAATAGCGGGTTGGGAAAGGTAAAAAGGGGTGATTTTGGGAATGGAAATCGGGTGGAGTGGGAAATACACAGAAAAAAAATCACATTTCACCTTTCTTTCCGCAACATGGGTGTATGCTTCGCGATTAGTGGTGGTTTTCAGTGGAGGAGGACAGCCGTGTAGGTTGGTTTTTGGGTGGGTTTTGGTGAGGAAGCCGTGCGCAAACGCTGAGATTTGAACAACGTAGTTACTGTGTTTTGGTTCTCCGTCGGGCGCAGTTTGATTTGGGGGGAAAGTCTTTGGGGGGGGGGGGGGAAGGAGGGAAGGGGGCGGGGAATTAAAAACTCGATGATGATCGATGATTCAGTGTTTTCGCGCCCCACGCAATGGCAACGAGGTGAATTAAAAATCCAGATATAGCAGCGACTAACCCTCGTTGCCAATAACCTGATTGTATTAGAATCACGGATTCGTTTTAAAATGACCGGCGATTATGTAATTGCTGCTAAAAGTATACATTTGCCAACGAAAAATAAAGCAGCGATTATGAAATCGCCGCCATAACCCAGATTTCTTGTAGTGTAGAACTGTGGAATATAGAAAGTCATAAAAATCATAACATGAAAAGGCTTCCATATGAAGTTATGCTTATCTAAATATTGATCATCATCTTGAATTTGTTCAAGTACTAAATATTAGATAAGATGATCATGTACATAAAATTCAAGTGATCAATTAACTATCAGCTTGCGTTCAAATAAAAATTAAACGAATAAGACTACTTAATTAAGTACTATTCACTTGAATTCGACTCGTTTATACCCCTAATCACTAATGATTGCTTGCAATAGGTTTTTGGTTCACAAGGAGTTAATGAAATTTATTAAAAATGAGAAGAAGTAATTTTGCACCGTTGAAATTTATCAACGCAAAAATATTGAAAATAATTTCATATTTTATAAGCTCATATGCACGTGACTAATTTTTTTAATATGATAAAAAAAAATAGAGCAATTACATGATGGAGGATATGAGGAGTCGTCCTGGCTGTCACAAGCTTATTAATGCATGGGAACTTGAAATGTTTCTCAAAATTATTTGTATGCGCGGACAAAAGATCGATGCAGCAATTTCACTGCAATTCTGTGAAGGAAATGCAAGTGGCCGGCACCCAAATTAATATACAAGTCAAAAGACTAGTAGTGGTACTGCCACAAGGATACAACTGACATATTGCATGCATGCATGCTCTTTTTGGATTAGCATGAAATATCACATGCCTGTGTGAATTCCAATCTCATCTCGTCAATATTGGATACACATCCAAGAATACTTTTTTTTATTTTTTTAAATAAAGATGGCAACTGATCATGATGGGATTAAAATGTTGTGAAAAAAATAATATTATCTTTTTGGTTATTAATTAAGATTTTCTATAATGTTTTGTTTGAATATTTTTTTTATAATATATACTTTGGAGATATAAATACAATAATACAGTCACTTGTTTGAATATCATTTATGTGATTGATTAAAATAATTATTTTATAATAAAAAGTGACAGAATCAATCACATTAATAAAATAAAATAAAAATATACAAAATAACTGCAATAGATTTTTTGTTTGATCAAATACAAGCGCTAACATGGTTGTGACAGCTTGTACGCGTAGCTTATCTAATCTTCAGGATCTCTCTCCAGCTAGCTCCCAATTGGCTTATATAATAATCACCGCTCACAGAAGTTGAATGCCAGTCATTCTGTCGTTCTTTTCCCCAATCATGTGATGTCCTGTACATTGGTCAGACTCTTGTTTGCTAAACGTGAAGGCTGATAATAAAGCAGAAACACTGTTCCGAACATGCATGTGTCACAGTGACAAGGCCGCATATTGTTGCTGACAGTTGATTCTAGCTTTTGATTCCTAATTATACTGAATATTAAGGGCTGATAGAAAATTTCATCGTTTTATTTTATTTTATCTCATTTTAATATTTAAATATTATTAATATAAATACATTTTTAAAATTTTATAAAATATATTAATTTAAATTATTTTATTATTATTTACAAACTATTTTATTAATATTCACAAACGATCTCATCTCGTCTTATTATACAAACGACCTTACCTTAAACGTGAGTTAATGATTTTTAGATTATTCCAAGTGGCCGGTATTCGTTATGGTCCGAGGAATAGGATGCTAGCATAATCACATTCAAATAAGAAAGTCATGACCTCCTAATATTTGTGGTGAATTAAATAAAATCTTGGTATTGAATTTTAGGATAATCACCGATTGCGTGAGTTAGCTACAACAACCCATATTTTATATATAATTAGGTATAAGACATACATTTCTTTCAGGTATACATGTATATACATACATGTATATTATATTGATCTCCTTGACATGCAATAATTTAGGTTTGATCAGCTAGCTCATCATTTAGTAATATTCTTTATGTAATGCTCCGGTCCCGGAAGTCGATCCGGAGAGTTAGTTCATTTCATCTAAAATCACCTCTCACAACATAATTATATATATTCTATAGACTTCATAAAATATAAATTTACTTGTTCAAACTCAATATATATGTTCCTCCACCAAAGAGAAATGCCTTAACAAATGAATTAAAAACTTCATAAAAACTAAAAATATCCATGTCTCAAAAATATCCAAAGTAACGGAAAATAATAAATCTTTCTAATAAATACTTGTACTCTTTGGCATTTATTGCTCTATGATTGCCAAATCTCTCTAATATTTCATACTCTTGATTTCCATTTGAACCATCAAAATTATCTGAAAATATTGTATATGGAGATAAGAGATAAGTTATCAACAAGTCAGTAAGTAAAGAACATGTATTGGTATGTAAATATAAGCATTTATAGATTTCAGAATATAGAACAAAATGTTTTTCTTATTTTTAAAATGTATAATCATAACATGTAATAAAAAATATCAAAGTGAAACTTTTCGAAAAATATTACTTTCAAAAATGTCCTTTGGTATAGCATAATTTAGTATCATTGTCATCATATCAGAGCACTATATCAAAATCGAGATCACGTTTAACTTTCAAGGTAGAGTTTTGCATTTGGGGATAGCAAAGTAGAATTTAAATCACTCTGTCACCAAAATGGTGGGCACTCATACAGAGACCACTACTATTACTCATGGTTGGGTCGTAAGCTACTATTATTACCCGTGGCAGTGACGAATGCCACTATTATTGCCCGTGGCAAGATTGTGTGCTATTATTATTACTCATGGCAGGGCTGTATACTATTATTATTACCCGTAGGAGGGTCGTATACCACTAATATTATCTGTGGCAAGACCATATACCACTATTATCACTCGTGGTGGGGCCATATACCACCATTATCACCCGTGGTAGTGCCTTAACGGGATAGAACAAAAAGTCATATAAAAAATTTCTCAAATGTCACATCATATCAAAACAAAGTATTTAACAATTCATATCATATTCATTATATCACAAACAAATTCGAAGCATCTTCATTTAATCAATGCAAAAATTTTCAAATCTTATATTCACTCTTTTTACATACTTCAGAAATAAAATGCCAAAATATAAACTCATGTCCACACCAGTCATGACAGAACATATTCTTCTTATACAAGATTTCATGTGTAATGCAGAACACATGACTTAATTAGGCCGTTTTCACATTTCTTTTCAAAACATATTATGTATATTTTTCATAAATTCAACCTCAGTCATTTCTTTTATGCAAAGTTTAGTATAAGAATTCTGTTTATGTGAACTTTTTAGCTTTTCAGAATCTTTCCACAACAATAACCAATGAATATGAATCATCACCTATAAAATAGTCACGTACTTACCTAATTCCCTAACTAAACACATATTTTGATATTAAAGCCTAAAATACTAAAGTAGCCTATTTTTCTAAAATAGTAAGATCCTTGTATCATTAATCATGACTTCCTAAATTAATTGATATTCACTTAATATAATTATAACGAAATCTATTTGAGTAATTAGCAAAAATTTCGTTAAATAAAATAGACTTAATAAAATCTAAAATGTTCAAATTAAAATTACGTACTATTTACTTCTAAAATTCAATTTATTAAAGATAATTTAATACTAAATGATACACTTTAAATCCTTATTTATTTTCTTTATAAATTCTTCTATTTGAAACAAAGCCCACACGTAAGTTTAATATATAAAGAAAAATCGTGGCCAACGTAGAAATAGCCTAATGAAAAGGGTATTCTAGAAATTGAGTAAAACGTGTATGGGCTCTTTGGGAAGGCTGAAATTTACAAAATCTTCTGGAACTACCCTGACTTAATAACAACAACAACAACCAAATAAAAAAAAAAACACGAAATATAAGATATGTAATTGGCCAACAAAAACTTAAAAATCTTTCATTGGAAGCTATATACTTGATCTTAAGGGCATTTTAGGTAGTTATAGATATGTGCGGTTTGGATAGTGAGTTGAGATAAAAATTGAAAGTTGAAATAAATATTATTAGAATATTATTTTTTAATATTATTATTATTTTAAAATTTAAAAAAGTGTAATTATTTATTATATTTTATATAAAAATTTAGAAACGTTATAAAGATAAGATGAGATGAGAGACAATTCTTATATCTAAACGAGGCTAAGTACGTAGAACTCAACGTTTAGAATTAGAAGAAAACAAGCTTAAGAGGAGATGTAGTGAGGGAGGGACAATGCGAGGTGACTCACTGAACAAGAATTGTGCGACAAAGTTGGTGCGATGGACTAGTGGCTAGATAGAATCAAGTTCAAGTAGGCATGACATTGAGAGAGAGAGAGTGAGAGAGAGAGAGAGCACGACGTGAGGAAAAAGAAAGGGTTCATCGAGAGTGAACAGTTGTTTAGGGTGGCATGAGGTGCCCGACAACACTTTTTGTGCAGTTGGCGACATCGTGGAGGGGGTTGGCAACATGCAATGGCTTCCTGGGACACAGTCGTGTCTGGTACACATTTTGGAACTACTCTATTTTGGTGTAGTAAAGTATAGTGCTACCCTAGGTAGTTTTTGGTGGCTAAATGACGGTGGTGTACGGCGAAAGCTTTAGGGCACGTTGAGGTAGGGTTGAGTAATGGGGGCCCACCCCTCAATACCCTGCCCCTGTCTGCCTCGCCCCACATGAAATACTCCTAGTAGGGGTAGGGAACGGGCATGGCCCAACCCCGCCCCACTCAATATTTATATTTTACAAATTGTATATATATAAATATATATATTACAATTTGTTAGACTTGCTCACAAGACTACACATGATATGGGCACCCTAGGCCAACCTTATGTAGAACTCCAAGGCCATACAAGAGTCTTACTTGATTAATGAGGGACTTATGCCATGTGCAATCTTGTGAATAAGTCTCACACTCTTGTGACTCTTGTGAACAAGTTTAACAAATTTAAAAGTGAATAACATAATTTTTATGTTATCAGTTTTTAAATTATTGTTATATATATATATTAATTTATTATTTAATTACATAATAATTTGGGTCTAAAAAAATATTTTTAGACCCAAAAATATTTTTTAGGCTCAATGGGGCATTAGTGTTCATGAATGGGAGAGGGGGCGAGGCGGATGGGACCCGCCTCCTGGGGGCGGGGTGCGGGGAAGGGGTGCCCCCTCCCCCTCATATGCTGGTAGCACCCCTACGTTAAGTGGCTTGTTTGGTTGCTTCCTTGAAGTAGAGGGCAACAGTGCAATATGTGGTTTGTTCCTGTGTGCATGGGTGGCTATAGTGGTCTATGGAAGGGAGTCAATGTGGTTTCCGGTTTCACATGGGGCTGGGCGGTTGGGCTAGTGGCTTCCATTGTGCATGGGTGATCTCAGCACGTGGGGGTGGTGTGCAAGGAAAGTATTGCGGTGGCTTTGGGCTGCGTTATCTTAAGGAGGCTCACTGTTTTGGTTCAATGTGGGGAGGGGCTGTACTGTGAAAAAGGGGAAGGGTACTGATGTGCTTCCTTTTCTCTTGGTTTGTCCAGGTGCAATGATAGAGAGTTTTGGGTTAATGGAAACTTGCGGCTGGTGGCTTGTGGTAGTGCAGCAAAGTAGGGCATGGGCAGTGGCTGGTGGCAGTGGGCAATTTCTAAGATGCATGAGATGATATATGTATGCACATATACATATAGGTGATTGGAAATGAAATCCTAGAGGTGAAAGGGAGAGAAACGCGCATGGGAGATGTGCATGGGAGTGGAAACATGCATGCCGTGGAGTTCAATCCTTGTTCACACGGGCTTGTGCTTTTGGGTCCATTTCGAAATAATTGAGCCCACGTCTTGTGTAGTGTATAGACGATCAACAAATGGGTTGGGTCAACTAGAACAGTCAAAAATCCCTTCGGATGGCACGTATTTTCACAAGTCAAGTACTTAATAAATTATAATACGACTCAATACAACTGCAAAAATAACCCAGCTCATCACGTAAATTTTTCGGACGAATTACCAAACAACTAAATTCGGTTCATATTTTAACCTCCTTATCAAGCTCAATAAAAATTTTCATATACCACCAAAATAAATTTTTGGTCTGTTTTCTACTCCAAAATTACTTATTCAATACCAAGCGATTTTTTCATACATATAAACTCCCAAAAAAAAAAAACCATTATCGACTCTGCAATTAGCTCAGAATTGGTGCTGGCCTGTCATGTGGTACCGGCCTTTGTGTCCAACTGTGGCCTTTCTTTCCTACCTAACTCTCACGCTAGCAAAGCAATATCCAAGCTTCATCATAGTTTATAGGTCCACTATGTCTGTCTAGTGTTCCAATACTAAATATTATTTAATTACACGTACATATACTAATACTTTTTAACACTTTCCCATCGATTGGAAGCCTGCCACATTAGTTATTACAATGATATGATTATACACGAACTGGTTATAAGTACCGCAACTCATTTATATATATTACTAATACATCACGTCATACAAATCACTTGTGTAGATGGTTTCCTTGCATGCACCAACTTACATTATAGAAAGATTAATATATAGAAAACAGAAATACTATTAAATCAATGGATTAATTACACAGTTAACCCATTTGCATACCAATTATAACCCATTTTTCAACTCTCTGCTAAATAAATCTTTTCACCATTCTTTCACATTTCTTTTCGGCCATGGGCTCTACCTCTGCCATAACCAATTGAAAACCATACATGATGAATAAACTAGATAGAACAAGAACCATCAGCAACACCAGGAAGACCAATGATTGTTACAAAAAAAATCATGATCAGTACATAAATACATCTGCAGATGCCATAATGGCCGGATGGTTCAGATAGATAGAACTCCATGGGTGCATGAGGCTATCATCATCATGGGCCTGAGTGTCATGATCTTGTTGTGTCTCAAAAAGTCCATTTGTGCTGGAGTTCAGATAATTGACGATCTCGTTAAGAGATTCTAACCTCTGGCTGAGCTCAGCCATCTGAGCTCTCAGAATTGAGTTCTCAGCCTCAATATTCAAGTACACCTGAGAGGTCATGTTCATGCTCGTGAGGACTTGATGATTCTCCTTCGTGAGCTGGCGCACCTGAGCCATCAAATCATCCAGGTGCTTCTGTTTGCGCTGTCTTGATCGGCGCGCCGATTCACGATTTGACAGCATCCTTTTCCGCTTTCTTGTATCCATTACATGCTGCAGATCGTGGCCCTCAGACCCTGAGTTGTGAAGCGCGCTGGACCCAGAAGAAGCAGCTCCAGTACTAGAAGAATCCATATTTGTGGCGTATGTTGGAACAATTATAGTGATATAAAGCTCAACAAAAACAAGATCTTTAATATAGATATGCTTTATATGTATATGAACTATATTATAAAGAAGGTCTAGTTTCGAGGTGCAGCGAGAGAGGAGACCCTATTTAATTCATGAAAAAACATAAAACCAGTAGAGGAAGACAACAGAGAAGGACTGAACCAAGTGGGACCTGCGCCGGAGGGTGTAGTTTATCATAAACCCAGAAAGGAGGATTTCACTGACTACCGGAGACATGAGTCTCAAACATCTAGAACAATATATTTTGCATTAAACAAAAAAAAAATATGTGATAGCTAGAGAATTAAGAAAGATGGAGATCTTTTGCAGAGAGGGATATGGGTTTCTAATGATAGAGTTTCAGAGTCTTAGATCTAGAGGAGAAGGCCAGCCTGAAGAGAATCAGATCGAAGACAGAGGAAGAGAAAGGGAAGAGGTTTTGCAGGGTGTTGCTGGCCCATTTTATAGACCAAAAAGCGCCCACTTGTAACTAAATTATTTGAAAAAATAAAGCAATTGGGTTTATAAAATATAAAAATATAAGACAAAGAAAGCATGATAAATTTTGCATTGAACTACAGACCTAGTTGTTGAAACTTGATACTTTGACGGGTCCTGTTCACGCGCATGCGCGAAGGGAAGCTGCCAAGCTACTTCTCTTTCTTTCTGATAAAATATATTAACATTCAGTTTTTTGAGAAAAATATTAAAATATAAATATTAAAATAATTACCCCACACAAACGGACAAGCCATCTTCTTGACCCAAGCCCAATATATTTTGGGCTGTCTGTGTCACCTGTGCAGTTGCATGTTTTTTTTTAGCATTGTGCAGTTGCATGTTAATCCTTTACTTGTTGACATGAAAAGAAAAGAAAGGCCGGAAAGGCATGTATGTGGCCTATTGATATAACTTTCAATCTTTTAAAATCCTTCCTCAAACGTATAAAAAATAAAATAAAAGAAAAGAAAGTTACTTAAAGATGTCAGTCATGGTACATGCAGTTATCAGTGTACTATACTGCACGTATCTATGGCAATATGGGTGGCTCAAAATGCACATGCACGCATCCATTTCTGACTTCTCTACATCAATGGTCCCCTTCAATTATGTCACGGGTAATGCTAGGGATCCCGCTGGGATCCCGTTAAAGCAACCCGCTTACAATTTTTTTTTTTTTTTTGGGTAATTAAGAAAATATTTTTTAATAATATTGTGAATTTTATTCTTTTTTTTTAATATTTAAAAGTGTTAAAAATGATATTAAAAAAATACTTTTAAATATTTTTTTCAATTCATTTTTAACACTTTTAAATATTTTTAAAAAATGAAAAAAATTCACAATATTATTAAACAACATTTTTTTTATCACTACATATATAAAAAAAAAATTAAAAAAAAAATTTGTAGTGGGATAAATGAAAAGCGGGATCCCTATCATTTTTCTTATGTTACGGTGTTGTCTTGTTCCGAGCATATATATTCCAGCTCCATACTAACACATCCATATTGTCAGTCCTCTCCTCTCGGTAGGGTGAGGTTTCTTCCAGGCTTGTCTTCTAGATAGAGCTGGTTTTTTCATCTCTAAGACTTGGTCTGTAGAGCTATTCCACAATGGCTGAGGACATCACAAGACGATGAGAATCGCTGAAACTAACAGAGGAAGAACAAATAGAGGTCACCCTCTCAGAAGAAGCAATTCTATCTACTAACGTTAAAGGAGAACTCTGTCTCCTAGCAAAACTCTTCAATGATAAGACTGCAAACAGGGAAGCGTTCAGGTCAACCATGTCCAAGATATGGAACACAGAGGGATGGCTCACTTTCAAAGAACTCGAAACAAACCTTTTCCTCATCAAATTCCAACTTCTATCAGATAAGGAGAAGGTCTTGCAGGGACGTCCATGGTCTTTCGATCGACATCTAGTTTGCACGAAAGAGTTTGAGGGGATTCTCTCCCTCCCAGAGATCCAATTCTCGTCCGAACCGTTCTGGATCCAGGTTCACAACCTCCCTTTTGCAGGAATGAATAAAGAAATGGGAATGATGCTGGGAGCTAGCCTCGGGAGAGTCCTTGAGTTGGAAGTAGACTTAGAGGGTTATGGATGGGGAAGTTTCTTAAGAATCAAGGCAGATATTAATGTAACAAAACCTCTCGTAAGAGGCCGCTTCCTCAAGGTTGGCAATAAGCAATCCTGGCTTTCCTTCAAATACGAACGTTTACCCATGTTCTGTTTAAAGTGTGGGTACCTCATGCATGAGAAGGGCAGTTGCACAAATAGATACTAAGAGAATCAAACACCAGACCAATATGGACAGTGGCTTCGTGCAAGTCATTTTCCTACAAAGGGTTACTACGTCAAAAAATATGGTGGCCTCAGGGAGCAAGAGCACTGGGGTTCAACATGGAGATGGAGCCAAGAGGAGGAAGAAGGCAACAGTGTTCACTGTGGAGAGGCCACACCGAAGCCAGGGAACAAGTCACCTAATCTGGCAGGGGCTACAGAAGCTTTGAAAGTCAACACCAGGCGTGTTGAAGAAACTCAACCCAATGCACAACAGGTGACGATGGGCACGGACACCCCCCCACGTTTCATAGACCCCGAGTCCTCTCCTATACAAGTAAGGCCTGCCCAAAGTCAGAAAAGTCCCCAAAAGGACCCCACCAAACTTCCACTTCCTTTTCAGGTAAGGCCCCTAAACCCTTTTGGTCAAAATTCTGACTTAGTCATGTTGCAAACTGAGGTTCCTATTTCTACTTTTCAACATAAAGCCAAAAAAGGGGAACCCTCCCCCGAGATTGGCCTTGAAAACACAGAAAACTTCCCTTGTAAATCTATGAGTAGGAAAACCTAGAAAAGGAAAGCAAGGGAATTACCAACTCCTCTCTCAGATGCCACAAACAGAATGTCTAAACCTCCTCCCATCACTAATCTAAAGAGACCCCTAAGAGAAAGAATTAGCACAAGGAAAAATGAAGCAAACAAAAAACAAAAACCACAGCTCAAACTTGATCAGAGCAAAATTCAAGCACACTTGGTGGAGGCTGCCTTGCAGCCCCACCAAACCCAATGAATTGCCTGAGCTGGAACTGTGGAGGGCTTGGGAACCCTCGTACAGTTCAAGAGCTTCACCTCTTGGTGAAAACAAAGCAGCCCCACTTAGTGTTCCTCACAGAAACTAAGTGCAACAATGGTAGATTGGAAAGAATAAAGATTACCCTGGGCTTTGATAACTGTTTCACAGTTGATAGCAGAGGTAAAAGTGGAGGTTTAGCACTCCTATGGAAAGATTCAGCCACGGTGGAGGTGATTAATTATACAAACTGGCACATCTCAGCCCTTATAAACTCTCCTATTGTTCCTACAAAGTGGCAACTCACAGGCTTTTATGGCCATCCTAACTCAGCAAAAAGGCAAGAAAGTTGGCACCTCCTTATGGGACTAAAACCTACTGGAAATATACCCTGGTTGTGTTTTGGGGACTTTAATGAGATCACTCACCAATGGGAGAAGGTTGGGGTTGCAATTAGACCTTACAGCCAAATGGTACATTTCAGAAATGTACTGTCTTTTTGCAATCTGTATGATTTGGGTTTCTATGGAGATAGGTTCACATGGTCAAACAACAGAGAGGGAAGACAATTTACAAAGGAGAGACTCGATAGGGCCTGTGGAAACAACACTTGGGTTAACCTCTTTCCAAAGCACAAGGTATCCCACCTGGATTGCTCTCAATCAGACCACAAACCAATTCTAGTTCAGACAACAGACTCAAGCATCATAGGACAGAAGAAAAGAATCTTCAGGTTTGAATCAGCCTGGTCTAAGGAAGATGATTGTGAAGATCTCATTAGAAATGCCTGGTTGCTACCCAATAGAACAAGCAGTCTCTACAGCACTCTTCAAGGGCTTAACCACTGCCAAGAGAAACTCAAGGCCTGGAACAAGAACAAGAGAAGGGATCAAGGGAAACTACTCAAAGAAAAAACCGAGCTTCTTAAGCATTTGCAAGAGAGAAACCAAGGAGACTTAGCTGAGGATATAAAGAAAACCAAAATAGACATCAATCACATCATGGATGCTGAGAACTTAAAATGGCAACAAAGAGCAAAACAGGCATGGCTCAAAGATGGTGACCGAAACACAAAGTATTTTCACAAGTGTTCGAGCCAAAGAAAAAGGACCAATTCTATCAACAGGCTTCAAACCCCTTCAGGTCTCTCAACCCAGGACCCTCGAACCATTAGCAAAACCTTGCAAGATTTCTTCAAAGAATTGTTCACTTCCTCCAATCCAACAGGTATTGATACTTGCCTCAACCCTCTGCAGAAAGTCATCACAGCAGAAATGTTCTCAATTCTTTCTACAAGCTTTACTGAGTTAGAAGTTAAAGAAGCTGTTTTTAGCATGAATCCTATTGGATCACCTGGTCCTGATGGCTTCCCTGCATTATTCTTCCAAAAATATTGGGACATAGTGGGAAATGGGGTTTCTAAGGCCTTCCTTGAGGTCCTAAATGGTGGAAAATGGAACAACTCTCTCAATGAAACTTTTATAGTTCTCATTCCAAAGAAGCTAAACCCAAGCCTTGTCACAGATTTCAGACCAATAAGTTTATGCAATGTGCTGTACAAGATCATTGCAAAAACTTTGGCCAATAGGCTTAAAAAAATTCTACCTAGCATCATTTCCCCTACTCAGACAACATTTGTATCAGGCAGGCTCATAACTGATAACATTATTGTAGCTTTCGAATCCTTACACACCATGAAAGCTAGACTAAAAGGTAGGGAGGGATACATGGCCTTAAAACTTAACATGAGCAAAGCCTATGATAGGATTGAATGGGACTTTCTGAAATCGGTCATGAAGAAAATGGGTTTTCCAGCAACATGTATTGAGCTTATAATGAAATGTGTATCCTCAGTTTCTTACTCCATTATGGTGAATGGAGAACCTCAAACCTACTTCTGTCCTAGAGGAATAAGGCAGGGTGATCCCCTCTCACCCTACCTTTTCATTTTATGCACAGAAGCTCTGAGCTGCCTCTTAAACCATGCTGAGAAGAACCACCTGATCACAGGCCTACCAATCTGAAAAAATCACCTGCACATTAACCACTTATTTTTTGCAGATGATTCACTTCTGTTCTGCAAGGCTAACTCAATTGAATGGAGTCAACTCTACTCCCTGCTGGAATCTTATGAGAAAGCCTCTGGCCAGAGACTCAACAAAGACAAGACCTCCATATTCTTCAGTTCAAACACCAAAGAACAGACCAGGGATATTGTTACAAATATTGCAGGAATTCGGGGAACAAACTCTTATGAGAAATACCTGGGATTACCAGCCCTAGTAGGAAGGTCTAGATCCCAATCTCTCAAGGGTATCCTAGACAAAGTTCAGGCCAAACTAAACAGCTGGAAAACAAAGCTTCTCTCACAGGCAGGAAAGGAAACCCTTATCAAGGCAGTCATCCAAGCCATTCCAACTTACAGCATGGGCATCTTCAAGCTCCCTAGGCAATTGCTTAACAAGCTAAACAAGCAAGTACGAGGCTTTTGGTGGGGACAGCAGGCACAGGAGCACAAAATCCATTGGGTTTCTTGGAAACAAATGATTAAATCTAAAAAGTCAGGAGGATTGGGTTTAAGGGACTTTGAGCATTTCAACAGTGCACTACTTGCAAAACAAGGATGGAGGATCATCTCTTCCTCAAATTCACTTGCAGCCAGGGTCCTGAAAGCTAAATACTTTAAGCATAGCTCTTTTTTAAATGCAAACAGAGGGAATAACTCCTCCTTCCTATGGCAGAGTTTCATCTCTGCAAAACCTCTGATTAAGGAAGGCTTAGTTTGGCGTGTTGGTGATGGACAAACTATAGAGATCTGGAATGACAAGTGGTTTCCTCAACAATCTACCTTTAAACCTCAGAGCTCAATCAGGTTCCTCCCACCAGATTCAAAGGTGGCCATCCTCATTGATAAGTCCACAAACCAATGGAACTACCCACTGATTGAAGCTATCTTTGACAGAACAGAAGCTGAGCTACTTAAGAGAATCCCTCTTAGTCCCTATCCCACCACTGACAGAATCTTATGGAGAGGCACTACCACGGGTGCATTCACTGTTAATCAGCATACTATCTGAAATCTGAGATGGAAAACCAAAGACACGGCCAAACATCTACAGCCATAAATGAAGATTCACCTTGGTCATCCATCTGGCAACTTAGAGTCCCAATGGCAACCAAGAACTTCCTATGGAGGGCCTGCCTGGAAGCCATTCCTACCAGAGCCAAGCTTCACCAGAGGAAAGCTGTTTCTAATGACTCCTGCCCCATTTGCAAGCTCCACCCCGAGACAGTAGAACATGCTCTTTGGGAGTGTCCATCTGCCCAAGATGTGTGGAGCCAATGTAGTATGAAGATCCAAAAATCTAGCATCCCTTGCCATTCTTTCAGGACCCTACTAGAAGACTTTCTCAACACTTTTTCAGAAGAAGAGATGGTAGAATTTGCTCTCACGGCTTGGAAGATCTGGAAAAGAAGAAATGATTTGATCTTCAACAACTCTTTCACTCACCCAAACTCTATCAACCAAAGGGTCAAACTTTTCATTGAAGATCTAAATTACACATACCAACCTGTCCAGAAGTCCTCCTCATCATATTCTCACCTAAACTAGGAAGCCCCCCCTCAAGGAAAAGTGAAAGTAAACTGGGATGCAGGTTTGGATAAAGCAGCATGTAAGGTGGGAGTTGGGGCAGTGGTAAGAGATTGGGAAGGGAAGGTGCTAGCCACCATGAGAATGAATCATACCCTATTCCCCGACCCTTTCACAGCTAAAGCTTTTGCTGCTTTCCAAACTTCAATGTTCCTCAAAACTCTAGGATGGCAAGAGGTGATCATGGAGGGTGATTCTTTACAAGTTGTCAATGGCCTCAAGTATCAAACTGACTCAGATTCCTATGCAGGCGTTTTGATTAAAGACACAAAAACAACTCTTGACTCCTTTACTGAATGGACAGCTAGACATGTAAAGAGAGCATGCAATGCCATAGCTCATGCATTATGTAAAGATGCTCTTAGCATCAGTAATAACATTATTTCTGTAGATGCTATTCCCTTTTGTATCCAGAATCTATTATAATGAATGAAAACTAGATGTTTTCCCTAAAAAAAAAAAAAGCTCCTAAGGTTGCCCTACCTTTTGTTTGATCTTTCTATTTTAATTTCCTCTTATTTTCATTTTCCAGGGGATTATATATGTAGGTGGTTCCGTTTGGATTCTAAGACTAATATCTTAGATCATTTATAAATAATAATAAATAATTTATGAATAACAATAAACTGTGCATTTGTTAATAACAGTGAAGTAATTCAAAAATATATAAAAACAATTATATTTTTGAAAAAAAAAACAAGTTAAGAGAAATTGGAGCTTTTTAAGGCAATACACAAGGGACCTGCCTCTGGTACTCCAGAGCACAAAGAATGAGTCGTGGCTGCTGCACTCACTCACTCACTCAAATATTCCAGCTGTAGTACATAACAGAAAGATGATGATGTGGACCAATATTTTTGTATCTATTGTAAAGCCATTGTGCTATAAATATGTACAATAAATATGTACAATTATTCACTAGTTTGTATATGGGAAATCAATAGCACTGAAATGAGGTTTTAATTCAATATTTCTTCATTCAGAACTTTTGTCAAACATCTTCTCTATCTCTCTGAGTTACCATGCTTCAATATGGTATCACAGAGCTACAAAGGCCAATGTCGTTTCCTTTATCAAGTTCTCTTTTTGTCTGGGCATCTTCATGGCGTCCGAAACTCCTCCCCCACCTCCCCCTCCCCCTCCTCCTGGACCTCCTCACCCTCTCTCTATTACTTCCTTTACCTCATCCATTGTCACCACTGCGAACCATTCGGTCTCTGTCAAACTTTCCGTCGACAACTATCTTCTTTGGAAGGTTCAGATCCTTCCATTTCTTAAAGGAAATCAACTTTACCCCTATGTTGATGGTTCCTTTCCGTGTCCTCCGTCTACAATCAATGGTACTGTCAACCCAGCTCATCAACAATGGGTTCTTCAGGATCAGTTGGTTATGTCCGCTCTTACTTCATCTTTATTAAAGACTGTTCTTGCACAAGTACTTGAGTGAAACACATCTCATGAGATATGACTTTACACAGTCTGTATGCCACTCAATCCACGGCTCATATTCTCCAAACCCAGTTTCAGCTTGCCATGTTAAAGAAAGGAGCTAAATCACTTACTGCCTATTATCATAAGGTCAAATCCCTATCTACCTCCCTGTCCGCAGCAGGTCATCCTCTTTCCCAATCCCAGTTTACTGTGTATCTTCTTGCTGGTCTGGGTTCTGACTATGAGTCAGTGATTTATTCTATTACCACTCGTCCCAAACCTCTCTTAGCTCAACAGATTTACAGCTATTTGTTAAATCATGAATCTCGCTTAGCCCATCAAACCATGCTCTTCTCTCTGTGTCATCTCTCTCTGCGAATGCCACCTCTCGTTCTCCCATGGCCGCTGGTCAGCTTAACAGAGGTCGTGCGGCATCTTGTGGGGGAAGACGTGGTAAAGGATCTGGGCGAGGGCCCAACATGGCCCAGTCCAGTTACTTTCCTTCATCTCGCACAGACTCGAGGCCCATTTGCCAACTCTGTCAGAAAATTGGCCACACAGCTATATAGTGTTATAATCGTTTTAATCAATCCTATCAGTCTCCACCTCCATCCTCCTTCACAGCTAATTTTACTTCTCTTCCACCGAATGGACCTCCCTCAAATTATTGGTTTCCCGACACTGCCGCCACTAATCATTTTACCTCTGACTTTGCAAATTTGAATTTAGACTCTATGCCTTATCCTGGCCCTAATCAAGTTAGCATTGGTGATGGTTCGACACTTTCCATTCAAAACACTGGCTCGGCTCAATTCAACACTGCTTCTGGCAATTACATTCTTCATAAACTTTTGCATGTTCCCTCTATTACAAAGAATCTTCTGTCTGTTCGTCAGTTTTGTTTGGATAATGCGGTTTTCTTTGAATTTAATTCTTCTTGTTTTTTTGTGAAGGATTTACAAACCAAGGAGGTACTTCTTCAGGGTCCCGTTAAAGATGGTCTTTATGTCCTTCCGCTGCAAACAAATGCTTCCACTCCTCAAGCCTTTATTGGTCAATGCACTTCCACACAAATATGGCATGCTCGCCTTGGTCATCCCTCTCCTTGGATCACTTCTCTTACTTTACGTCAGTTTCAACTACCGGTCACTACTAAGTCCCCTCCCCAAGTTTGTCCAGCTTGCTCCCAAGCCAAAGCTCATGCTCTGCCTCATCCGTCATCTCCATCTACATCAGAAAAACCCTTCCAGCTTTTTTTTCTTGATGTTTGGGGTCCTGCTCCAATGCTTTCCTCTAATGCTTGTCGCTTTTACTTTTCCATTGTAGACGACTTTTCTAAATACATTTGGTTGTTTCCCCTTCAATCTAAATCTGATGTTTCTAAAATATTTGTTGAGTTCGAGCGTTATGTTAAAAACATTTTCTCTACAAATATTTTATCCGTTCAATCCGACTGGGGAGGGGAATTCCGTCCCCTTCACAAAATACTACAATCTTGTGGTATTTCACATCGTCTCACATGTCCTTACTCGCATGCTCAAAATGGAACTATTGAGCGTCGTCATCATCACATAGTAGAGATTGGCTTGTCTCTCCTTGCTCATGCCTCAGTTCCTTTTAAATACTGGTCTGAAGCTTTTCAAACCGCTGTTTTCTTAATTAATCGCATGCCAACCCCCATCCTTCATAATAAATCACCTTTTGAGATGTTGTTTCACAAAACTCCGGACTATCATTTTTTACGTGTCTTTGGTGTGGCATGTTGGCCAAACCTTTGTCCCTATAATCGACACAAAATGGACCTTCATTCCCATCTATGTTTTTATGGGATATAGCACTGATCACAAGGGTTATTGATGTCTTCATCTACCTACGGGTCGAACATATATTTCTCGTGACGTCATCTTTGATGAAACAATTTTCCCATTCTCTACACAACACAGTCCGAATGGGCCTTCCTCTCTTCCGCAAACTCAAACTCCTCTTCTCCCCCTCCCTACTTTTCCACCTCAGATCACTACTCCTTTGGTCCCAGTCAACCCTTGTCCCAATTCACCTACTCGGCCCCTTTGTTCAAACCTAACAAATTCACCAATCTCTCAAGCAACCTCGACCCATAACCTCCAGCCCAATCCACCTACTCAGCCTCTTAGTCCACGTCTAACGAGATCACTAATTCCTCCAACAAACTCGGCCCATAATTCCCAACTCGATCCACTTCCCAGTCCACACCAACCCTCGTCTTCTCCGCACCTTATCCCTAATATCACTATCTCCTTTCAGCCACCATCAACATTCACAAACCCGCAGTCTGTCTCTCCCATTGGTCATCACCAGCCTCTTCAATCCTCACCAACTTGCTCCTCACCACCCACCCCTTTAATCGTTCATCAAAATCTTCCCTCTCACCCAATGGTCACTCGGACCAAAACACAGTCTCTTCATCCTGTTATTCGAACCGATGGAACCATTCCTTGGCCCCTTCCCAAACCATCATCCTCTCTCACTTCTTACTCTCAAAATGTCCCAGAAGAACCTTCCTCCTTCACTGTAGCGTCCCGTTTTCCCGAATGGAAAGCAGCTATGGCCAATGAGTTTGCTACTCTCTTGCAAAATCGTACATGGGACTTAGTTCCATTCTCTTCTTCATTTAATCTTTTGGGTGCTAAGTGGGTCCTGAAATCAAAATGCCGGGCTGATGGAAGTCTTGAACGCCGAAAAGCATGGCTTGTGGCCAAGGGATTTCATCAACAGCCCGGCCTTGATTACTCCGAGACATTTAGTCCGATTGTTAAACTGGTAACTATACGGCTCATTCTATCTCTTTTTGTCACTCATAACTGGCCTTTGCACCAGTTGGATATTCAAAATGCATTTTTGCACGGGGACCTTGAAGAAGATGTGTACATGCAGCAGCCTCCCGGGTTTGTGAATCCAGATCACCCCAACCATGTCTGTAAGTTAAGAAAGTCAATTTATGGCTTGAAGCAAGCCCCACTGGCTTGCTTCTCCAAGCTCACAGATCGGCTTCTCTCTCTCGATTTCTCTGGTTCAAAATCTGATAGTTCCTTGTTTATTTTTAGGAATAAATCTGATTTCCTCTATGTTTTAATTTACATAGATGATATTATTGTTACTGGATCTACCTCTGCTTTGATATCTAAATTTATTACAACTTTGAAATCTCATTTCCCTGTTAAGGATCTCGGCACTCTCAGTTTTGTTTTAGGCATAGAAGTGTTTTGCAACTCCTCTGGTCTCTATCTTTCTCATTTTAAATATGTGTATGACCTGCTTGCTCGAATGAATATGCATGAGTCTAAATCTGTTTCCACTCCTTTATCTGCCTCTGTCAAGCTGAATGCTCTTGATGGCTCCTCCTTTGAGGACCCTCATCTCTATAGGAGTATTGTAGGTAGTCTACAATATCTATCCTTTACTAGGCCTGATATTTCGTTTGCTGTAAATAAAGTCTGTCAGTACATGCATTACCCAAGGCAGCCCCACTAGCAAGCTGTTAAACGCATCCTTCGTTATCTTAATCATACCAAACACTTTGGCCTTTATTTCTGTCCATCTTCTCCTATTAAGCTGTCTGCCTTTACCGATGCTGACCGGGCAGGTTGCCCGGATGATCGTAACTCTACTGGAGGTCATTGCATTTACTTTGGGTCTCACCTTATTTCTTGGGGCTAAAAAAAACAGCCCACTATAGCTCGGTCATCTACTGAAGCCGAGTATAAGGCTGTGGCAAATGCCAGTTGTGAAATTTTATGGTTACAACACTTGTTACAAGAGCTTGGCATTTTTCTTAATGAACCCCCAACATTGTGGTGTGATAACCTAGGTGCTACCTATCTCTCGGTTAATCCTGATTTACATGCCCGTACTAAACACATTGAGCTTGATTATCATTTTGTATGAGATAGAGTGGCTGCCAAAACACTACAAGTCTCCTTTATCTCTAGTAAAGATGTAAAGATCAGCTTGCTGACATTTTTACTAAACCTTTGTCCTCAGCTCGTTTTTCACAGTTACGATCAAGCCTCACTCTCACTCCAGTACCGCTTGCATCACGGGGGGATGTTAAGGCAATACACAAGGGACCTGCCTCTAGTACTCCAGAGCACAAAGAATGAGTCGTGGCTGCTGCACTCACTCACTCACTCAAATATTCCAGCTGTAGTACATAACAGAAAGATGATGATGTGGACCAATATTTTTGTATCTATTGTAAAGCCATTGTGCTATAAATATGTATAGTTATTCACTGGTTTGTATATGGGAAATCAATAGCACTGAAATGAGGTTTTAATTCAATATTTCTTAATTCAGAACTTTTGTCAATCATCTTCTCTATCTCTCTGAGTTACCGTGCTTAAATAGAGCTAGATTATTAATGTGATCATTTGTTAGCTGTGATTCTTTTTAAATTATGTTTTTGTAATGATGACATGATGAGTCTCCCTTCAAACTTCGAAAAATGACACTCTTTCATTTCAAAAGTTAATATTGAGCCCAAAATCCATTAATTTTATACATATGCGAGGTCAATATTTAGCATATATATATATATATATATATGAGATCAGCTGCTCGTCAGCCATTGTTCATCTAACATGGGTTTAGCTTGCATCCTGTGACAAAAGAACAAGGCATCTGCTGTTAAAGAATTAATGTTCATGATTGTTCGTTAGTAACCCAGCCACTTCATAACTTTCATATCTTACATCTCCAACACATTTCATCTCTTCTAAATATTTATTCATTAAATATAATAGCTTATATCAATATATTTATATCTTTTGATTTTATAATATTTATAATAAATAATATATTATATACCAGCACGTAATAAATAACCTAACAAATCCAAGTACATTCTCATTGGTATCTTTAAACTTATTTTTAAGAAAATTTTGACAAAACATTTATATAAGTAATGCTAGGTATATTTTAGAGTGTATAAATTTCACATTTTTTTTAAATGAGTTTTAAAATTAAAAATATAATTTTTAAATAAATCTCAAATTTATCTTTTTTTTTTCAAAGAAAATGCAAGATTTACACGTCCCAAAATTAAAATCGCAAATATCATTTTTAAAGTCAGAGGGGGATGAAATATGTTGGTCACTTCATATATAAAAGTTATTAAGGTACAATATGAAAGATTTTGATTTGACCGAAATCAGTGCAAGTGCACACTAAGAAAAAAGAAAATAGGAAAGAATTTGGAGGGCTAGGATTGCTTATTGGTAGCCAATCATGGCCATTAATTCTTTAAAGAGATTTCTCTTTTTGCACGAGGCAAACCAGACCCATCGAACATCACACACCTAACCTTGCTTTTGGTATTTTTTATTTTTATTTTTTATTTTTCCTTCCTTACTAGTTGAAACGCGCATTTTTACATTTACCCCATGTTAAAATTTCTCCCACCCGCGTTCGCCCAGCTTCGCCTTACAAGGTGTAAACGACCCCTCTACTCAGCTTCGTCTTCCTCTTCTTTTCCCTTTGGAGGAAGTTGGAGATTGCAGAGAACTGCATAAGTATCTGCATCGAGATAGACTTAAAGCCCAAAAGATCAGCAAGAGTTATCGTCATGGGAAATTGCTTTGTAGCTCCGGTGAGTAACCACCATGCCCAAGCACCACCAAACCTTCTAGCCCGTCTAGTAGGTACATGTAATAACCAATATGCCGTTTAAGGATTTTTTAAAAATGTTATTATTATTATTATTTTTTATGAATACATATATTTGGTGAATGATCATGTAGACTACATGTTATAATGTGATTAGCTACCATTGGAACAATAACTGCTCTTCTGTAAATACAGCTCTTTGATAAGAGAATAGATCTAGAGGGAAAAGAAAATAGAAGAGATTGGAAGCGAAGAAGAATAGAGTTAAGAAAGGGAATTGTGTGTTTGAAATTAGATTATAAAAGGATCATTTGCAAAATGCACAAGAGGTAAATGATATTGAGTTCTTGAATCGTTTAGTCAATATTGCTATATCTCTCAGTACTCCTCAACCGTTGATATGAAGTAAGATTCAACCACTATTTATATACTACTCATGTTATATGCAAGCATGTTGCCTAGCACAACACATGATTATCTTATTTTGCATCATGTTCAGATTTAGAAATTTACAATTATTTGTAACAGTATGTATATCATGTATCTCATGTCTCATAAAACAGTTAAAATATCTCAAGTTTAAGTGTAAGATAAGATTAAAATAGTTTAATCAAATCAGTTAATCAGATGGTTATTTAGTTCAGATTAGGGTAGCAGCGCAAGCCACATATTCAAGCATGGTCAACTGTAGTATGCTAGAGTATTGCACAGTTGACTTCTGTTATTGCAATGGGGGAAGTTAGTGCACAACCTTGCAGTGTGTTGGCTAGCCAGCTCAGTAAAATCAGTCAGATCAATTAGATTATTTAGTTAATTTAGATGAATCAAGTCATGTCATGCATAACATTAGTATCAGTATGATCAGTCAATCTAATTAGTCATGATGTCAAGATCTTAGCATGAAATTTATGAAAAAACTTATGTTTATCATGTTCACTTTGTAATGGATTCCTTACTGAGTTTTTGATTCATTTTAATTTTATTTCATGATTTAAAAAATCTCTCAGATCAAGATGATGATTAGTAAGAGCAGACAGACCAAGTTTAGGAGTAGAATATGAACTTAAAAGACTTTAATATTGTGTGGCTATCTTTTTCTTTTTATTGGTTGGGATTATGGTGATGTTTTGTTTAAGACATGACATTATTTTATCAACCCTTTATGTAATAAGCAATGTTTTATTTATATTCGCAAGTCTCCTGTTTGGCCATATGTATGTATGTAGGTGACATCCCTTACTTAACCACTAGTGGGGAAGGGGGTGTTATAGTGTACCCCTTTTGAATTTACCAACAATTCTCCCTTTCTCCTTTTTCTTTCCATAATTCATTCTCGACTTTCGTTATTTTTTGTGATCTTCCTTCTCATATATCATTTTTATTTGTTCACGAAAATTTCTCAACAAAAGCACTATCGAAGTTTCTAACACTCATTTTGTTTGTAATAGGATTGGAGATTCCAGCAATAGGATTTTGGGTAAAATTCGTTTCACAAAGAAGAGGGGAGAAGAGGAGTGTTCGGGCAAAAGACAAGGATTTTGGGACGAGAGAGAAGAATCGGTTCTTTTATTAGTCAATCTGGTTTTGCCACATATAATGTGGGGTGTAAAAGGACTAAACCGACGCATGAAAATATTTATTCTCTACGTGTGTGTGTGTGGATACATTCATGTTTCATTATTAATTACGTGAATTAATCAAAAGATGAAACACGTACGCATCATTTTGTCTAATTTAATTGCTTTCATAAACTTCTGCTAACACTTTTTCCTTCCTTAACTCTCTCTCTCTCTCTCTCTCTCTCTCTCTCTCTCTCTCTCAATTTGGAGGTGGAGGAAAGTACCAGTGAGTTTAAGAAAATTATGAACTTTTTAATGATAAAAGAGCACATCGATCCCATGCTTAGATGATCGATGCTATATATATATATATATATTTAATATTAAAAGTGGCTATTGGTATATGTAAGGGTGTAATGGGTCTGATTTAGTTCGATTTTGAACAAATTTTAGAGCTGAACCGGTATATACTGATTTTGAGATTTGAAGAACCAATAACGCACTAGTTACATCCCTATACATTTGATTTTACTAGTTTTGGTTCGATTCGATCCGATTTTTTCGGTATATTATATTTATAGTATATACTATATATATTATACTATAATATAGTTATAATATATAATAATATAGTTATAATATATTATAGTATATTATAATATATATTATAATTGTATTATATAGACTACAGTAATATAATATAGTATATTATAATATATAGTAATATAGTATTAGTATAACTACTAATACTATAGACTATAGTGATAATATATAGTTATTTATATATAATTTTAAAATTTAATGTTATATTAATTAGTTATTTATCATATAAATAAAAATTATATATAATATAAAAATTTATATAAAAAAATATTTTATACAATATAAAAATTTAAATATATATATATATATGAATTGATCTAGTCCAGTGTTAGAAAAATGAAAATCGGAACTGGATCGATTTCGGCCAATTTTGAGAAAAATGAACCCAATACCAAACCAGACAGATCTCAGTACTAGACCAAACCCATTGATAAAGTCTAGTCCAGTCCATTTTACCGGTTCATCAATTTGTTTTCATTCTTTCACCCCTAGGTATATGAATAGGAAGGAATTTTGTTTTTGTTTGACACCTTTATTCCACTTGTGCCCTTGTATGGCTAGTTGTTATTATAGTTTTGTCCTTGATTGAGTATTATGAATAGTAAATTTTCAAACACTTTTTTTTTTCACATGTCCCTCGTTTTGTTAGCAAATGCCAATTTTGTCCCCGTTTATGCCTTTTCTTCTCTGGCTCTCCTCGACTACTAGCCCCATCATAGTCTCACTCATCTCAGTCCAAGGTCCACCGTCGAACTCGTCTCACTCAACCATCAACACATA
The DNA here is from genome assembly GCA_011037825.1 of Carya cathayensis. Classification (NCBI taxonomy): domain Eukaryota; kingdom Viridiplantae; phylum Streptophyta; class Magnoliopsida; order Fagales; family Juglandaceae; genus Carya; species Carya cathayensis. Next base: position 341,454 of record QGSO01000318.1, on the reverse strand, counting down.
GAGAGAAGAGCTTAATGGCATGAGGCGGGATGACTTCTAGTTCGGGTTTGGATGAATAGGAAAACGACAGTAGCAACACAGTCTCACTAGGTTCAACTATAGTCTCCTACACTAAGAGTTTCTTCTACATACAGTCCAGCAGCTGTAGCCCAAGGTCATGCCCAAGCCTCACCTCCCTAAACCAATTTCACCACCTATGACCAAATCGAGCACCATCCAGACCAAATGCCCCTACTCCCTCAACCAGTAGTAGCCCAACTAAGTGTCCCTGTTGGACGCCCAAGACCAAACACCCCTACTCCCTCAACCAGTCGGAGCCCAAGGTCATGCCCCTGTTGCTCATGGTGGTTGAAGGTTGTGGATGGTGTCGTTGAAGCTACAAAGAGAAAAGAGAAAAGTCGACGGGGTGAGATGCAGAGGGGACGAGAGAGAAGAGAGAGAGAGAGAGAGAGAGAGGCGGTGGAGGTCATTGGAGTGAGAGAAGGGAAGACGCTAGAGGGGAAGGACAACACGGTGAGAGAGGGGGAGAAAGAATGAGAGGTTCGATTTGGCTACTAAGAATCTTAATTTGAGTTTTGAATTTTAAGATAAAATATTAAAATATTATATTGAAATTTGAAAAAGTTAAATTAAAATTTGAAAAAATTGAATTGTTTATTATATTTTGTATGGAAATTTGAGAAAATTGTAATGATGTGATGGAAATTTTGAGTTTGATATGAGAATTTTAACTTGCCAAACCGAACTTGGTTTTGGGCAATCTTATCTTAGCCCTACGTGTGTCCCATTTTTAATCTAAGGATGAAAATAATACATGAAGAAATAAGAGATGAAGAAATAGAGAAAATATGTAAGGAAGGGAAATACAATAAATTTTAAAACAAAAATTTTATTCTTGATCCAAAAATAATATTCTTCATCATAAAATAAAATAATGAATTTTAATAAATATTTCTTAGGCGAAAAAAAATTCATCTAAGTAAGAAGAGTTTTTAACATAAAATAAAACGATGAACATTAAATAATATTTCAAAAAATTAAAATAATTAAAATAAAATAATGTTTTTTATTTAGAAGATTTTACTTAATTTTTTTCATTTTTTAAATAAATTGCTACTATAACCTGTTTTTGTGAATAGATTTTACCTTCTGGCAGACTTTTTTTTTATTCACCCGGACACTACGTGCAAGTGGCCTTGCACATAGCTCTTTTACTAATAATGTGTGTGTGTGTGTGTATATATATATATATGCATTAAATTTAGGTTACATTAATTTTTATAATCTATATATGTTAATTGAGAATGGTAACTACATATTTTCAGTGGTTCCGAATTAATGAGCATTAATTTTAAATTAGAGCCTCAAATTAATCATATCTCCTTATGCTTGGAAGTTATTTCACCAACTCACAAAATATTTCATGGACGCTAATGCATATATATTATATAATTAGCTGCATGCTACCTGTCATCACATTGAAAGCTTCATTGTATAGCAAAGAATGCCCTCATGTGGCTCTTAAATTCCAAACAACCCAAACAATTAGAAATAGCACCCGGAACTAATCAATTGGGCCAAATTCTACAAGACCGAAGAAAAATTCTATGAAAAATTTCTACTCATTATCTTCATATTTAGACCTGTGTAGAAAAGGTTATAACCTGGCTAGTCGGTAAGACCTAACCAGACCGAAAAAATGGGTTAAAGTAACTTGTGGGTCAAACCTGCTGAAACCGATATATGTTTTACAAGCCTCTTGAAGCTTCCATTGAGTTTCTTCAGAAGCTTTAGTGCTGCTTTGCAATCTCCTTTTGTGCTAAATCCCAATGCTTCTTCCTTGGCCTCGAAGAAACCCAAGAGATCACTACAAGAAATAAAGCTTTTATTGAGAAAAAAGTTTGTTGCTAAACATTGAATTTTCGTTATAAATAATTTTTTGCGGAGGAAACAAAATGGTCGCACATTCGTCAAAAACATCTTGTCATTAAAAGTTATTAATGACAACAAAAGCAAACCGTTGCAAAAGATACTACATTTAGCGACAACAATTTTGTCATAAGAAAGGTCTCATACTTGGTCCCAAAAAATCTCATTCAACCAAAATCGTCGCAAAAACTAACACAATTGTGACGAAAAATTTGGTCATCATTAATATTAGACAATCAATGTCGTCGCATATATAAATATTATAATGACCAAAATAATTGTCACTAATAGAAAACTATTTGTGAGGAAGTATTGTCGTCGTCAAACTAATTTTTGTCATCAAAATTTATTTGTCACAAATAATACAATAAGATCAAAGCTGGAGTATAGCAAAGATGAAGAGTTAAATTTGTCAGTATTTTTTACTATTGGTGACGATTAACTCTTGTCACTACACACCATGATTTAGAATTAGCGATAAATATTTATCATCATAAATGGTGACATGTATTTAGAATTAGTGACAAATATATTTCATCACATATGCTTGCACAATTCTTCATTCTTTATAAATGAAAGACCAAATAATCATCAATGATTCAATATTAAGGAAAACTAATAACAAATTCTAGTGATACAGCAAAATACATAAAATTAAAGTTATAATTTAAATCTAGTACCATTGTTCATAAATACACTCAAATAAAGTTTGTTCTTTGCAAACTAAAATAGAAATGTGAAATTGAATGTCTCTTTAAGACTCTTTACGAGTCTTTGATTGTGTCATAATTTTTGAGAGGCGACGATCATATTCACTTTGTTTCTCTACCATATTGTTAATATTTGATTGCATAGATTCTACCCTTTGCACCGATTGCTCCCATTTCTTCTTATAAACCTCCATCTCATTCTTGTATTTATCTACTTGTTCAGTGAATTGGATGACTTTGGATGAACGTGAAGATGATGGAATAGGCATGACATAATTTTTCCAATCCTTTGGCATATCCAAATGTATACCCCAACACCTTGTTGAAAATATCTTCTGCAATCCTTGATGATCCAATGGCATTTCTCTCGTTTCATAAATCTTTCATCTTATGCTGCAAAAGTAAGAGCAAGTTTTTCTTAGAAAACTAATTATTTTGTCTTTCTTGGGTTGGTTTTCCAATATTGTTGTTTGATCTCAAAGCAAGTCCATTGGAGTTAACATCATTTGGTATTCAAAGCAAAGTTTCCAATCAGGTCTGGCCTTCCCAAAAACTCTAGTTCATTAGAAATAAGATATGTGGGTTGGAGATCCCTCAAGCCCAATTATTCTAGATTAATTCTTATGACTAATAAAATAAGCTATTTTAATGAAATAAATAAGTCCATAGCCTTCAATAACAATAGGCTCAAGTCGTGTCTTCCATAGCGTATCACATGAATGAAAACTGGATCTTCTTCTCTTAAGCTCATCTTGAATATTGAGCTCTTGCTAGTATATATAAGTTAGTATATATATATGTATTGTGCTTGTCCAATTCCAATGCATAATCCAAGTAAAATAAAATCAATTAACGTTAAGAAATAAAATATCACTAAAGAAAAAATAAACATTAGTAATATCTCAAAGTTGAAATTGACTTTTTATTTTTGTTCATTGTTGTAAAGTATAGTTTACAACCATGGTTAAAATAAATGAGCAAGAGGTCTCATCTTAGATTTCTAATACCTTATTTTTAAATAATCATAATAATCAATAATGCATGAACATTCTAATTACGTGGTGCATAAAACACCAAATCTTAAAACTAATAAACAACAATGTAAATATCAAACTCTTGTACATAAAAAATAATTTTGCATATAAAGTTTAAGTTACCTATATCAAATCATCAATGAACTATAGTAAGCAAATAGTGCAAGATGACATATTCTAACTCTAACTCAAAATGGAACTCTATATAATAACTTAGACAAAGACAAAGACAATATATATATATATATATATATATTAGATTCCTCAAACCAATAAAAAGAAAAAACTAGAAATATAACATATATAGCTAGAGTTGCGATAAAAAACAAAAACTCAAGTTGAAGTAAGGTATTTCGCTAAAAAAAATGCATTATTTACATAATTTTCTTTTACTACAAGAGGCATGAAAGAGCCATCTTTTGAGTGTGTGAGTTTATAAAAATCAATCAGAATAGTATCATCCCCACGCTTCAACAGATTAAAAAAGATTAAAAAAGCTCTTTATTATTAAAAATCACAATGTATAAATGACAATTAAAAAACACCTTTTCTTCGAGGGTCGAGCAAATGATTTTGATTTAGCCACATGATTAACTTTCAAGTTGCTTCTATTCAAAGCATTTTGATCATACAATTTCTGTAAAAAATAAACCAAAAAATACAAGTTAATTCTAGGAGTAAAAACACAATGAAAAAAAAAAGAACTGCAAAATTTATGAGTAGGTAGCAGCTAGCCCCTTTGTCCATCTTAGCTCAATATTTATTTTATTTAGACATGGAACTAGTACCAACCAACTAGTTCTACCCTTAACATATATACACATTCTCAAACTCCAATTCCATTACAAGCCTACTATATAGACAACACCCACCATAAACTCCAAGTTTACATTATTTGTAAATAATATAGACTTCAATTTACATTTGTTTTCTCATGAAAAAAAAAATTGTGCATGCTTGTTATTGCCTAATAAAATAGCTTATGAATATGTACGTAACAAATTTTAACATTACTTAAAAGTTTAAAAATCTGAGATGCCTTGTATTTTGGGTTTGCCCATCGATCACATAATATCTCCTAATTAGCTTGATTCAAATCATCTGGGACATGAGCAATTGCTTCTTCTTTTGTCGAGTATTTCTTGAATATCTTGTGCAATACATGGTGATAGTCATTGTAGCTTCTTTGTAACTTTGGTTTAACTCTCTCTTTGATTTCATCTTCACTCCAATCAAGAAAGAACTCTCCCTAAAACATAATTGAATTAAACAAATGTATTACATATTTTTTTAAACCAAAAAAATAATAATAATAAATAAGCACAACGATTACTTACGCGGACCCAACCGTACAATTCCTCATTATCTACTTCAGGGATGTGCCTCTAGCTTTTGCAAGTAATAGGGACAAAATGCCTAGCAATATAGCTAACTCTGTTAATAAAAGTAGTACTATTTGTTCCAGTAGCTCCCTTATTGCTTGATTCTATCTTCACTGGAATGAGACTAGTTTTTCTCAGTTTTTCAAATGATACGCACTGTGCTTTACCACGAACTCGTTTCACCTTAGAAGTGGCTGAAAAATATAGGAAGATATCATTTTTAGAATTACTATTTTGTAGCTCTTCTAAAAGATGCATGCATATATAATAATGTTGACATTCAGCAACTACTTTGCATTAGATACTAATTAATCCAATTGCTAATTATTCATTTGTTGTATTATATATACTTTGATCCATCGTCGACCATGCATGTGGTCTATTTCTCAAAGTCTTGTCATTACATACATGTAACATGAGAGATTCGCAAAATATATATGCAAGTTCAAAGATATTAGGAAATCATGAGAAAAAAATTCTGAAAATAAGTAAACTTAATATTAAAAAAAAAAGATCACTAATTATTGTATTAACGGGCGATCCAAGATCAGAAGATCATTAAGATTACTAGCTAACTAGCACTAAGAATTGGGTCTATTCGAGACGACCCCTTAATTTAACCTAACTTAATAATAATAATAATAATAATAAAGGTCCAACCACATATGTGGTTAACATAAGCACATGCATATCCCATCGATCTATGTTTTTGTTAAACCTGATCTCCAACTAATTATAAAATCCAAAGAAATTGAATGTGTTAATTATATTCCTGTCATTGACTCATTGGGGTCAATGGAAAAAGATTTCATCAAGTAGGAAATAGGTTTTACGGCAGAATTTCTAAGGAATGAAACATGAGAGGCACCACAAATCATAATTAAAGAAGAGGAAGTTGCTAATTAGAAAGTATAGCATGGTATATCCAGATATTATTAAGGAAAACAAATTAGAAAATCATAATAAGATTAAGATTTAAAAAAATTAAAAATTTCAACTTACATAATGCTCCTTCACCACTCAAATGTGTTTCATGCGCTTGACTACCAAATGTTGTTGAGTCTACTGGCAAGGATACCCCCATTGAAGAAGATCCTTTGTGAGAGGATCGTGGTTGATCCGTAGGAGCACCTCTTGAAGTCAATCGAGATGATTGTCCTCCACGTCCTTGAGTAGTAATTGGAGCCATATATGGCTTTTATATCGTCGCTAAAACTTTCATCAATAAAAGCTTTATTTCTTGTTGTGAGAAAAAAGAAGAAGAGTTTGTTTGAGGTGGCTCAGTTCTTACCTAGTTGGGGACTCGAGTACCAGATGGCCAAGACTCATTGGACTGGGGTCTCCTATGAGATGACGAAGATCAATCTATACAAGGCCACTTTTTTTCTCTCTACCTCACTAATTTTCCATTGTTTTCTTTTTTTTTAGGTGAGAAAATATGGGAAAATTACTAGAAATTTTCCATGTTTGTTGGAAAAAAATCCATCTTCCGATTATCCAAATTTTATTGTTGAAATTGGCTAAACCATTGTCTTATCTTGAGAGATGTGCATGCCCACAATCTTTCTTTCCTTACAATTTCTCGGTAGCCAAACAACGAGTTGGTTAATTTTTATACTTCTTTTGTCTGCCACTCTCTCATAGCTTTAAGGGTATAGGGTTTATGTGATTGCTAGGTTCTGTTGCAGGATGGTAGGCTTGGCAACGCATGGGGAATTGTTCACAAGGACGGTCAGTGTTTGGTTTCATATTACCGTCACACCACATATTACACATTATTATTTTTTATTTATTTTATCTTACCAAATGTATAGTATATTAATGATGAGTATAAGAATTTAATTAGTTTAGAAAGAATAAAACTAAAAAAGATTTTAAAAAATAAATAAAAACAATATAGTGTGTGGTGAAATAGTGCACACTTAAAAGGGAATTAACAAAAGCGAATTACTTAAAAGGGAATTAACAAAATAGAGTTTGGCACATGCATATGCTGGCCACGATGTGTCTATGACACTAAGTGCATGTTTGGGGCTGTGGTAGAAAATATTGCTTTTAACTTAAGGTTTATAGCTTAGAGCTTAACGTAATAAGCTTTACTATTAAAAAGTTGTTCATTGTTTGGGATTTGTATGTTTAAAGCACTTTCAAATATATTAGATTTGTTTGGAAACAAATTTAAAAGCACTTTTTGAGGTAGAAATAACACAAAAGGGTATATTCTTGATAGAAATAAAATATTATAATAAAATAACAACGACAATAGTCTAATAGATTTTTCAGTAATTATAATTGAAGGAAAATAACTTCAACCATATATAAGTGAAAGAGCAATATAATCACGCTCAAGCTGCCAGAGGTTCACGAGGTTTCCTATCTCTTCGAGAATCTTTCCAGTCATGTTATTGTCTGCGAATTCCAAATTTATTAGCTCTCTGAGATTCAGTATTATAAAAAAAAAAAAAAAAAGGTTGAAGACAAACTGCCATCTAAAAATTTTCAACTCCATCTGAAAATTGAAGGCGTGAAGGTCTTCGGAGTCCGAGAGAGAAAGAGAGAGAGAAGGAGGGGGGGGGGGAAGGGGAGGGGCAAAGTTGTCATTGTGGTAAAATAGTGAGGATTTTTTTGTAATATATATGTCACGGAAAAATAGGACTTACTTTTTACAAAGTGCTTCTGACAAAAAGCATCACTTTGATCCTTTTGTTGAAACGTGCTTTTTTAACTTTTTTTTATTTAAAAGTACTTTAATATAAAATTACCAAACAGGTAAATTTTATCATTTAAGTACTTTAGACCATTTTAAAGCACTTTTTAGACTTTCCACCGCAACCCCAAACAGGCTCTAAATGAGTGCAATACTCTCTTTATCTTATCAACTTGTGTGATGCATTATTCAAGGTTCTCTAATCAGATGTCATAAGATCTGATCTCCAAATAGGAGAACCAATTTCAAACTCCCACCTTCTCTATATATAAAAATTAAAAATTAAAAAAATACTTGGGTGACATATTCATTCTCGACTTTAAAAAAAAGGAGGAAAAAAATGGGAAAAAATGTAGATAATAATGGCATGAAGATCGCTTCTTTACTTTCCCTAAGTTGGAACCAAAAAATGCTCTTAAAATGTTGTTAGAACAATTCAGATAATTAGTCTGTTCCATGATTTTGAAAAATGTTGCAATGAACTAGCTAGATGTTAAGAGTCATGAGATTATCGAGCAATTTGTGATTTTACATTACAAAATAGCGAGCCACTTTGAAGTGGTTGGGCTATTATTTTGGCTTTAACAGCCCCCAATGAAAGATTGTCACGTCAGCAACTCTACTTAAAGGATTTTAAAGTTGATCACACCCAATAATTTCAAGTCCAAGAATCCTGAAATGTTTTCATCGTTGAAGTCCATCTTTCAATTTCTATTTTTTCATATGGGTCTGTAGATGTTGTTTTGAAGTTCCCATCCCCACTGTCACTTTATGTTTTGAAGTTCCTATCATTCTGCAGTATCTGAAGAGACAACAGGTTTTTCTTGTATCCATATTCCACAACAATTAAAGTAATACCTGGGTATAGCACATATAGACGCTGGTGCTAACCATTGAGAGCTTGCTCGTCAAACAAAACCAGAGAGATTCAAAATACTAAGATTTGAGTGATGGAAACTTTCTTAAAACCATAAAAATTGGAAATAAAATATAGCTTGTAAATCCCTTTTGTATGGGTCTGATTTAGACATAGGAATATGGGTTTGAGTTCTTTTTTCTTTTTTTCTATTTTTCTCGGCAACCAAACAGAGTTTCCCATTTTTCTCCCAACAACAAAACCAAATTACAAAAAGAAAAAGAAAAAGAAAAAACAAATAAGTTTACAATATTGTCTGTTTTCTAAATCGCAAAGAATGTTAAAAACCTGTTTTAAAGTTCAAACATGTTTTAAGAATCAAATGTTAACCAAAAAGGGAAAAGAAAAAGGTCGTCGTAGTCTCTTCCTGCCTCTCTATATTCTCTTTCTCAACACCCCCTCCAAAATGAGCGGTGCTACTCTGCCGCCTTAGTAGCACCGCTCATTGTTACCGTTAATACATTTTCAACCTTTTTTTTCATTCTTTTTTCACATTTTTTAATATATTTAAATATTTTAAAAAAATACATTAATACACTTAAAATTACTTTTTTAATCATTAAGTAAAAAAATAAAAAATAAAATTAAAATGACAAGCGATACACTTTAGGTGGCAAAGTAGTGTTTCTCAATGAAAATATAGGGTTACTTAGATCATCTACTAATCTTGATGCTATATTAACCTTTTGGGGGCAAAATCCCACGCACACATATGTATATGTATATGTGCGTATATATATCTACTATATATATAAATGCCAATTTATGAGGAACAGTGTCTTGTTTGACACTTTTTTATTCCAATTTTGCCCCTACTTGTAATTTTTCTTTCCACTTTCAATTTTCCAGTTTTGTACCTCTTTGCCCTCAGTTTTATTGTTTCTGAAGATTTTGCTCCTAATTTTGCATTTATTTTCCCCTTCTATCCTTCACCCCTGTTACACTCTGCTCCTTTTTTACGGTTTTGCCCATATCTTCTATTCAATTCTTTACTGTTTTGCCCTTACATTTTTCTTTTTTTAACTTTTTTATGTGCCGGTTCGCTCTTTAAGCTTGTGTTTTGATTACGTATTTACGGTTTTGCCCATTTATTTTGACGTTTTCTTTTTTACTGCTTCCACCGAATGACTATATCTATAAAATCATTTATTTGTTATAAAAAAATACCCTTATCCTCAGGCATGTTTATCCTACATTCTAACTGCCGCTTACTATAAAATCATTTATTTTTTTCACAATTTTATCTACTGCTTGGTATAAAAGTTTATCTGCCGCTTCGTATAAAAGTTATTATCTTGTTCAATTGATACTAATAGCTATCTCATAAAATCTTAAATCTTCATCCTTTTCCTTATTTCAACTATAACCATTGATAAATCTGCTTCTTTTTTCCTCAACTTTGGACATCACTCGATATAATTTCTTATGACTGTTCTTCAGAACAAAATACTTTTGATTATGTATTCAGTTATTTGCTTACATGCTGTTGTTGCCTCTTACATCTTGTATTCTGTATTTGCCTTAGCACGTATAAATGATTATTGGTATGTTGAGATCTGAAGAACAAAGAAACTATTAATTATTTTATTATTTGAACAAAACAAAAAATTCCAAGAATGAAGAGCAAAAAAGGCGAACAGATTGAATAAAAGAACCAAACTTCTTTGAACCCAAGTCTTCCTTACAGTGTTTGACCATATGAAAGAAATTATGCTTCATATCGACCAATAGAAATCATTGAAGAAGATGTATATCTAACAAAAAATTTAAAAAACAAAGAGTAGTGCTAGGCTGCCGCACAGCACTGATCGCTGGGCGTGCAGCCTAGCACAAATGTTCTTGTTTATTTTTTTTCTTTTCATATTTTTTTTACATATTTAAATATTTTTAAAAAATAAAAATATATATTAATACACTAAAAATCACTTCCTTAATCATTAAGTAGAAAAAATTTAAAAAATTATATATCAATATATTAAAAATCACTTCATTAATCATTAAGTAGAAAAAATAAAAATAAAAATTAATTGATGAGTAGTCAAATGCAGCCGTAAGATTGGGGTGGTACGGTGGCTTTATTCTTATTGTTTTAGTTAAACAAGTGTCGGTGTTATATTATTTTGTTATTATTATTTAATATTTTTTTAATATTTTTTTTTTTGTCTTAATAATAGTAAAGAAAAAGTTAATGAAAATTTTTGAATTAAATTAAGATAATCTTTGAACCCAAGTCTTCCTTACGGTGTTAGACCATATGAAAGAAATTATGCTTCATATTGACCAACAGAAATCATAGAAGAATATGTATATCTCAAAAAATTAAAAAAAATAAATAGTGGTAGGCTGCCGCACAGCAAGGACCGCTAGGCATGCAGCCTAGCACATATGTTCTTGATTATTTTTTTTATTTTTTTATTTTCATATTTTTTTACATATTTAAATATTTTAAAAAATAAAAAAATATATTAATACATTAAAATTCACTTCCTTAATTATTAGGTAGAAAAAATTTAAAAAAAAATTAATTGATGAATGGTCAAATGAAGTTAATAATGAGATTGGAAAGGCACCGTAGCATTATTCTTAATGTTTTACTTAAACAAGTGTCGGCGCTATATTATTTTGTTATTATTATTTAATAATTTTTTAATATTTCATTTTTTTGTCTTAAGTAAAGAAAAATTTTATGAAAATTTTTTAATTAAATTAAGATAATCTGATTTTTAAACTAAGAGTTCAACAACCTTTTCGAGGCAATGATGAAATTATAATGTTAACAGTTTTTTATACATATTTATAAATGATAACATAAATTATGTGAAATTGGACATGGACATACACATCTCAAGATCACTAAAAGATATATATTCTTTTTCCTTGAGGAACTTGCTGCATGTATTGATTCGTTTTGTTGTTTATGGTCAAGGCAGAAGACAAATCAAACAAATTGATAAAAGTACTCAAGTCAAGTAAGGAATTCCGATACATCCCCTAATGCACATAAGGCCATCGATTCAAAATCGGAAAAGATATTGTTGATCTCGGTCGTGAGAGATATAATTGAAGGCGGCTGGCGCATGCACATCCTTGCCAATAGTCTGTTTTGTTGTTAACATTATCAGCACGTGCTCATCTTGTGGTTTATAATATTGCAAGCAAAAGATTTTTTTTTAAAACAGAAAATAAAAAAAATCTCCAAAGTTTGACTCTTGTCTCTTAAGATTAATTTGCAATTTCATCATACAACGCAGTCTGCATTTTTTTTGAAAGTCAGTGCGTGGAAGATGGGGAAGCTTCCATTTGGCAAGCAGATAATATATGTACATAAATATATATATATATATATAATGGTTATCTTCCTAGTTATTTATTGGCCATTTTTTAGTTCATACTTCGTATATATCTCCTAGGATAAGAACATACTTCATTTTTTTGGTTTCATCGTGTAGGTAAGTCTTTACAGATGTATATTATTTTTAGACTTCTTCCGTTTATAGTCTCTTGGAAGTTTTGGGATAGATGCTGTTAAGCCCAGTATGAAGATACGGTTGATACAGTTGAGTCAGTTTGACACATTATTAAATTATGGCTCCATCGCATTATGGATCTAATTAAAAAAGTTTCTTTTGTTTCTACCTAGGATTGCTTTATTAAATAGGCTGGATATTCCGGTTTTACTACCTAAACCTAAGAAGGTTCGTGTGGTAAGATGGACTCGGCCTCATCAGGGTTGGGTCAAACTTAATACTAATGGTAGTAGTTTTGGTAATCCTAATCCTTCTGACAGTGGGGGTGTTATACGATATGATGGTGGTAGGTTACTTACTTGCAACCTACTCTATGTCCTTGGGTCTGGGTTCTAACAATTTTGTTGAAATGAGAAGTTTATTGGAAGGGGTTCGTAGGTGTTATCATCTCAGTTATTTGCAGGTTGAGATTGAGACTGACACCAAGGATCAATGCAATATTTGGTACTTATAAGATTTCTGGGATGAATTACATGATTCTTTTAATTGCGTGGAATATACTGTAAATCACGTTTTTCATGAAGGAAATGCTATAGTTGATTTCCTTGCCAATCGTGGAGCTGAAGGTTTGAACTCATATTGATCTATGTTGCCTAGTACTTTAAGAGGCCTTCTTCGTATGAACAAAATTGGCCTTCCTTATTTTGCGGGTCTCGTAATGTTGTGCCTGGTAAGTTATTTTTATTTGGTTTGATTATTTTATTATCCTTATGTGCTTGGATTTTTCTTGCAGGTTTCTTGATTACCTTGAGTTGGTTTGTTGTACTTTTCTTTGTCTTTCTTTTTTGCATTGTTTTTGGAAGTTTCTTTTTTTGATGCCTGAGTTTTGATTTTTCAAGTTTATTTGTATCCCCTAAGTGTCTGGTTGTAACTATGGTTTTCCTCTATCATAAGTGAAGGTTTTTAATAAGCTTGGGGTACCATCATTTTCCATTAAAAAAAAGACAAAAAGAGATAAACTAGCACAATTCTAAAATAATATTAGAATAAAATATTATTTTATAATATTATTATTGTTTTAGAGTACGAAAAAGTTGAATTATTTGTTGTATTTTGTATATAAATTTATGAAAGTTGTAATAATAATGTAAATGGGGTTTTCCCTTTGTGCCAGAGGTTTAGTGCACAAGCCCCAATACGAAGGGGGCCGAGGTCAATCGGGCAGTCCATCATAAGCAAAGGAAGAAGGAACATGCCACCTTAGCATCCCTTTATAGAACTTAATCTCATGTAGCTTTGAGCAGACAAGTGGGCACAAATCGCGGAGAATCCTTGATCCTCTAACGGATGGGGAAGGAAGAGTCTGACGGCGTGCATCCACATATGAATGGGGTAGAGAGCCAAGTCACATTAATTGCACTATTCTAGAAGTCATGCCGTATTAAAGGAACCTAACTGAAGAAACTACTCAGGGAACACATCCTTCTAACACAGGACATGAGTGCCTAACCACAACAATCAGGTATAAAAGGCAATCTTCAGGTATTAGGAACGCTCTCTAAACTCTCTATTCACTTGTACCAAACCCTAAGACAATATTGACTTTAGTATCGAAAACTCCGCGGCCGCCACCACCACCACCGTCTCATAGTATTTTCTATGTTTGCAAGCCCATAGACCAAAGACCTGAGTTGCTGAGAGCCTGGCTCAAAAGCGTGTGAAACATGATGTTAAAAAATGAGTAGAGAAGAACTCTCAGTCCTAACGGAGTCTTATAATTTTGGAGCCCCTTCACCTTCAAATTATTAGTCATTTCTCATTTTACATCCTAAAGTAGAAAAAAGCTTAAATCTGCACTATAAACTGTAAATATGTTCCACTTAATTTTCACTCTATATTTATATGATCCGGCCATTAAGTTTCTAGTATTCTACCCACCTTAAATTTTTATTGAATGTTGCTAGTTAGAAACTACACAATAGGCAGAGAAAAAGAATAATAAATTATGCTAATTTTTCTCTGGTGAAGGTTCTTAAATAAGTCAGTACGTTCCACTTTTGCGCACAATTCTTACTGATCGAAATAGTAGTCGGCGGCCTTATCCCACTAAACATAATTACATTATAATAATGACATATATAGAGGGAAATATTGATCAAAATATTAATACTATTGTTATGTTTTCATCTGCAGAAGGAGAAAAGGTGAAGATCCTAATTGAATGGGCCCTGTATCACCACGGTGTGTACATTCAAGTTTATCTAACACGAAAGTTCACAATGGACAAGGAAAAGCTGAAAAGAAAAATTCCTGTTAGGATGTGAAGACATTCTCTCACCCCACCAATACTAGTCTCACGTCTCATACACAACGAGCAAAAGAATCTCTGGCAAATCGAAAATGATGAGAAAAGGTTGTAGCCTGCAGGGTAAAGTAGATGATTACCATGCGTAATATCCCAATTGCGAACAGGAATTAAGATGAACGAGATCCCACATTTTTTTAGAGGAATAAGTATTTGCTCTTTATGATGATTTCAAGTGATTCCAACTATTTTTTAAAGTAAATATGACTTAAACTTTCCCAATTCTTCACAGTTCTGTAGCAAACGCTTTTTAAACCATTATTCAAAGTTCATGTACCTATACAGACAGATAAGAGAATCTTGGAGTCTTCATCATTAGATCGAGAGGGAAGCTTCTTTTAAATGTTAATCACGGTACGCAATTCTACATGAGCAGGTTCTCGCGTGTATGGACCATATGTATGTATCACAAAAGACATGCATTTTCATGTTCATGATTGCCTATGAGAATCCGAACGAATCTTATCAAAATGATCGCCAGTGAGAATCCAATTTTCCAGAGAAAGAAAGTATAACATGGCTTGATAAAACTTATAATTATTGATGCATCTTTATTTTAAAAATGTTTTAATGGTCGTGTCATACATGCATCAAGAATTACAAAAGTGCAGATATTCTAAACTACAGATAACAAGCATTAACCATTTACAAGTTACAAGATGCATGTCTCACGCTACAAAGAACTCAAACTTAAAAGTAATACCTTAAAACAAAATCTTGGTGCAATCATGAAGTTTAGGAGCACGCTTCTCAGTACACTTCTCAGAGCCACGTTTACCCAGGGACCAACAGAAAACGACAGGGTCAAGGGTACATTTTACGAAAGAACCTATGCAATGGCAGGTGCTGCTTCAGGATGGTACAGCAGCATCTCATTCAACATCATCTCCCTAATCATCTGTTCCCCCAAAGTTTCATCTATGTCAAGATTAATTGGGACCTGGGCAGGAGGATTGTTTCTTGGATCATACAGCCCTGACATGTAAGGGTGTTGGAGTGCCTCAGTGACAGTAATTCTCTTAGTTGGATCAAACACAAGCATCCTTTGTAACAAGTCTATAGCCAAAGGATCAGCTTGGGGGTATAAACGGGAAAATTGCATCCCCCTTGAAAAGGGCAGTAATTTGATGAACTTCCGGGCCTTGGGATTGTCAATGAATTCAATATCAGCCTGGTTTTGGCTGCCAAGAACATTGATAATCAGTTTCAGCTGGTTGAGGCACTCTGTTCCCGGGAAGATTGGTTTCCGACCAAGAATTTCAGCAAAAATGCATCCCACAGACCACACATCGATGGAGGTTCCATAATTGTCACAGCACAAGAGGAGCTCTGGTGCACGGTACCAGCGAGTGACAACATACTCTGTCATGAACTGACCATTGCCTCCACTAGTTCGTGCCAGCCCAAAATCACAGATCTTTAAGTCACAATTAGCATTCACAAGGAGGTTCCCAGGCTTCAAGTCCCGATGAAGGATATTTGCTGAGTGAAGATATTTGAGCCCTCGAAGCAACTATTATGTGTAATACGAGTGATCAATTAGTAGTAAGAACATTGATAATCAGAAATTAACTAAAACTTTATATGGTTAGGGACATATTAGATATTAGCAATGAAAGACCAAGACCAACATTCCTCAGAGCATATTGAGTAAGATGCATAGAGGAGAATGCAAGAGGAATACTAGGAACCACTCAAGTATTGCTTTTTTGCATCATATTGGACACTAGCATTACTACTAGAGGAAGTCACTCTAGGAGCAGAGGAGCACTTGTTAATTAGCCTCCCAAAAAAAAAAAAAAAAACACCAAGTGAATCACAAAAGAACCTGGTCTTTACAATGAAACTAGAAGCGTGTACAGTAAAAATAACACACCTTTATAAACAAGGCTGAATTGTAGAACTGTGAATTGGTCTACTTTTCTGAACTACTTTTCCAAGAAAAAAAAAAGTTGTTTGAACTACACTTGCACTCCTAAAGCATTGTAATATTATTGTTTTTTTCCCTCTATAGTAGCTCCTATAAAGTATAACAGGAATCCAATGGTATAAGAACTGAGCAAGGACAAGCATCAAAATCATGAGCTATCATGAACTTTGATTGTAAAACAGTACTTGCTGCTTTAACACCGGTATGAATCAACATGCCAATTCCAATTTCATTGTTCCTAGCACTTCGATACCCAAATTTAATTACAATTAAATATAATCTTTCTCTATTTAATAACTTCCAGTAGTGCTATTATAATTGGTTATTTTTATTAACAGCAGCATATACTTGAGCAAACTGGTACCCATTTACATTGTAAGAATGCAAACGCCAACATTAGGCCCTCGAAATCATGTACTTGTTCGTTTAAAAAGATCAAATTAATACCAACCTATTGGGAAGTCTAGCTGAAAGGACAAAAATACCATATACGCTTCTTGAGAGAGAACTTACCTGAAACAAGAAATATTTGCAATGATCACCAGAAAGCGGCTGTGAGGACTTAATAATCTGATGAAGATCAGTATCCATGAGTTCGTAAACCAAATACACGTCCTTGAAACTCGTACGCTGAATAGGCATCATAACATCCTTCAAAGCAATGACATTCTCGTGTCGAATATGTCTAAGAAGCTTCAACTCCCTCAGCGTTCTCAACGCATCAATGCGGTTCTCAAAGACATTGTTGATCTTCTTGATTGCAACTTTCTCGTTGGTTTCCCTGTTGATGGAGGAGCACACTACCCCATATGCCCCTCTACCTATGGGTTTGATCGGCACGTACTTGGTGTCGATCTCAAACAAGGTTTGCCACATTGAGTAGTAATGCTTCCCTCGTTGCCTAACTCCATTCGGAGGCTCAACCAGAGTCGCCATTGCCCTATAAATTCACCACCCCAATAATTACAATTAACTCAGCAGCAATCAAACCAACAAAAATTATGACTAGTTCTTGAAACAACGATACTATTAACGACAATAATCACTGATAGTCCTAGTTAGAGCAATCTATACATAGATAATTAATTATAAAAGAGATTAGAATTGGATCCTTACTTGCGGATTAAATTTCGGCGGGGGTTTCGAATTTCTGATCTTTTTCGGTTGCCTTGTTTGCG
The DNA here is from genome assembly GCA_011037825.1 of Carya cathayensis. NCBI lineage: Eukaryota > Viridiplantae > Streptophyta > Magnoliopsida > Fagales > Juglandaceae > Carya > Carya cathayensis. The sequence goes on along the minus strand of QGSO01000318.1, from coordinate 323,836 downwards.
GTCTCCCTTTCTCTTCGACTTTTTTCCCCTTACTTTATACTAAAAATTATAACTTAAAACTTTTTCCCACCAAGAAAACATTCTCAGATTACAAATCGGGAGAGCATTCGAGGCAGGAACCATTCCTGAGCTTTCACATCATTCTCGAAACCAGTTTTCCGACAACGAAGCTCGGGATTTCATGCAATCCACGAATCACTGGATCCGAAGCAAATTCACCCACCCTCCAAAAATTATTTTTTTTTCATTAAAAAAAAAATCTGGGTAAAGAAAAAGATTGAGCTTTTAGGAACTGGTGATGAGCTCAGATGCAAATAGATCAGATGGGTCTGAGAATTAGGAGTGGTGGAATCCGGTGAGAGAGAGGCAAGGAAGAGATGAAAGAGAAGACTAGATGGGTTTGTAAGAAAGGTTTAGGGAAAGGAAATAGAAGAGGGTACCGTAGTGTGAAGAGCCATTCAAGGTGAGGAGAGGAGCTCAGCGCAGTCTACACGGCAATGCTCTCCGTGCTATGTAGATAAACGACAACTACGGATCTTCCCTTGCTGTTTTTAGGAAATATCACCTCACCAATTTATCAATCTCTCTTGCTGTCATGCACAGACAAACTGAAACGGTCAGGTAAATGGATAATTAGTAATTACAGCTATGCATGATTATATATTTCCTTTCCATCGCGCCAAGCCGTCTCTCGTTCTCGCGCGCCTCTCATCGGCTAGATCAACTGACGGCTCACTCCCAAAGATAGCTACCTTTCCTCTTCCATCTCTCAAAAGGATTTGGAATATTTGATGCCATTCAATTACGCACTATACTTGAATTTTATTTACATTTTAGATGTGACATTATCTATAATATTTAAATAAAATATTAAAAAGAAAATAAAAAAATTAATAAATAATAACACATGAGCCTGAAGAAATGGAGGTTGGAGCCGGGGCAGGCAAAAAGGGTCGGATGGGTAATGGCTTTAGGAGAAGCTACAAATGTATAAGGCAGTAAAGAGCCTGACTTTGCTTGCACTTTAATTCATTTGGTTCTTCAGAAAATTCATTAATTCAATCATTCAATCTCGTGAAAGTGGACATGATTTTGTACCTATAACTTGCTTTAATTTCCTCCTCAAGCAAGCAAGCAAGGATGCGGTGCACTAGCACCACGTGTGGACAACATCACTACCATTCTAATACATATTTAGTGGTTGAGGCCGCCGGCCTCTTTGCTTTTTCTTCATTTCATCACCAACTTTAATCAATCAACAACATTTGGTCTCTCTACTCAATTCGGCTGACCGATGATCATTAACTTTGACTATCTTATATATGTACTAATTAGGAAAATATATATGGGGGATTTATTTAATTTGGCCATTAATTATGTTAATTAAAACACTAAATTTAACAAAAAAAAAGTTTTATTTCTATAGTTATTTGGCATTCACATGATTTTTTTTTTTAATTCAAGAGATGAGGGGTTTCAAAGCCAACTTTTCTATTTGAAGAATCAGGTCATATGTTGTTCAGGCCGTCAGGCTCTTAGCCATGCATATGATGTGAATATTGCAACAATTTATTTCTTAAGATTTGACCTAAATGATCAAATTAATATATATATATATATATAGGATTATAATTTGGAATAAGATATTCGATCTAAGAACATAATATTGCTTATTTTATCATGCATATATCTTATTAATTGTTTTTTTTTTAATAAATGGGATAGGGGTTTCGAATCCAGTTTTTTCATTTAGAGAATCGAGTCATATGTCATTAGGTCATCAGAATTTTGGCAATTGTTTTAGTTTTAATACTTAAACTTATTGTTAAGATCTCAATGCATGACTGATTGCATTATTGTTTAGGGTTTTTTTTTTTTTGGGTAAGTTTAATTTTAGGGTTACTAATGCAAATAATATTGGGTTTTTGGAAACTAGGCATTCAGCAAAATTTAATATGTGAAATATATATATATATATATATATATATATATTTGTTATAAGGAATGTGTGAAAAGGGAATGTGAAATCATGGGCTAGAGCTTTATCTTTCCTGCATGGATATAATGATAGGATGGGTCCATGTATATTTGAAAGCAATGTTTCTCATGTTGGTTTCTTTTCATGATCAGGTCCGTGCAAGAAAAGTGTCACGTGGACAACTTGCACAAACCGACAAATAATTGGCCATGAAATATAGAAATATCATTCGTATTAATTAATAATGCGTGTTTCACAAAATATAAGTAAAGGATATATTGCAATATTGGAACATCTTTACCCCCAATAAATAGGGTTAATAATGTAATATTACATTTAATTCAAAAATTATTCTGAATTTCTGATCAAAGAGCCAAAACATAGTTTTTCCTAAAATAAGATCGATTATTTTATTATGTGAAAGCGGCTTCCAATTAGAATAAAGCCCAAGTATGGTAATGGGCTTTTTGTTGGGCCTATCACTTGGGGAGCAGCCGATTGCACTTGACTTTCAAGTGATAACAAATTGTTGCAATCACAGTTTGGGCTATAAGTATAATGGTGTGGAACAAGTTGTCCAATAAATAACATTACCATTTGCCAACATTAAAAAAAAAAATAATAAAATAGTTTAGCCACAAATGAATAAAAGTAAACTTATAAATTGATGTAATTTGATGTGGTATGTTAGATTGTAAAGTTACTGTTATTATAAAGTAGATCTAACGGATTTCATGAAACTACATCAATTTATGAGTTTACTTTATATAATATATTTATATCTATAGCAATTCTAAAAAAAAAAATATTTATAAGTTGATATTATAGAGAAGATTAAAAATTGCAAATAAAATCTTGTCGCGTTAAATATGAGTAATGCCATCCATCATTATTTTTATTATCATCCTCATATCATCCCATTAGGCTATTATATGATATTAAATGATGTGTCATGCTAGGCTGCTGCCCAGCAATGACCATTGGGCATTCCGCCTAGTACAATTTTAAATTTTTATTTTTATGTACTTTTTTTCATATTTTTTAATATTTTTAAAAAATTAAAAAAATTAAATTGATGAGCGATCATTTGGAACGATACACTTGGGGCAACATACTCTCATTTTTGTTAAATGATTGGAGATGATTTGTTATGTTTAACTTGTGGGTCAACATCATGACATGTTGAGTAGATGATAGTAAAATGGGTAATGATATCTTTATACTTCATTTACTACTACTTTACTACATAAGCCTTTTTTTTTTTTTTTTTTTTTTGCTTTTTCTATATGAATCTAGATTAAAAATCTCAGAAATGACTTTCTTGCATCATCTAGAAGAAAATAAATTCAATTAACTAACATAATCATGAAAAATAATTAAAAATAAATTCAATTTATACAATATTTCTATTATTTTTTGCTCTTTGAGTCCATTTTTATAAAATTAAAATTATTTTTAGTCAATTTATTTTCTTTTAGATTATGCAAGAAAATCATATTTTAAGATTTTTAATCCAAATTAAAATAGTAAAAAGAAAAAAAAAAGATAGTAAAGGCGCAGTGGCAAAGGAGAGCTTGTTAATAGAAGACTAAAAACCTAAAAAATATATATATATATTTACTTATATTTGCATCAATGAAAGAGTTGGTAATGCACTTGATGACATCTTCGATGAATATATATATATATATATATATATATAGACATAATTTTTAGAATTATAGACAAAATATTGTAGGATGGGTAGTGATAGGGTTACTATCCTATTAGGTTATTACTATCCATTTACTACTTAATAAAGTATTAGGAATTTTTTATTTTTTAACATTTTATTTTAAGTATTTTTTAACATCTTTAGCCATTAAGAAAAAATTAAAAAAATATATAATTTTACTAATAGTCACATCTTTAAATACTATTAAGTAAAATAAAAAATTAAAAAATAATAAATATAAAATTAATAATAAATAAATAGTAGAAATATAGTAACTCTATCATTTTCCTCATAGCCTTTTCTACTACTCGAAGCTTGTTGATCATGTTGTTCAAAAAGTAGTAAAGAATGGTATTTGTATTACTTATTTCATACATCCGACATGTTGACTGACAATCCTTGGTGTCGACACATTTGGAATAATATTGTGAAACCCATAATACCATGTGTCTTTGGTGAATCCCTCTAATATAAACTATATATGATCTATACTGACAGTACTGTGATATATGCTTTTTGCTAAAACTAGGTAATTTAATTTATACCAACAAGCTAGCATTGACAGGGATTGATGGCATTTGTTTATCAATTATCAAAATCATGATGGTCCAATGAATGTATGCCTGCCGAATGAATACAAATTATTTATCAATTGATTCCCACCCACACTTTTTCGGTGCTAATCCGCTGAAAAATATACAACTTTCCACCCTGATAAACTGCCTTTATCTTATTAAAAAAATTGAAATATTCTATATGCAAGCAGCTTGCTTATTGATACACTTTAAGCCTCATTTGAATAGTGATGATCAGTTTATAATATGTGAATAGTAATAAAATATTTGACTCAAAATATTTTATAAATTTTTGAAAAATAAAAGAGAAAAAATTGGATAAAAATATTATAAACTTAAAAAATTGTTAGAATATAGTATTTTAATATTATTTTTTGTTTTGAGATTTGAAAATTTTGAATTATTTAGTGTGTTTTGTCTGTAAATTTGGAAAAGTTGTAATAATTAACTAATAATTAGATAAAAATGTTGAAGATTTAAAATTGAAAAGTGTTTGTGTTTGTATGATTTGAATTATTAAAATGAGATAAAATAATATGAGATGAGATTGAAGCATCTCTCTATCCAAACCAGGCCTTACTGATCTGCAAACTAACCATATCGATGATCAGCTCGCCTAAAAAAAATTAGGATAGACTTTTATCTCAAAGAAGTTTCATCTAACCCATCTAAATGTGACAAGTTTTAATTAAACATGTGACAATCACATGGTTTTTTAAGGGTTTAATTTAAAAAAGAGATATATGGCCATTCATTAAAAAAATATAAACTCATTACACTGAAGAGACGTGTCAATTTTTAAAATAGATTGAACACTTCTGTGATTCAATTTTTAAAATAGTAGAGTAAAAAACGTGTTTTCAAGTTTTCTTAACAAAATAGTCACCGAATAAAGTTCCCGAAAATGCATCCCCAATTATGCATCCCGAATGATACATTTTATTTTATTTTCTTTTCTTTTCTTTTTCCATACATTTTTTTTAACCATAATAAACATTTAAAAATATAAAAAAATCATAATATTATTTTAAAGTTAGTCAGTAAGTAAAAAAAAAAAATTCAGAACACACGTTTGGGGTAGAAATAGTATTTCTGTTTCCGGGAATGTATTTTTAAGATCACGAGACACTTGCGACTACTGATCGTGAGTACGTGGTGACTATTTTCTCGTCAAAATGCATTTTTACAGCGATTTTAGCTAGGACTTTTTACAGTGACTTTTTTGTTGCCGCAAAAAGAATAATAGCTTTGGCTGAATCGATCCTTTGGGCAATGATCTTTTGAAGGATATATGTTCAGGCAGTATTAATATTATAGGAATAATTTATAGGCTTTGAGCACCAATTAAAAGTCTTCCCACTTAGGAAAAATGCCGCAATTTCATAGGCCAAATTTTGAGCTTGGTTGAGTACTGGCAATATATAAGCCATGATCATAGTGGATATAATTAAGAGCAATGCTGCCAATGCTACGTACAATTCTTATTTGGAGATTTTAAATAATTTTATCTTTAAAATAATAAAAATATTTATTTTAAAATGATATTTTTTTAATTTAATAAAGGACTTACTCATGCAGTCACTAAGTGGGACTGCAAATAGAATTTCTCTATAATTAATTCTTAATTTCTAGCTACTAAGAAAGTTATATCTATCTATAATAATAAGTGGCTATACACTGCTACAGTAATTTCTAATTCCGTTTCCGTGCATTTCATTTCTCCACTTTTTTTTTTTAATTGTTGTGTATACTGTCCGTGTAAATTGTGTCAAATCAGTGCATGCATGTTGAAATGGGTGAAGAGATGAAATGCACATTTCAATACGCACTCTCTCTCTAAGCAAATAATCTCTCATTTGAAACCCTCCACCCTCTCTCCTCTGATTGTTGCCATCGACAGATTGGTGGATGCCGATAGATCAGATCTACAAGGTTTTCGAAATCTGTTACTAGGAGGTGATCACGGCTGCAGCTTTGGCAGTGGAGGCTTACCACAGTGGTTCTGACGTAAGGTGGTGCCATCTTCTTCTGTACTGGACGGCTAAAGGTGTTGCTGTCATTGGTTTGCTGTGCTTTGAGAAAGACAACTATGCTCTGTTTTTCTTTGCTTAGATCAGAGGCTGCAATGGTTGCGGATGGAGGCGCGGGGCTGGATTTCAGACGATGTGGGGGTGGTGGTTAAGTCTGGGTTTGTCGTGGTGTGGAGTCAAGGAGGAGGTGCGACTGGGTTGGGTGGAGGCAAGGAGCGCTGCTCTGTTTTCTATGGTGTAAAGAAGGGGTTGTTGCAATAGTTTGGTGATGGAGTGGGAGCGTGGTGGTTGAGCGACGATGGTGACATGCGGTCATGTGGCGTGTAAGGGCAATGACGACAGAGAAATGTGGAGAGAATTTGAGAGGAACCGAATACAGAGGGGGGAAAAGAGACGTCGGGGCTGGGTAGGCTTGAAAGTATGGAAACAATTCAAAAAAATAAATATCTTAATTTTCTAATACCATCAATGTAAACCCCCTCCATAAACGTGTTCATTGCATGCTATGAAATCAGCACTGTGCACGAGGGAGGGGTTGGGGAAATCGGTTGCGCGAGATGAGGGGAAAGAGGAACTGGGAGGGAGTCTGAAAACTCCTATTAAAGCCTCTGCTAGATTAGTTGTAATGGCGTCTCCTCTAAACTCACGACTCGTACAAATCCTTCATGAGATACTTCGAGGCTCAGATATTGACTTTTATTTTCCTTCGTTTTTTACAGCAATGGAGGTATAGAACAATTGCAGAGCTCAAGCAACAACTTGTCAATGGTGACGAGGTCAGTGACAAAAGGCAAAGCAAAACTATCAAAACTGCTTCCTTCTATTTTTATTTTTGTATTTTCTAAGTCATCTTTCTTTTATTTAGATCTCCAAGTTGATTTTTTGAAGAGAAAAAAAAATGTGATTTTTTTGGGTGTTGGAGTTTTTTTACAGTTAAATGGTAACCGTTTGAAGTAGATGATGAGCTCATTTGGTGGATTTTGAGGGTAAAGAATCTGCACTCTTTTAGGATTACTTTTTGGGTTTTAGGTTTGAACGTACAGTTTTTTATAAGTAAAAAGAATATGCTGATTTTTGCTTTAATAGGTTGTTTCTATTATTAAAATATGTTCAATGATTTAAGGTTTTATTTCATAAGTTATCAATCTAAAGTCAACTAAGCCTACATTTTTTTCCCATATGTTACCGAAACTGATTTCACATATGCCTTTTTTATTCTTCTAACCAGGTGCTATATGCAAGGGTTATATGTGCCTTGCACATAACACCTTCACTAGTATATATATATATATATATATATATATATATATAAATTAGAAAATAACAAAAGAAAAAAGCTGTGGAAGAGTGTGTATATATATATATATATATATATATATATATAGTGCGTCCAATGTGGATCCCAATCTGTGGCTGGGTATGGAAAGTGGAATAGACAGAGACTCTCTCTTGTAATATTAATATTATATTCATGTGGCTTACTTAATTACGTACATGCAGTAATATACAAATGGGTAGGGAATGGCATCTTGGGATCCCAATGTCCTTTTCAATAAATTATAAGTCTTTTAGCACCTTAATTTTGATCACTTATGCCAAGCTAGCTAGCTAGTTAGCTACAGAAGTTGTACATACAATTCAATATTTATTCCCCGCCCAACATATAGTTTAAATTACTAAACTCGAACCAATATTAATGCTTATGTTTGTCATTGCAACACCATGCCAATTTTGTCGTCTCTAATTACATCAGTACGTACTCATGACAAAATTTAAGATAAAGAACAACATTTCTCTATAGATAATAATGCCTAAACCTTAAACCTTCATGATTTGTTTAGATTAACACAAGTTTAAACAGAGAGCGTTGATCAGACTCTTTAAATTAGAAGTTAGGTTATCATGATCTCTTAAGAACAGAACCAAAATAAAATAAAAATAAAAATGATCAAGGAATGGAATTAATTAGGGGAATAAGAAAAGGCCAGCAAAAGAAATTATAGTTGTAATCGTGATTGTGCAAACGTCGTGTAATCACTTTGAAAAAAGTAGATAAATATGGAACCCACACTAAAAAAAATTAAATTTGTAATAGCAATATTGCTACATACAGTCCCCATTTAGAGACTACAATGCAGACCTAGACAATTTTATTTTTAAAAATTTTTAAAATTACAAAAATATTCCTCATAAAATAATATTTTTTCTCATTTAATAAAGGGTCTACACATGCATACAGTCCCTGCTTGGGACACCAATAGAATTTCTATTTTTTTAATAATAGACTCAACTATTTTTTAAAGTAACTGTATGGTATTTATGCACTCTATGACTGTATATGATATTATTCATAAGAAAAGGCGGGTAATAGGCAATTCATGATGAGTAGATAACAACCTAAAAAGGAAGTAAAGAAAAACAGAAAAAGAAAAAGAAAGGATTTGAAGTTTGGACAAACTTCGCGCGGCCATGAAACCTTTTTCTCGATCTGATGTTAACTTTTTTGTGGTGCCGATGATCTGATTATAATAGTCCTTGTTTTTTGCTCTTTACACTAAAAGACATACAGCTTAGTCGACCATTCGTTTCCAATAATTCAGCAGTACCACTACTACAACCATATATATATATATACACATATATATTATATATATATAAACAGTACTAATTAATTCACACATCGATCATGATGAGTAATTGGCCTGCATGCAGCCCTCTTCTTTGTAAGCTAATCTGTCGGATTCATTATTTATTATAAGAAAATGATCAATTCGATGAAGAAATACACCATGCTTCTTCCTAGCTAGCTCATTCCCATGATTCCTATATATATATATATATCGGTACATTTTGGCTTTCCTTTAATGTAACAGGCGTCACAATAATTAGACGTGTAATTACATAAATAGAATCATCCGGTTGAAATATTGAGGTCTCTCTTTAATTGTTTGATGAATATATTCCCATGATCATGGCCCGCGGGTAATTAGAGATCAGCCACTTTTTTCTGTATGATGGTACGTAGATCATATATATTTTATCCTAAATCTAGGTTTACATGTGTATACGGGGTCCCTAGCTAATAAATTATACGGGGTCCCTAGCTATCATATACGGGGTCCCTAGCTAATAAATTATCGATTCATGAGATATATGGATAAATCATATATAAATATACAGTACTTAACCATGCATGCATATACATATACATTACATATATATATGTAATGTATATGTATGTATGTATGTACGTATCTATATATGTGTGTGTGCTTTTCTTGATCAGCATCCTATTCATGAGATATATGGATAAATCATTTATAAATATATAGTACTTAACCGTGCATACATACATATATATATATATATATATATATATATATAGGTATCTATACATGTATATATATATATATGTATGCATGTTGTATCACTTGTTTTTCCGTTTAATAATTAATGAGAAATAAGTCAAAATGACGACGAGTATGAAATTTATATGAAATTTATGTTAATTAGATCAAATGAGTTATGTAGACATTTCAACATATCTTAAAAAAAAAACTACCTAGTGAACAAAAAATATCAATATTTTTTAGCTTTTAAGTTATAATTAAACCAATATTACAAACCTAACAATAACAAATTAATATGTTCATAGGTTCAGAATTATTATCTCAATAATAAAAATATAAGCATATTAAAAAATTCTAATATTACAATATAATAATAATAAAATTATAATTTTGAAAAAAAATTAAATGGATTAATGACGGGTCAGAATCCGTTTATTAATCGTGTCTTAACGAATCAACCCGTTTTTTCTCAAACCCATTATATCAAATTCAAATCTACTAATTTTGTATCGTGTCATGTCGTATGTCTTGTTCGTATTGAGTTTACGAGTCGTATCAGATATTGCCATCCCTAAATGCAAAGTATATAGCTATTAAAGGCATAAAAGAGCTTAATGGACAATAATAACTCGGAAAGGAGAGAAAGTCGCCAAAAAAAAAAAAAATGGTCAGCCCTAAGAGTTCGTGATATGTTATTACTCAATGTTCAATCGAACAATTGAGCACAACTGGAGATCGAGTTCGCTGGTTGTTTGGTAGATCGGAAAGGCAATTAATATAAGAACCAGCTGTAAACAAGTAATTTGCTAGATCTTCGATCGAGCAAACTTTTTGAATTTTATTATTTCCATATTTTATCGGCAGAATAATGTTATTAAAATATAATTTTTGATAAATTAGGTTTTATCTAGAGTTTGATTAGGGTTAATGTTTAAGTTTTATTTTAGGGGTGATGCTACAACCTCATAGACTCTCCACCGATAAGGCTAATCTTTTTATTTTTTATTTTTTTAAAATTCTTTAAATATTTTTTTTAAATATTAAAAAAAGTACAAAATCATTAAAAAAATACTTTCTTAATCACTAAATTAAAAAAAAAAAAGCCAATTGATGACTTTTGTATGCGGCTTTTGTCCGTGGAAATATTATTTTCCTTTATTTTATATTGAGTTATATATTGTATAAAAGCGATTAGATACCCTTGATCTCTCTGTTAGAACACTCTCAATGACTTTTTCATCTTATCCTTTAAAAAACATAAATAAAATTTATTTTTTCTATTTTATATACTGACTTTTATAATATATCATACATTAACTTATCATTTTTTTTATATAATTTAAATATTATAGTATATAATATTATAATTTATAATATTTTTTTATTCATTTCCAATATTTTTTCTAATTATCAATAATACCCTTCTATCTTTTAATATTAATAACAATATCTCTCCGTATTTATTTATCTTCCTCCTGAGTTCTCTCTCTCCCCGAAAACCCAGAATCACAGAAAAAATTTGCAACTCTTAACAAGTCGCGCGCTTCCTATTCGAACCCTCACTACGACACTCTCTTTGCTCCTTCAATCTTGTGGCAAGAAGCTTTTGGTACTCGGCAGCCTCTGACTTCACCTTGGCAATTCTCTTCTTCTTCTCTGCAATCCTTCCTCGCTTCCTCTACAAAGTCATTCCCAGCTTTCGTAGTAAATGACCTGCGATAGTTGTTGACATACTTTTGCACATCATCCTCCTTCGAGAGATCATTGAAAAGTTTACGGATCTTTGATGCCCTCTTCGAAGAGAGAAACTCCACAGTACTGGGTTGGGGACGAGTCGAGGCAGCAGAGGCGGCTGCAAACGAAGGTGAGAAAGCGGAAGACAGAAATTAATTAAGAAATGTTTACATTTATGAACAGTGTCATGCTACATATAGTGGTAATACTGTAGCAAACTAAAAAATAGAGATGATATAGAGAATCGGTTGGATGTACATTTTAAGTTAAATTCTTCAAATTTTACAGATAGATGAATTTTACATAATGAGTGCTCTAAGCAGCTGGATGGTTTCCAAAGGTGAGTTTAAATATCATGCACTCGATCGAGTAATTTTATAAGAGTACTACCACTGTTAATTAACATATACGTAGTTATTAATAAGTAGGACGGCCTCGATCCGCGGTGTGCAGGGAGAATAAACCATATATGTTCCCCGTAATCTTTTCTCTTTCCAATTGTTTCAGCCTCTAAACCAAATAAATGCATGCATGATCTTATAAGCCACAAATAATAAAATTTACTCATTGTCTTGAAGTGTGTAAAAGTGGTGAAATGTGTAAATGTAATACAGTCGTTTTAAAAAAATGTAGATTTTATTATTAAAAATTAAGTTTCTTTTATATAAATTTCATATTTATTTATTTATTTAAAATAATTATGCCGCACTTGTACAATTACGGCTGCAACTATTATTTTTTTTAATAAAATTATCTTCTTGCTCAGGGCGCGCAAAACCCATTATCGAATATAATACACAAGATATAGGGTTTCTAGAGCTACTTAAGCAGCCGCATAAAGTTTCCTATACATAAGAAGAGAGAGAGAGAGAGAGTGAGAGAGAGAGAGAGAGAGAGAGAGAGAGAGAGAGGCAATTTATATTTGTTCTCGATCCGATCTTCGGAAAGGCAACTTGACGCTTGGACTTAGAAGAGTAAAGAGAGAACAAAGTGAGAAGGCTAAAGGTGAAAGCTAGCTCGCCTGGGTTTGTCTGAACTATTTCTTTGAATAGAGTGAAAGAAAACCTAATGGAGTCTGCAAATTTTCCTCATCTGCATCAGCTCCAAGAACAGTTTACCGAGTATTTTACTTCAGCAAATCAATCCGGATATAAAGCTTCAATCACCCATGACTGGATTAACCCAAGCATCGTTTTGTAAGCATTTCTATTTATATAACATGGAGTACGTAGTTTATCTTCTACTAAACTAATTAAATCCATGCAATATAAGTAAGAGTACTTAACTTTATATTATACACAGTCTGAGGATTCAAGCTAGCGGTCTTGTTTTCTGATGTATTCATGAGCATATCTATGAAGTATACCTGATGTATCTTAGCTAAGAGTACTGATATTAGTAGCCGAAAATGGGATCGGTCGATCGAAGGAAGATAAGCAATATCACTGTAGATCAGTTTATAGCTAGTAATTAATAATTTTTCTTCCAGAGACCAAAAACATCGAGAGTACCTTTTCTTATAAGCAAAAGATCAAATTATTATTTCTTAATCAAGCTAGTTTTATGCAAGAATATCGATCCCAGGGTTGATATGAATCAAATTAAGACCGTTTTCAAAATTTAATTCACTGGTTTATTCGTATAGCTAGCTGAGATACTTGACTAGAATAGTGTTAGTTTCCTAGGGTTTATGAGTCTCGCTGCCATGGCTTGATTGTTGAGCCTGGCCATTGCTGAGTTAGGTGAGAGATTATTCATGGGGACTTTGCATGGTGACGTAATATATATAGGTGTTCTGGAGCTAGCTCATTGTTTTTGGCTCTCTGTTTGGTGTGTGCCACGGCAAGAGGTTTTTCTCTTTGTCATGCATGGATGATCATGAGGGAGATCAGTTAGCTTTGGGTGTATTTGTTTTCCAGGATTTTTGACAGTTTGTAATACTTTGTAGTCTCCCTGGCCTAGGTCCACTGTAAATGCAGTAGGTCTAAGGCAGGTAAATCTTTAAGATCTCTTTCATGTTTGTTTTGCTCTCTATTTCGCCTATTTGATTAGTTGAATAACGATGTTTCTCTCATGTTCTTCGGTATATGACTGTAATGATCATTGCAGAAATGATGGTAACTACAATAGCTATCTGAGTGAGAGCGTCCCAAATTCAAGAGATTTATGGCCAAAGTACTCGGTCGATGAGCCTATTCTTAGATCTTCGGTGCGTCAAGACTTGAGTTTTTGCGATGCAAAAACTACCCAGCAATCAGCAAACGAAGAACTGCACCTTGCAAAATTCAAAGAAGAGATGCCTGCAGCAGGCACTTTCCCTAAATTGAGCGAAATAGTATGCGATCTCTCTAATGCAGAAGCATCACATCTGCTAACCCCAAAACATGAACAGCAGTGTTCCTCTGATTTATTTGAGAATCTCTGCCTCGGCCACTTCTCCGCTGGTGCTCATATCGCTGGACAACAGCCTAATTCGGCTCGAGATTTGTACTCCAATACACACAACTCTGAAAGTTTTGGAGGTGTAGCTGAATCCAACAGATCATATAATTTCAGTCATGTTTTCCCATCCTTTTCACCCTCGTATTTTTCTTCTTCATTAGCTTCAAATTCTCTAGGCTTGAACTTGCAAACATTGGATCTCTTGACATCCACCAATACTGGTGGGAATTTTAGCCAGCCTTCACCCGATATTTTAGGTGTTCGTAAAGGATCAAGTGTATCTCTAAGCCCGGATCACATGCATGAACTGGCTGATAGTCCATCAAACAGCTCCAACAAGGTGGGTATCTTCTTCTTCTTCTTCTCCTCGTGGGTTTAGAGGTTTAGATCGAAGGAAAATTAAGAAACTCATGAGTTTACTGCAAAAAATGTCGATTTTCTCCGTCAGTTTAACCTATGTTTTCGATCCTCCTGAATAATTTATTTACATGTGCAGATAACTTTTGCTTAATACATGTACTAATAATTAGTATATTGATCTCTTTTCACGTCTCTTATTTCTAGACTAAAAGCATATTAATATTTCTCATTTCCACGATATTCCATATTATAAACTTTACTCTCTTAAATTATAAAAGACGACAGCTTTCATGAATGAAGTTACAAGAGCAAAAAGACCTAGCCGTTCTTCTGATCAGCCAAAGGAGTCTCATGCAGAAGCTAAGAAGTCGCGATCAGTGTCACGATGCTCATGCCCTCCACTGAAGGTGATTAATTATTTCTTTTTTTAAACTAAGATACCAATCTCAAGTCAAAGTTTACTCCACTTTATATATAAAAAGTGAGCAGCGGAATTAGTTTTAAATTATTAGGTACGAAAGGAGAAACTAGGAGACAGGATTGCAGCTCTTCAAAAGTTGGTGGCACCTTTTGGCAAGGTACTATATATATATATATATATATATAGATATTATATATTCTAAGCCATTCATTCTCCATGATCAGAACCCACTAATATGTGCGTGTAAGAGAGGCCACGAATTATAATATCTTTAAGGCCATGCTTCGATGTACTTTATTTTAATTTATTTGATGTATGGTTGATGGCCGAGATGACAGACAGACACAGCCTCAGTATTAACAGAAGCAATTGGATACATACAGTTCCTTCATGATCGAGTGCAGGTGCATGATTACTTTGATCTTCACCTTAATTTCTGACCTTTGATTATATCCTCTTAATTATAAATGCATCATATCTATATATAAATGAAGTAATGCCCAGGAAGCTGCAAGAACTAGCAATCTGGCTGCAGGAAAGGTTTTAGCTAGCTAGGGTTTGTGTACGTACACTAGCTAGTGGAATATATTCATAAATTAAAACGCTAGGTCTCGACTCTCTACTCTAGGATAAAGCTCCAAAGCTATATATTATATATATATGTTACCGTTTTAAGGTATATAAGTGCATGAGACTACATCAGATAAAACAACGCATGCAATGGCTAGATAGTGAACTAAATTAAAGGATATGCATGATGCTCTTCCCAGTACTAGAACGTCTAGCACTCAAAATGGTTTTGAATATCCCTGCAGAACTTGAGCATGCCTTATATGAGGTCTTCGCGCAGCAAGCCTATAATTAGATCAGCCATGCAACCGGTATATATATTTATATATATATTTATTTATATATAGATTTTCAGATAGAATACAATTTATTTCCAGAAAATAATCTCACAGCTTCTTACAAATTAATCTCTTTTTTTTTTATATATATAAATAATGGCAGGGTTTGAGCAAGGAGGGATATGGAACTGATCATGATCAAGTAAAGCCAGACCTCAGAAGTAGAGGGCTGTGCCTTCTGCCAAAATCTTGTGCATCATATATTACTGGTTTTGATCATCACTAAGGGCTTAATTGGTCACCATGGCCACTAATAATAAAGGAGACACTTTGAAGGCCAATAATATTAATTAAGAAGATTAATAATGCTGAAATATTCATGAAAATTATATAACCCGGCCCAGCACCTGCGCCCCTGGCTGGCTGCATGTGATCTTATATATGGACTTAATTTATGCTCGTCCTTTTTCTTTCCTTTCTTTTTAATTTTTTATTTTCGTAGTCTACTCTTTGCACACTGTATTTCAATCTTTCTATATATGAAATTATTCATGTTTAGTGGAAGAAGATTGCTCGTTCTTGAAGAATATGTTCCCTTTTAACTTGTGTTAAATTAATTATCACATCTTCCAAAAACCTTAACAGTTGATGATATGATGAATTTAATTAATTAATCCTTATTGTAATTAGGGGCGATAATATGTGACATGACCAGTGAATCCAACACGAATATAATAAAAAAATTAGTATGTTTGGATTAATTGATATAAATAAGTTCAAATCAAAATAGGTTAACCCGCTAAGACGCGATTAATAAACGAATCAATCATGAGTCAACCCATTTAACCCAAAATTAACCTATAATAACCCGTTTAAATTTTATTTCAAATTACAATTTTATTATTGTTATATTGTAATATTGGTATTAATCAAATATATATTTATGTTATTATTATTGGGATTGTAATTTTGGACATATGCTGATATTTGTTATCGTTGGGGTTTATAATATTGGTTATATTATAAATGAAAATCTGAAAAATATGAATATTTTTTGTTAGTAGGTATGTTATTTTAGATATTGTGGCTACTCATAAATATATATTTTAATTTTTATGTGAAATTATGTTAATAAAATCAAATAGATTATACGAGCTAGTTCAAATACCAATTTACTTGAAACAAATTGAAATGAATTGTTTTATGTTGACCTATTTCTTATTAATTATTAAACGAGTCAAAATAGATGATACAACAATATGATACAACTTGTTATTTAAATAGATAGTGTTAAGGTTTGAAATTCTCACCTGTTTAGCTTATTGAATCGTGTTCGGATTGATCCATATAATCGAGTATCTATAACTTGATATGACACAAACAAGATCTTACGAACACTTATTGCCACCCTTAATTATAATATAGTATTACGAGACCTTTCATTGGTTCTTTGCTCCTTACAAGAGAGCATGGGCGCCATCCATTAATGATGAAGAAATTAAAGAAATTGTTGAGGGTTGTTCAGATCAAGGCTAAAAATTTTAAAATCGGGTAAGTACCGATTAATTGATCAATCGGGTGATTCAATTACCCGATTCAATTTGTTGAATCAAACTATTCTTGAAAATTTTTAATATAATATTTTAAAGATGATAAAAAAAAGTATAAAATGAACAATATGACTTTAAAATTACTTTTTTGTGACTACCTTAATTAATAAGAAAATCATGTCATGAGTCCGAATAGCTTAAATAAGAATGCAATTAATGAATCTTACCTCAAATGTACTAATTTTTCATTTGTCTCAAATATGCTCATCATTTACATAAGAGTATCAATATCATATAGTAAGCGACACTCTTCTCTATCTTAATTTCATATTTTTATCTTTTGAGACTTTTACCATTATTATGATATCCCATATGATAAAGGATAAGCGCAGGTGATATATGAGATCTCACATTACTTGAGAATGAGAAGTTGTTGCTTTTAATAAAGTTTCAATGAGGCTCCAATTGTATGATCATTGACTAGTCTTTTTGGATTATAAATCATGTGGTTTGAGCTTACATTGTATCGTTACAATTATACGAATATAAAGATAAAAAAAGTTAATATACATTTAGTTCTCTCATTTATTCATACAAGAGCAAACAATAACACATATATGCATTTGGAACCCATTCTAAAAATTAAACATTGAAGAGAAAGGAATTAAGGGTTGAGTCGGTTTGAATCAACCATTTAACCATTTATGTCGTTGAATCGAATAATATTGCATTGAAAGCGGTTGGGTTTTAGCCAATTCAATTTGAATATGCTGATTATTTTAATTAATATCAGTCAAACCGTTTAATTTCTAGCCGACCAATCGAAGGGTCAAATTAATCCAAGAGCAAGATAGTGATCATCAAGAAGATATATAGTCAAGCTAGCTATTTACGAGATTATTTAATTTAAAATAAATGTTCATTATATTTTTATGCTAACTCACCAATCTAGAAAAAAAAAAAGAGGAGTATAATTATTTATGGGCCAATTCAATATGAAACTTAATTGGTGTATATGATCTCTATGCGTTTTGATCAATGGGATAAAACTTAAAGCTTTTGCCCTTCAATCATAGGAAAAGATGATAAAGGGAAATGAGGAAGAAATTTCAGCTAGAAAATAATCTCCAAGGGAGAAAGGTAATAAACGAATAGTGGATGAGTACATAGAGAAAACAACAAAAATAAAGGTGCATGGTTCAGCGAAAGCACCATTCAATTTCCAGTCATAATGACAATAATTGCAATATTAGTGATGGCCAAGAATCTGACCATGAGAAGGCTGCTCTTCATTCGAAGCCACAGAGATTGATGTAAAAAAAAGACAATTAGTAGAGAACCAATTGTCATAGCTAAGATAGAGGCACAGGTACGTCCAAACTCATGAAGGCCTCTGAAAAAAGGCAATTAGCAGAGAACCAATGCATGACGAGAACAATGATGATGATCATTAATTTGGAGTGATCATGGAGAAATGCTCGCAATTTGGCTGAGC
Source organism: Carya cathayensis (assembly GCA_011037825.1). Classification (NCBI taxonomy): domain Eukaryota; kingdom Viridiplantae; phylum Streptophyta; class Magnoliopsida; order Fagales; family Juglandaceae; genus Carya; species Carya cathayensis. Next base: position 305,339 of record QGSO01000318.1, on the reverse strand, counting down.
ATATATGAATATTGCTATCAAAATTGAAGAAGGTTCTGAATGGTTGCGATTTAATATATATTTTTCTAAAAAAAGGTGTAGTTCCTGATCTCAAGGAAGGATTTGAAAGTTATACAAATATATAGTGGAATCTGCGAGAATGCAGTCGAACCAGGACATGATCATGATGGATCAAACAAAATTTAAAGACTGAGAAAAAGTTATAGTAGTAGTCTTGCAAGCTTAATTTCTTGGTTCAAAAGGGGGAATGGAGATTTGATTAGTTAGCAATATTTGGATTGGGAGTTCTTAAGTTTCAAAAACTTCTTGTTTTCAATCATCACTTAAGTCTAGAATAAATGAGTATTCCTGAATTCTAGGGAAATTCATGAACCCACTTGGTGTATCTCTATGAATTGTAGTAGTCTTTCACTATCTTGTGGAGCATCATTGGTCTTTCTTTTTTCTTTTTCTTTTTAAATATCAATTTGAACTTTAAACATTGAGTTGCTTTGCACTCTTGTTTCTTCTCTTCCCCTGCTTTTAGCAATTGTAGACTCATGGGACGCCAAACTTTATTTATTTAAGATATATATGGCTGTAAAATGAAGGGGCAAATTACATAATCTACAAGAGCTTTTTATTTTATATATTTTGCAATGGAACAGTGAGTACATTTGGATTGTTTTGGAGAAATGATGTTGGTTTGCTGAGCAGCTTTTGGCGTCCAGAATTTCTTCCCTCACCAGCTGAACTGCATTATATTGCAAAGTTAGAAAATCAAGCCAATTTAATTGATAAGCATAAATAACATGGCAAAGTTATGGTCTTGGTAACGTACCAATTTCTTCTTTTTCTTCTTTTTGTCAAGATAAGCCATGAGCTCCTCTTGTTGGGCAAGAGAGTCCTCTAAAGCCTTTATAGTAAAAACAAGAGTAATCAAGACTCTAAATAATCAAGTTCTGTACTTTAGAATCAGATGAGTATTATCATCATCATGGCTGTAAAAGCATCTGCAATACTCTAAATATAAATGTATATAAATGTAATATAAATTACTAATTAGTACTTCCAAGGTTGGATTTGTCGTCAGTTTTGACTCCTCGCATTCTACTCAAGATCAATTGAGCCCCTATTTCATCTATAAAATACAAATTTACTATCTGCAAATGGCCCACTATATAGAGAGAATGAGGGAGGAAACAGCCACTTAGAATCCCGTAGCACTAGAAGAATACCACAGCTTTAAAGCCATACTGACACTACTGGATTAGAGCCGATATAAAAAACAGAGAGGTGAAAACCAACAGCTTGAGAAAAGCATCCAAACAAAATGCTTAGTGTAGAAGCCAAACAACTAGGGAGATGCATCACCCGAAACTTCCACAACAACCAGAGTTCTTCAACAACACTAGTAGCTCCCACAGCAATTCCAAAACTTCCCCAGAAATTATCATCACAGATAAGGCAAGTAGACGAGTACAAGCCATCTTCCACAACAAACCCAAGGTCCAGTCAAAGCAACACAAGAATCAATCCTAAAGCAACTTCCACAAATCAAGAACACACACCGGTGCACAGCTTCCACCACAACACACCAGTGGAAAAAATAAAGCAAAATGTTCATTCAGTACCCCATATGTTACTTAGTCTTCTGTTCGCCTGAGTTCATGGAAATCCAGGGAAAGAGCATATTAGTGAACACATTGACTACTCTTCTTGAATCAACTGTATACAACCTATTATCCATCTCTCCTTAAATACAGTAGACAGCCACCATAATTCTAAGAATTATGCTAGTAAGAGAACCATTCTGGAAATTGCTAGACAACCATTCTAACTAACCTTCACAGGATGAAGCAACCTGATTAGACCATTTTTATCACGAAGGAGAAACCATATCTACTCAAAAACCAAACAGGCAAAGAAGAGATAATGCTGCCCCCATGGCATTACAATTTTCTCATGTGTTACATACAAGTTGTTCTTTTTTGTTTTTTATTGAAGTTTTACTCCGAGGAGTATTTTTAGAATATCAAATTAGTCCCTCAGTAAATTTTGCATTGGTGAACCATTAGAGATATCATATCAGTACCATTGGCAATTTGACACGTGACTTGACTGGCCACTTGCATCACGTATAAAAAAATGCAAATAATAATAATAATAATATAAAACTTTAGTAAATTAAGAAAAAATAAGTGAATGACCAATTTGTAGGTATAATAAATTGAAACTTTGAAGATCAATTTGTGATTTAGCCTTAATTTGATTGTGTGAATGACTTTGTCCAAACTATTGAGACAAGAGATGTGAAGCACACAGCTCATGGCTGAAAGAGATACCGATAGGGGTGAGCACCGACTTAGTTAGAGTCAGATTGTCCTAAATTTGACTCCGACCCCGATTTGTGTAGGGTCCAATCTGACTCCAACTTGTCGGAGCAGAGTCAGATTTAGGCTTTCAGCTTTGGGCTTTTTTTAGCTTCATATTTAGCCCATTTTAAAAAAGAATTTTTTGTGGGCTTTCAATTTTCAATTTTTCCAAAAAATTAAAAACTAAAACTAAATCATTCACTACTAATTTACTTCTATACTAAAAAAATACTTATCAAAAAAACAATTTACTTTTATACTAATATCTAACTTATTTTTATACTAAACTTATACCATAGTGTCTAATTACTTGTTATCATACTATAGTATTACATATTATTTTCAGTGTCTAATTGCAGGTTATGATACTATAATATTACATGTTATTATATTATACAAGTATCTAACTTATATATAACTTATTTCAACTCTAGACATATTTCTAGTGTCTAATTACATGTTATTATACTTTTAGTAAATTAGTATGATGTGTTATTAACTTATTATACCAGACTTATTAGTTATTCTATACTAGTGTCTAATTTATTTATATACAAGACTTATACTATAGTGTCTAATTACATGTTATTATATATTAGTATTGCATTTTATTATACTAATGTCTAACTTAATTCTAACTTAATTATATACTAGACTTTCTAGTGTCTAATTACATGTTATTATATTTTAGTAAATTAGTATATGTGTTATTAACTTATTATACCAGACTTACTAGCTATTCTATACTAGTGTCTAATTTATTTATATACAAGACTTATACTATAGTGTCTAATTACATATTATTATATATTAGTATTACATTTTATTATACTAATGTCTAACTTAATTCTAACTTAATTATATACTAGACTTTCTAGTGTCTAATTACATGTTATTATATTTTAGTAAATTAGTATATGTGTTATTAATTTATTATATTACATTAGACTTATTTAAATACTAGTATCTAACTTATTTCAATACTATATTATATATGATTGTAATGCTATGATGTTTACATATATTATACTGATTATACTTGATTATTTCAATACTAGTATAGTTATAGATAACTATACTAGTATATATGATAAATATATAAATAAATACATATTTTTATAACATATGTATAATATCGGAGTTAGATTTAGAGTTTAAATCGGAGCATAAAGTCAGATTGGAGAGTCAGTCCAACGACACCTCCGACTCCGACTGAAAAATTAAAAACAAATCCAACTCCAACTCCATTTTGTCAGAGTTGGAGCAGAACTGGAGTGGAGCCAGATTCGGAGTCAAATTTTTGGATTTTTGCTCAGTCCTAGATACCAATACATATGACTCCCAAGTGCTAGACTATTTAATGTAATATATATACATATTAAATTCTTAACAAAAAAATCTTCACCTTCGATTTAGGAGTGTTCAACACTACTAGCATGCCATGAAAAAGAATCAAATGAAAGCAAAACAAATCAATTTAATCTTAGAATCAAGAAATTGTCATGTTTGCTCTATCTGAACCTCTCAAGCAGATAGCTCATTCCAAGCTGTACCTTTTAAACAAATTAATTTATGTCTACTTGTTGGCAGCTAGAACTTGGAATTTTCAAAGTAATGGCCACATTTGTGACTACTTAACAAATACAAAATTCTGCCTTGTTCATAAACAATCTTGAAAAAAAAAATTATGTCGTGATAGAGTTGAGATCCTTTCAGTTTCAGTTTCAGCCACTTATGGCAACTTTTCTGATGCCCAAATGAAAGTGTCTAAACGAAGGGGTACAGTTTATGTCTGAGTAGGATGGCCAAAGATTAGAAATTTTCCTTGGATACTGCTAGGTTAGTGCCATAAAAAGTACTTGCTTTTGAAAGCAAACATCAAAGAAGACAAAATTATTATCTTATTATGCATAAAAAATATTAACATCAAACTAAACCATTCGACCACGGACCATGCATGAAGGGCAATTTCATCTTTTTCTATTAGATTAACAACGGTTTTTGGTCTGAAAGTAACAAACACTGAAACTTCTGATTAGGCTATCAATGGTCAAAGTTTATGTAAATAAGTGATGATGAAGATATAGTTAATGTAGAAAAATGCAATTAACCCACTATTTGTTAAAGAGCCCAAGCATCCAATAGTTTGATATTAAGCTAAATGTCAAATAAATCTTTTGAAAAATAAAAGTTTATCCCATCTTAAGCTTTTGGATGATGATCCTTGATCCCCAGCAACCACTGGTAGAGTTATCAAAAATACATTCCCCTATCTTATTTTCACTCAATAGAAAAAACAAAAGAAGATTCTGCTTTTGAAATATCAATAACCCAAAAACAAAACAAATAAAACCTAATTCTCATGCAGATTATAGCTTTTGCTTTTCCCTCTTTATGGCCAGATTTTATTCTATTTTTAATTTTATGCATAATATGGGAATTCATGCATACCTTCTTGGTTTCCATAAGCTCTTGCTCCAAGGCATCAACCTGTCTTACAGCGGCATTCAGCATTTCTTCCTTCTCAGCTGGCATGGCATCAGGTTTCAAACTCAAAGCGTTCACTTTATCTTCCAATTCATGTATGCATTTTAAGACAGACATGTACTGAGTGCCAGAGATGGCATTGTCAGGAAACTGGTGGGAAGGTTCCTGGTCTTTGAAGATTGGCTCAACACAGTAAAGAGGATTGGAGTAGATGGTAGCTTCTGTGAGCTTCTTGGGCATGTTGCGTGTCAATCTGACCATGGTGACGAAGCCCATAAGAAAGGCCATAACACCAGTAAAAAATTGAGAACTGAATCCTTCGGGAATGTTGCAAGCATCATGCATGGCAAAACAATCTGCTGCTGGAGTTATAGAAAGCTTGTATGATTCTTTTTCTAGTAATCTAGTATATTTTCTGGATTAGAAAAGGGAAGACAAACAAAAGACAGATAAAATGTCACCTGAACATTATTTATGCATTAGTTAGGCAACCAAAAAAAATTATATTGTAAAAAACGTAATATATAAGAAAAAGGTCCACATATGGACAATTGTAATCTACCATTTTTGTTTTTGTGGAGGGAATCTCTATCAGGAAAACCTCTATATCATCAACTTTTAAGAAGGAAATGATAAGACTCCTGATAAAGAAATGGTAAGGATTAATGAACCACAGCATCAAACAAAATGGTTGCACATAAACCCTCTGACTTTATAATGTGGTGAGACTGCTTATTGGAACCTAATATATGCAAAATAAGTAAAGGTTTCTGCTAAGCCGCAATTCTTAGACTATGCAATTCATTGCTAGCATGTTGTGAGAGGAACTGTAAACCATCCAATATAATGATATCATAGAATTTTGAAGCACGGGGAAAACTCAAGCTAGATGGAGGAACATGCTGAATACCAAGTCAGCTTCTTCCCACTCCTCACTCATGAATGGTCTCAGAAGTAATTCATGTTTATACTAATGTAGGGAAAAAAGTCCCACTTCTTACTTCTTTCTAATTCCTTGTTTAAATTACAGAGCAAACTGTACAGGAAGAAAAAAAGAGAAGGCAAGCATAACAGTCATTTTCAGATCAATGTAGTTACTTCATCACCCTTCATGACATGATAACAGCCAATAAATACTTTAAAAATGAATATACATACAATTGTAACTGTAGGTGATGTACCTTTCGAAAGGGAAAACCGGTCGTTATCTACCATCTGTTGCCAAGTGGAATCCACGGATTTATCAACCATTGGGACAAATTCTTCAGACACATAGGTTTCTAGGTGATTTTGTGCTATCAGGACCTGTGGAGATGAACTCTCACTTACACTTAAAAAAGACACATAGGTTTCTAGGTGATTTTGTGCTATCAGGACCTGTGGAGATGAACTCTCACTTACACTTAAAAAAGAGGGAATTTAGAGGAACTGGGTAGAAGAAAGGGGGCAGGGGGGATATGAGTGAGCATAAAAGATAAAGAAATTGACGATCTTAGCGGAGAACATTTTTTATCGAGTTTCTCAATAACCTCAGACTGTAACCCATGGATAGAACTTATGTGTGTGGCCATCATTGAACACATATAAAACGAAGTGAAATTCCCAAAAATTTGAATCCCCCTGGCAGCTTCCTCTCCCAAAACCCCCCCACCCAAACAGCCCCACCCCCCCCCCCCCCCAAAAAAAAAGAAAAAAAAAAAAACTGTGGACGAAGGAAGAAGCTCATCCTCCTCTTCTCACAGATGAAGCCATCCCCCTCTATTTTGTCCCTCCCTCTCTCTCTCTCTCTCTTTTTTTTTTTTGTTTCCTTCATTTTTCCAAATTTTCTCATTGGAAGCCAGATTAGGCCTTTTAGGACACAATCTCTCTTTAAGCCCCAACACCATTGGAAGCATTGTCCCTCACTTGCCAACCCCACCATCATCTGCTTCCATCTGCCCATGTGTGCCTGCGACGCGCTATCTCTAGTGTGCTTGGCCGCCATGTTCCATCTAGTTGCTGTTGAGTATAGTGGAGTTTGGTCCAATTCGCTCGAGCGGCGGCTTTTTGCTGCTCGAGCGAAGCCAGGCAGATTCGAACGCTTGAAGGCCGCTCGAAAGTGAGCTCGAGCGATATCTCCAGGAAGGGAAGTTCGCTCGAGCGAAGGCATTGGCCGCTCGAGCGAAATCAGGCAGAGTTGAACGCTCGACGTGCGCTCGACAGTGAGCTCGAGCGAATGCGGAAGAGAAGTTCGCTCGACACGCGCTCGACACGCCGCTCAAGCGAATGTTCTGTTTTTGCCCAAAATTAGGGTTTTCCGCCGTGAGAGTATAAATAGGCCATTTATACTCATTTGGCTGTGTGTGTGCCTCAAGAACTCTGTGAAGAACAATATTTCTCCTCCTCCATTGTATTGTGATCCCTCATATATATAAATCCTTTGCAACTCCCGTGGACGTAGGCAATTTTCCGAACCACGTAAATCTTGTGTTGTGTGTGATTGTTTTCTCTTCCATTTTTCATATTTTTCACTTCATTGTCATCAGTTTTCGTAACAGTTGCCTTGTGTTCTAGCCCACTTTATTGGCTTATAGCCCTGTTATGTATTTTTTTTTCCAGTTCTCTTCTTGTTTTTTCAAGCAAAATAAATCTCACATCTATGGCCCTTTTCAGCCCACGCATCCCATCTAGAATCTCCTAGTGTTTTGCTCCACCACCCCACTGAACACTGCTATCTTTTGACTGGTGCATGGGCTACACATGCCGCCATCGGCAAGCTTGGCTCTAATATGCCACTACCTTCCACCACTGCACCGTACTTTTCCCAGGAGCTATGTGCAATTCCTGCCGCTTCTTTTGCCAGAAGATACCTTCTTCTACTCCTTATCCAAGAACGCAAGAGAGAAGACCCTCATTGACTGCCTCAACACAAACAATTCCAATGCTGATAAATCCTCCTTCAACCAACAAACAAGGCATTGAGGTGGCCTTTTTCTCGACCGCATGTTGAGAAATAATGGGACCAGAACTATTTTGTTCCATTGCCAGATGTTTTTTATTTATCGCAATGTAATGTTTGTTTTGTAGCATTTGTTGGGGTCTCCCACCCCCTCCAATTTTACTTTTATCTTTGTTAATCCAAGTGAAGAAAAACAAAGAATTCCACGTGGAGATGAGCATTTGAGTCCACTTTCATGCTAGGAACACAGAGTTCTAGCCTTTTCTAAGTCATGCATCCGTCTAGGAAAAAGTAATTCTAAGAATTAACACTAAAATGAGGTTTTCAGGTGCTCACAAACCAATATATTCCAATATAAAAACCTTGTGTATGCATTTATCCTCACTGGCACCATCGGACAAATGAATGCCATTCGTGCAACTATTACCCAGCTACTGACACTGACAGTTTTTTTTATTACTAATATTATTAAAAAGGAAGTCTGCTATACTTACTTCTTCAGGGATAGTAGAGAGTTGAAAGTACTCGACATGCTCCCTTGGAAGTCTAGAAGAAAACGAATGCATGCCATCTACATGTACATCTGGAGCTGCCTCCACACTGAACGAGTGATGACCCTGAAAATTAATACGCACACACACACATATGGGCAGTATATCAATGAGAAGGAACATTGAAAGCTAAAATAATTTAGAATGTAGAGATAATCTGGCACCAAAAACATTTCAATTACAGAGGTACATCAACAAGGGAAAAAGTGAGCTGATGTATGATAGTTTTGCATTTCTTTAAACAAACAAGGAAAAAGTGGAAGAATAGATTCATGATCAAAGATCAGGCAAGACCTTAGGGTATATTATCTCATCCTCAGATATTGTCTTCTCTTCGACAATTTGAATATCAGGTTTCTTTGTACATTTATGAGCACCATTCTGAACCATCTGCAGGCCCATATATCAAATAAGTGGGGTTGCTAATTCTAGTATAAACGATGCATGGATAATCAATCACACTGCAAATTACACAATACAGAAGAGAATTTTTCCAATCACATTTAAGATCTCCGGATCCTTCCACGGGCCCTTATCAGAATACATGCAGCCTCCTTGATCAGCACAGGTACAAGTGCCTCCTAAAAATTCTGGCAACTCACTGGTTCAACAAGACAAACAATTTCTTTCAAGTACAAGAAGAAAAAATAACAATCAAAGAATAAAGTACATAATAGATAAAGATAATAAGAAAAAAATATGAAATAAAAGTGCAAAAAGATGACTCATCAGAGAATTACCTAGCATCAATTATTTCAAGCAACTTGCTCTGGTATTTATTGCCAAGAACCTGGTGAATAATACCATTTAGTGATTAATATTACCTAGATTACAAAAAGTGGATTATGCATAAGGTGTTTCCTTACATGGATTTTTGCTGCTGTCTTAGGATCAAGGAAAGTCTTTACAGTGTTCCACAACATTCTGAATCCAGAGCCAGCATTGATGATGAACATGCGATTCAATGTCTGCAATGAAGAAACCAATTGACATGGCATCAATGGTGCTTTTATCCTCCATATAAACGCAAGGTTCATAGACAAACAGATCAGAAAGAAGTTACCTCGGGATAATAGTCACCATCAATCTTCTGAAGGCGAGTAACAAGTTCCCTTGCAGCTTTGTTGAAATTTTTCAGTCCCTGTGAAAATGTTAATAAAGGTCTGTAATAAATTCTCTCTCCCTTTTATTTGTTTTCTAAGAGATTGTTCTCTTCTCTAAATGGTGATTATTGTTCTCACATACCACTCCTTCCACATCCAGGATGGTTGTACTTTGATCAATGTGCTTTTTTGTTGCAATTGAACAAGCTGGAAACTTTATGGCAAATGTCCTCTCAAACTCCTTTACATGGTTCTTCACATAGCGGTCCATGTTTGTGACTTGCATCAGCTTGGCAGCATCTACTTTCCCCAATCTCTCGATGTACACAGGTCTTCCATCCTTATCTACTCCGTGATTCCCTTGAGGATAGTATTCCAGGACTTCATTGATTTCCTCAAATTCAAAATCCTTGAGGAAAAAAAAAAGAGAGAGCAAGGAATGAAAAAAGGAATGCAACTCATTCAGAGGGGAACACTATTTCTAAAATAAACTTCTGCTTTGAAGATTTCTTTTGAAGTATAACTAGAGTAATGAAATGAATTAAATAGATAATAAAAAAACTGTCAAGCATTATACCCATTCTACAACAATTACCTCCATCAGTGTGTCAGCACCAAATTCATTCCTCCACCGGAGCATGTCAGACCACATATGCTTTGTTTTCTCAATATCAAATTTTCTGGCCTTCAAGAATCTGTATTGTAAAAGTTTTCAAATCACTTGATAAAGAAAATAAAAAGGAAAACTTGCAGTTTACTTGATAATAAAGTACAGTTCATGTCCTCTTTAGAGAAATCATCTTTACAAACTGTTGAATGCATGCTATTTTATGAAGACACTATATTTCTCTACAGCGAAGGAGTGGAACTGCAACCATGCAAACATCAACAAAACTGATGATGGAAGAAGAAAGTAAACAACCTGAGCATCATATGATAATCATCGTGCTTTGCAGGCAGAAGCTCTTCCAAAATCAGTGCTTGACGGAAAGCATCCACAGCCTTCAAATCCTCTGCATCATGCACGTCCTCAATTTCAACTGACATGACTTTACTACTTCTCCTAACCCTTCTTTTCAAAGAATGCCTGAGCTTGGTGGAGGCATTGATTGCTTTCTTCTTCAAAGACCCAATTCTAGTCCTCTTCTCATCGTCAAAGTTCTCGACATCAGATCTTTCAAGGACTGTAAATCAGTATGTATAACCATCAAAAAAGCTTTTGTTCAATCGGCAAAAAATTTCTTTGGCTGTTAAGCACTCACAAACCCCCCCTCACCCCCCCCCCCCCCCCCCCCCCCCCCCCCCCCCCCACCGGCGGGCGGCACCCTCTCTAGTCCAATAATCTAGTACCGTATTTACCATTATAGATTATACTGCTTTATTATGAATATATATTTTTCCAAATCACGCTCCTAGTCCTAGGGACTTAGCTGACAGTTGCACACCTCAATAAAATCATAGAAAAAATCTTCCAAAAAATATATATTACAATTATTTATGTTCTTTATCTTCTTCCACATGGTTGGTGTTCTTATTATCTACTTACTGTTTATTTGAGCTGCAACACTGCGCTTTTGAATAAAAGTGTCTTATTAAAAAAATATTTGGATTGTTTTCAAGACGGTGATATGCATCGCATTATCTGAATCGCACAGAGAACTTCTTAACAACGAAATGCAGGAAGAAGTATGAAAAAGATTTTAATTAGGCTACCTGGTTTGGGAGAAAGTGGTCCAGACATGGTCTATCTTGCTTTGACTGGGAGGGCAGAATTATCAAGCACTCATATCGCAAATGCGAGAACCGAAGCCCTAGCCAAAAGCCCTGCATATTAACACATTCCCACAAATATCTTCTCACCATTTTTTTTTTTCAGAAAATAAGAGTAAAAGTAAAACCCGAAAACCAAAACGTTCACACGACCATATTCTCCCTTTCTTCAATAAGAAGAAATAGGATAACAAATAAAGTTTCAATTTTTACCAAAAATCCAAAACCCCAAGGACTCAATCAAGCTAAATCAAATTGAATTTTTTTCTTTATCATTGAAAATCAATCAACCAGTAAATAAATGAAAAAAACTCATGATTGTGTGGACTCGGAAGAAACAAAAAGAGGTGATGGGGGGATGAGAGAATTACCTGTGTACAACTACGAGGAGGGTTTCTGGGATAGCGAGAGAGAAAAATATAGTATAAAAGACCGTACGATTCTCAGAAATGAGCGTTCCTTAGGAAATGGCGGAGGTAAACTGTGACAGAGAGAAAGTGAGTGAGGTCGAGGAGAGAGAGAATAGATATACTCTTGACTGGGTCTCATCGCCATGAGACCCAGTCAAGAGTTGCGCGACAAACATGGCCGCTCCGTTCAAATCCCAACGGATATAACGATACACCATTCTCAACGGCTGTTGCCTTTTCCGGGAAAATTCTTTCAATGAAATGTTTTTGCCACGAATTATAGATATTTTGGATATTAAAAAATATTGAAATATGTTGTGAATAGTAATAAAAAGTAATTGAAAGAAATAATAAAATATTAAATAATATTTAAAAATAATAAATAATAATAAAAAATAAATAAATAGTAATAATAAATAATAATAAAATATGTTGCAAAGTGTTGAAGTATTCTCAACTCCAACACAGCTCGTGTAACGCAGTACTTTATTGAGACGACGCAGATTTCATTCTAACGCGATATTTAGAGTTGTTACGTCCAATTATGGGGTTTTCTTTTTAACTTAATAGGAGTAATTAAAAGGAAAATCATGTTTCAAAGAAGTTAAATAATGCTGAGTAGAAATTTGCAAATCTTTTGTAAAAATGTGGGTTTCACTAAAAAAAAAAAAAAAAAAAGTTATAATGATTTGGTATTGTTCATCAACCATCAAATTGACGAATACTACGGAGTTAATACATTAAAATAAGAATAGGATAAAAGTGTAGCATATCTAGTTTTTCTTGTCTTGATAAAGCAATTTTATTTTTCCATTGCTATTGATATTCATGCAGTTGCTGATGGTGTAAGTGATAGGATTCAAGTTTTTGTTGGCAAGGAAATTTTGGTTGAGATGGGTAAGCATTTTGATGTTCTAATAGATGAGTTGCACTTAGATTGTTCCTTCTTCAGAATCTAAATTTAGTTGAGTTTAATATGAACTCGTGTATGGGGTTTTAGGCTAATACAGAGGAATGCTATTCACCATCATTTTTACAATAATCTTGCTATAAACGTATAATATGGTATTAAATTATTGGAAACAATTTATTATATATGTTCTAGTTGTAAGAAAATTATTTGATATCACATCAAAAAATGTGAAAAAAATAAGAATAAAAACTATGATAAATAGAATTTGTTATCTCATGTATGTCGTAAGACTATCCTTAAGGATGTGCTTGGCCATTAGAAATTTTCATCTTAAAATCAAAATTCTCATCTCATCATTACAACTTTCCCAAATCCCCATACAAAATATAATAAATAATTCAACTTTTTCTTAACTTTTTCAAATCCCAAAACAATAATAATATTAAAATATAATATTTTAATATTTTATCTTAAAACTCAAAATTCTCATCTGAGAATTCTTAGTGGCCAAGCACAACCTAAGTCTCAAAATCACAGTGTCTTGGGCCCAAAATCCAACCAAAGCCAATCCAGCATACCTCTTCATCCCTATGCAGTGCCATCTTTGCTAACTGATGAGCCACCATATTCCCTTCTCGATGGATGAACTCAATTGACCACGAAAGTTATTGGTCATCCCTATGGAGATATCCGGCAAGCATATGCAAAGGATGACCAAAGCCAATCATGAAAAACTTGCTTAATATCTTCTATGATCTGTCCCTTTCATGATTCATCTTCCTCTTCAGATTTCACAGCCTCAATGACCTTCTTTGCATCCCCCTCAAAAATCGCATTCAAGAATCCCATTTCAACACACATCTCCATTGCTCGCCACAGAGTGTTACATTCTGCCGTGAAAGGTGAATTTACATAGCTTTTTGCAGAACACAAAGCAGCAAGCTGGATATCTCCCTTGTTGTTTCTTACTACAATCCCCATCCCCATTTTTTGTTCTTTCAAATCGAGAGCCATATTAAAATTAACTTTATAAATATTCCCATCAGGTCATTCCCACACTACCCTTCTTCTAGTATCTTCACCATCTTTCTTTCTATCCACCCTTTCCTTACTCACTGTATAAAAGTCTTCAAGCCCCGTAACTGCTATCAGTACAACCATACTAGGGCTAGTAAATTTATTTTCAAAGACATACTTATATCTTCCTGTCCATATATTCTTCATTATAACTACCACTCTTTCCAATTCTTCTTTTTGAAACTTTCTACACATATCTATCCACAACATTCTACACCTCTACACAACTTCTTTGGCAGTTGAAAAACACTCATTATGTATGTGAGAATTGCTTGCAGTACTGCCTTTATCAGCACTTCCCTCCCAGCCTTTGACAGTAACTTATTCTTCCCATTTTGCATCTTCATCCATATCCTCTCCTTAATACTTCGAAAAGCATTATATTTTGATCTTCCAACTACATTAGGGAGGCCAAAGTACTTCTCATAGTTGTCACATGCTCCTACCCCAACTTCTTCAAAAATCAGCTTTCTCATAGCCCTTACTGTATTGGGACTGAAAAAGATTGGTGTCTTCTATTTATTTAATACCTACCTTGAAGCATTCTCATAGATCCCAAGGATTGAATGGATTTTTTCCATTCTTCCTTATTAGTTCTGCAAAAAAGTACACAATCATCAGTAAATAAAAGGTGGTTATCATAGTTCCCCCCCCCCCCCCCCTCTCTCTACTTGCCATAGTCCCCCTTATATCACCCTTCATTTAAACTTTTAACAGCAACTGGCTTAGTCTCTCAGCACATATAATAAAAATGTAAGGGGATAAGGGATTCCCTTACCTTAATCCTCTTGAAGGAAAAATATTCTTTACAAGTTTGCCATTAACCAAAACTGAGCTGCTTATTGAAGAGAAACACTTCATTATCAATTTACTTATCTTCTCAGCAAATCCAAGCCTTTGTAGCATAGCTTCTATGAAAGGCCATTCTACTCTGTCATTGGCCTTTTGACATATCAAACTTGATAGCCATACTCCCAATTCTTTCATTTTGTTTTGTATTCATGGAGTGTAGCATCTCATAAACAACTATTATGTTATTTGAAATTAATCTACTAGGGATAAATGCACTTTGATTTGAATATATGATCTTAGGTAATACTTTTTGATTCTTTTGGCTAGAACCTTAGATATTAGTTTATACAAAACGTTATATAAACTAATTGGCCTAAATTCTTTAATAGCTGTAGGATTCTTCACCTTTGGAATGAGAGCTATAAAAGTGTGATTTAAACCCATACTCATGTTGCCTCCATTTAAGAATTCCTGTACAACTTTACAAGTTCCACCCCCCCCCCCNCCCCCCAAAAACCAAAAAAAAAAAACAATTTGCCAAGGTAAGGCCATTGCCCAAGGCCTCACTCTATGTAAGGCCCCAAAATTAAAAATGAGGTGTTTTCTTAATTTTTTTTAAAAAAATAAAAATCATTTCATTAAATAAAATTTCAAATAAATTTTATATTTTTCAAAGTGTGCAAGGCCCCATAATACTAAATTTAATAATTAATACAATGAATTATTTATATTTTAAATAATTTTTCAAGATCTTGCTAAATTAAGATATAAAATTTGCATTGAGGCCTTATTTTAAGTTGGTCTATTAATTATAAATTCAAAAAAACTTCATTTAGAGATTTTAAATCATTTTATTGAAAATTTTGAAAATATTCTATATAATAACTTATACTTTATTGTATTATAATTACGAATGACTAACTTAAATTTCGCTTTAGGCCTCAATTTGTATTGAGCCACCCTTGGTCAATGGTTTTGGTAGAAACCAGCTCCAAACCCATTAGGGTCAGGAGACTTAAAAGCTAACATTTGTTTAGGGCCATCACCACATCTGCTACTGTGAACTCCCTTTCCAAGCCCCTCACTATACTCTCTGTTACCTTAGAAACAACTGACTCCACACCCCTTGTAATATCTTCTGTTGTAGGCTGTTAAGGTAAGTAGATCTCAGAGAAGTATTTCCAAAAGGCATCCTCAATCTCTAGTTCCTCACTTACTTGTCTGCCTTGTGAATCTACAATTGTTTAAATAGCATTTTTGTTTAAATAGCATTTTTCTTCCTCCTTTAATTTGCACATGCATGAAAGAATTTCGTATTTCTATCCTCTATCTTTCAGCCAATATCTCTTGCCCCTTTGTTTCCACCTCAAATTTTCCTGCTCCAACAAGGAACATAATTCCCCTTTCGGCTTCTTAATCTCTCCTATGTTTTCAAGCCCCTCCATATCTTGCAGACATTTCAACCTCTCAAAGTTCTCTTTTATTGCGTCCCCCCTTACCATTACAGAGTTCCCGCTCCATCTACTCAGGAATGATCTACATCTAGATAGTAATTCCTGGACCTTATTTATGTGGCCAGTAGTACTCTACAAAGTAATCCTAAAACTAGTTTATACTCAGCTGGAGAAATGAGTTATAAAGATAGTGGACTTCTATTAGTAGCTAGGACCATATTCAAGCCAAGCTGGAGTGAGTTGAGGCTTTCTGAGCCCAGCTTGGATATTTAAAAATCTGGATAGAGTTAGGCTTCTAGTCTCGAACTTTAAAATTCAGCTCAAGTTTAACTCGAAACTTGAATTATAATCAAGCCAGGCATTTAATTGAGCTTAGCTTGACTAGATTATATAATTTTTTTTTTCAAGTTTCTTATTTTTGATAATGATGATGATGATGATGATGATGATGATAATAATAATAATAATAATAATAATAATAATAATAAACAAATGAGATAAGAGATGAAATGAATCAAATTTGTAATTTTACGTTTTAGTCCAGTGTCAACATTATACTAATACAACATCACAATTTGAATATGGATATCATAATTATACGTAATATATGTATGTCTACACATATGCGCACACATATATAATCCACTATCTATGTATGATCCCTACACTTATATAAGATTTTTTTTTTTTTATCAATATATATGAAGAGTTCTGTTACATACAGTCACTTTTGGGTAGTCACTTTTGTGTACTCCTTGCACGCTCCACTGATGTGACTTGCCAGATCAGTTATTTTATATTAAAAAAATGATGTAGTCAATCACATCAATATAGTGTACAAAGAAGTACGTAAAAATAATTACACATAAAATTTTTGATATAAATAATACACACTAGCAAGCTTAAGAGCTGAGTCAAATTTTATACAAGTTTGTTAGGAATCATTAATCAAGTCGATTTGAGTTTTATGTGAGTTGTATCATTTAATAATCTATCATTATTTCAATTTCATTAACAGGTTTGTTAATGCCTAAAAATAGCGCAACAAGTCGAAAAAGGGAGAAAGAGGCATTCCCGATCCACTAACACTACTCAGGTCTCGATTAGTGTTGCATGGGGCCCTCGAAAGTTATTGGATGCATCCATATGGTGTCCGTGCGTTCATCTATGGCAATTAACAATAAATAAATATAGGAAAAATAAAAAGATGGAGATATAGATATTTACGTGGTTCGATGTAATACCTACGTCCTACGTCCACTGGGGTTTAGGAAGGGGAGAGAGAATCTACTATAATGTGATTAATTTACAATCTCTCATGATTCCTTCCTTACCATACAATGGAGATCAAAGCTTTATTTCTTTATGGAGAACTCGTCACTGGAGTGTCGTGAGGTTGAAGAAGCTGAAGGTAGAGGTGTCAAATCGTGTTAACGATTTATACTCGTGTCATGTCAAGGCATATATATTATACTATATGGATAAGCCAAAACCCAACCCATTAAGCTTATCGTGTCCAAATATCAAATTCTAACACGACCCATTAAAATAACGAGTCCTATCATGTCAATCCGTTTTAACCCGTTTATGTAAATAGATTGAATAAACTCAAAATTAACTGATTTGACCTGATTAAATTTCATATAATTTTATATAAATGTTAAAAACACAATATCTATAAAAATTATAAAACTAACTATATGTCTAAAATTACAATCTAAACAATAAAAATATTGAAATTAAAATTTTTAAAATGTTACTTTTAGGTACAAGGGTATAATTGTAATTTTAACTTTCTTAACAGGTCATAACGGGTTATAACGTGTCAAAATGGATTGACCCGTTAAACAATCGTGCTTTAACGGGTTAACCTATTTTGACCTGAACCTATTAAGACTAAACTCAAATTCGCTATTATCGTGTAATGTTCATGTTGGGTTAACGGGTCGTGTCATATATTTTCACCCCTATCTGAAGGATAAGTCCCCTTTGAAATGGCCTGGTCACCCCCTTTATCCTTGGTCCCTTGCCTTCTTTACGTCACATCTTCCCTCCTTTATGTCACATCTTCACTTTTTCTTCTGACACATTTTTCTTTCTCAACCTTTGTCTCCTCTTTGTCTCTTCTTCTTCTCTCCCTACGTTGTTTTCTAGTGGGGACCCTTTGATGGGCTGGGCTTTTTATCTGAGCCTGGGATATTTTATCCCCTCTAGTTGTCCGCAATTCTTAAGGTCAATTCATTTGAGAGAAGGCCTTAAGAGTCTTCAAGATAAGATATGTGATAGCGGTGTCTTAGCGATGTCGAAGGCCCAAGGTGCCTGTGTGCATGCTAATGTCAAGAAGACCATCTCGACAAGGATGTGTTAAGTCATTAGGGTGGTGCCCATGTGGGACTGTATAACTGGTGTCTCACGCTGCAAGAGTCACTTTTGTTAGTAAAAACAGAATTCACATAAATGTAGAGAGAGACAAATTGGGCATTTCAATTGTTGTAGCTAATTTTTTCTTGACTCTTCTTCTTCTTCTCTCTCTCTCTCTCCTTTTTCTTTTTGAGATGTACGCCTTTGAGATGCATGCTTGCCTTTTATTCTTTTCTTCTTTCCATCTTTTTCTTCTTCTATTTTTTAAACATAAATAGCTTGATCGACTCACATTATGCAACTTTGACTACATTGGCAGATGTTGCATGTGGCATAGAATGTGTGATCTTGCATGGCGTCTGAGTCGGGACGGTGTTGCCCACAACTAAGTGTCTGGATAGTGTTGCTGAGTCAGGATGATCTTGCCCGCCACTGAGTGTCCATATGGTGTTGCGGATTAGGGATGGTGTTGCCCGCCATTGAGTGTCCAAGTTGGGTGCAGATGGGCATGTGAGTGTTGTCCAAGTCGAATGCATTGTCTGTGAAGAGCTACAGGCCAAGTCAAGAAGATACAAGTGGCGCATGGCTGGGTCGAGAAGATGTAGGTGGTGCATGGCCAGGTCGGGACTTCTTTGACTGTGCCTAGCCAAGTTGAGTCTCTTCTGGCTATGCATGGCTGGGTCGAGTCTCTGGTGGCTGTGCATGGCTGAGTTGAGTCAGTGCTTGCTATTGAGTAGGGATGGTTCTAGAACCCTGAGGCTGGGATGGGATGCTGGCTAGAACGCACATGGCATGGACATAAAGTTGCCTGGATGCTAAGGTTGGTCGAGTCGAGATGTCTAAGACATGCAGTTTTCGAGCCGAGTTAGATCCACTGCACGGGGGGTCTGTCGCTTTCTTGGTCGTCATGGTGGTCGGGGACCACCTCTGAGCCAGTAAAAAATGGCAGTGGTCTAAGTGGTGACCTCCGGAGGAGGCAAGGGGCTCATGGCAGTCTTCCGTGAGCTTTCCAAGAATCACAATGCATTGAATGTGGGGTTGTGTGCCACCGTAGTTTCGCCATAGTGGTTGGGCACCTCACTTACGATGGCAAAAGACGATGGCAGTCCAAGTGGTGACCGCCATCGGGAGCTAAGGGCTCACAGTCGTCTGCCGTGAGTTTCTCACATATGGGGTGTATGGCTGAAGTTCGGCCACCGCTAGTTCGCCTTGATCATCAGAGACCACTCCTAAGCCAGCAGAAGACACCAGCAGTCCAAGTAGTGACCACCAGTGGGAGCAAGGAGCTCACTATAGTCTACAGTGAGCTCACCATGCATATGTTGCATGTTTGTGCATGGTCGCAGGTGGCCATTTGCGTGCAGCGGTGGTCGAGGATTGCTCTGGCGAAGACAGAAGACGCTGATGGGCCACAAAGTGCTGTCAGTGACTGTAACAGCCCGCTAGAAATTCAATGGTGAAATTTCTATAGACTTTAGAAATCTCGTGAAAACTCCGTAAGTTTTCACTAATCGACTAATCGCTTAGGTTTTAGTCAGTGAAACCCTCAATGATTGGAATCTATTTAAAACTCCAAAAACTTGGTTGAAACCGAAACCCTAAACGGTTTCCCCAAACCCTAAAGTTGGCATTCAAGCCCTTTTGATCCAATTTCTAGCATTGTGTTTAATCACTTGATTAAATCACTTCCACATGCTATTAATTTCTCAAATTCTTATTATGACATCTTTATCCAACATTTTAAACCTTGGAATTTTGATTGGGCTAAGAAAAATTAGATTTTGGCTTGATAGCATCTCAAACCCTAACCAAATCTCATTTAAACCCTAAATTGAAGTCCACTTGGTTGAGGCCCACTAAGACCCACAAATTTGGCCACCTTGGCAAAGCTCCTTGGAGAAGCTTCCTCCCCCACTTGTCAGACCATTCATTGCATCAAGTTGCACTCAATAATATGGAGGAACCCACCCCATCAAGTCCCATGTCTCATAGCTTTTGTAGGTTGTCCTTTGTCCCCCACTATCCTCTACCTTATCACATGTCTACACCTCCACTCAATGATTATTAAGGTCTATATATTCCCCCTGAAGAAGTCTTGAGTCGTGCAAGACTCACTTACTTCACTTTAATCATTTCTTCACCCCGTTCTTAGAGAGAAACCCAAAAGAGCTCTCTCGGGCAGATTTCTGTGTCTTTTTGTGTGGAGATTATCGACTCCTTTGTAAGTATTTTTACACAATGATTCCTTCATAAAAGTTGTTCCTCTTTGAGTCTAGTTTCCGTAGATGTATTTTTCGTATCATTCCATGGTCATTTGGTCAGTAAAAAGTATTTGTAACCATGGAAAGGTCATTCTGGGCGTGAATCTGGAGAGTATG
Source organism: Carya cathayensis (assembly GCA_011037825.1). Taxonomy (NCBI): domain Eukaryota; kingdom Viridiplantae; phylum Streptophyta; class Magnoliopsida; order Fagales; family Juglandaceae; genus Carya; species Carya cathayensis. The sequence goes on along the minus strand of QGSO01000318.1, from coordinate 284,751 downwards.
TTATGTTTTGGAGTTTTTGACCAAGCTAATGGGCATATCTTGGTCCGAAAATTTTATGGAGTGTTGTTAGAATGTGTTTAAGAGTTTTCATTGAAGTTTTGTTGCATGAATAAAGCTTTTGATGATATATTTTCTTAGATCTAGAAACTCGAAAACTGGAAGTGGAAAAACAGTTTTTATTTGGAGAAAGTTTGAATATTTCGTGGTTTGATCTTACTCTAATGGCTTTGATATTTTATATGATGATCATAAGTCTCTTATTTTCATGTTAGGATGTTATTTTGGAGATATTTAGCATTAGTTTAAAAGATATGATTTTTCTATGCAAGAGAATTTCGGTTAGGCCTAAGATTTGATGTTTTTAGGTTAGATCCATGTTTTGTTGGGTTTTAGCCATGTGATTTTAATTTTGATGGTTGGATATTCTTTAAGACACGTTTTTAAACCATGTGATACTTTATTTCAAAGACCTCACCTTCTTAAGCCATTGATCAAGAGATTTATCAAAGCTAGTTAAGAAAAAGTTTCTGTTTTTGGACTAAGTGTAAAATCAAAAACTCCAAGTGTTATTTTTGTGATTTTGGTGACTTTAGTTTGATGATTTAAAGCATGGTTTATCTGAGGATGATGTTATGAATATGTTAGAAGTAAGATTTGATTTTTTTGGAATTCTTGGTGATGTTTTGATTTAAGGACAAAGCTTGTGATTCAAGTGTTTTGATCTTTTTACAAAAACAAGTTTGGTGTTGATTATAAGTCTTTTCTAAATGGATGTTTTAAGTATGGTTTTAAACCTAGGATTGGAAGATGGTTGGTGCAAAATTTTGGTTTAAGCATGAGTTTTGAAGTTGGAAGGAATTGCAACAAAAATCAAGAGAAATGGCCTATGGATGTTTCGGCCATAGTGTGTTTTTCATAGTTGTGTTTTGTCTTAAATTTTTCTGAGTTAATATTTGAGTTTAAGACAAAATTTACATGAGGAATGTAAATTTTGGAAATTTTTGGAGTTAGGATGTGAAATCCTTAAGTTATGGGTAAAATGGTCGTTTTCCCACATGTAGAGGGTAAAATGATAATTTTACTCTAAGTTAGCTTGTTTTCATGTTTCTAATTGTTAGTAATTAAATTTCTAACTTTTAGAATGACCTTTTACAGTTCCTCGTGTTTCACACTTTATTCTCGTAGAACCGACGATCTGAGTAAGTTAGCTTCTAACTTACTATCAGTTTATTGTGTATGTATGATGGGTAAGGGAACTACAATTTATGTATGTATGTTATCATATATGTCATGTCATTACATGTTTATCTGTTACGCATGATTTATTCTTTTATGAATATTTATCTGTTACAAAATCTTTTATGTCATGCAATGTTGTATGTTATAAGTATGCCATGTTAAGTATGTCATATGTTACATGTATGTCATGGAATGTTTATGTTTAAATCATATTGTGCCATTTACAAGTATACGCCATGTTAGAAAAGTTCATGATATTAAATAATATCTCATGTATTAAGAAAGATAAGATATTTAAGAGTGACACGGACCTAAGCGTGTTCACCACAAGTTATGTTAAGGATGGCACGGACCTAAGCGTGTTCATCACAAGTTATGTTAAGGGTGACACGGATCTAAGCATGTTCACCACAAGTTATGTTATGCGGTGCCACGGACTCAAGCGTGGTTCACCTTATGTAAAGTTCATATAAGTTTCAGATCATGTTCAAGTTAAGTTATTCATGTCAATCACGACCCTAAATGCTAGGATGGGGTAATATCCTAGTGGAACTCCTTTGTTCACGCTGGAGTGTCTAAATAGGTGTGAAATTCCCTGGGTTGACGAAGTACAGTCAACAGGTTGCGAATGGGGCCTAAGTAACTGGTCACCGGAGCGCGCCAGGCACTAACGCCGATGGTGCCATATTTTATGTTACGTGTATTCATGGGGCCACAACAACTGTGGAGCATGAAGTATGGGGCCACAACAACTGTGGAGCATACACTACGTGAGACACAGCAATTGTGACACGTAGAATACGTGGGGCCACAACAACTGTGGAGTACGTATTAACGCACTCACAGCTGGTCTAGATACCTGTGTTGTGATGCGGTAATCGGCAGGGACACACGGCTCTAGGGGACCCGTGTAGCACCCATATGGTCACGTTATTAATCAAGACAATTAAATAAGATTCCAAGTTCATGTATTTCACGTTCAAGTCATGTTTCACGTTACGTTATGTTCAAGTGTACGTTCATGTTAAACTTAAAGTTCAAGTACATGTTATGTTTCAAGTTCACATCCATGCTATGATTTAAGTTCATGTCACGTCAAGCTAAGCTTCTGTTTCAGTTCAATTATGTCAACTCATGCCATGTTATGTCATGTCACATTATGCTTATTATTTTATGCCATGTTATGTCAAGTTATGTTATGTTTACTTTTGATTTTGATGGTGCATTCATACCTTTATTTCTATGCATACATCATTAACCTGTGTGAAAGTTTTCTGTTAACTTGCTGAGATTTGTAATCAAATCTCACCGTGGTAGTCCCAACTACCATTTTTTCCCCGAATGGTAGGCGATGTGTCAGGTTCAGAACAAGGAGCAAATACCGATAGGCTGGAGGATGTTGACTAGACGCCGCAGATGCGATGCAGAGTTTTCAGCTTCTATAGTTAGTTTCTTTTGGGACAGTATTCTAACCTTGTTAATTGAGTTACGCGAGTTACTCGATGAACTGGTTCAATAAGTGTATTTTGGTACTGTAATATAGAGTCTAGTCACCCATGTTTTGAGATTACAGTCTTCTGAGACCCGTACTGTAATCGTGGTTATTTATTTTGTTAAGTATGCATGGATTATGTTTTAATTATTTGGGATGTTATAAGTTCGGTGCATAGTATAAAAAAAAAATTATCCGCTGCGAATATTGCATAATGCTATATGCATGTTAGGAACATTGCATCCTATATGTCATGTACGGGGGCAGGTAACCTTGTGTTACATGTCCCGACGCTTCAGATGTCCGTCCGATCCCAAACGGAAATCTGAGGGCGTCACAGTGACCCTCCCTGGTCGTGCCACAATTGGGCCAAGCTTTGGTCTCGTGAGCAAGGCGAGGTACACACATGGGAGCACTATTCAAGGCCCCGGCGGGTCAAGTGGTGATTGTCAGCAAGTCAACTAGGCTCACCGTGGGATGCGTCACCAAGGTGGTACATGCTTGTCACTATTCATGCCATGCACGGCCACGACTTTGCACCACTGCACTTGGTCCCTGCCCACGTGCGCATTCAAAGTGTATCCCACCCTCTCTCTTTTTGTACAGTGCACTTAGCATCTGCAGTTTAATTAGCAAGGAACTTGACTTCTTGCTTGGGCAAGAAAAGGTCCGCTCGCCATTTTTTGTAAAATGCTTATAAAAATAAAAATTAGAGGGCTAAGAGTACTTATCTGGAAAACTTTGATTTGCTTATTTAGAGATTATTTAGCATGTCGAAAAATCTTCATTCTCCCGCTTCTAGTGAAAGTAAACCATGTGGTCGTGGGTTTGAATCCTACAGATGGCGCTAACTGCCAGCGCCTTAAAATAGCACAACAAGTCAGAAGGGGAGAAAGAGTTAGTCCTGACCCGCTAACACTACTTTAGCCTCAATCGGTGCTGTGTGGAGTCCCCATCAGTGATCCGGTGCCTCCATACGATGCTTGTGCGTTAATCCATGGTAGTGAAGAGTAAATAAATGCAGGAAAAATAATAAGATAGGGACATACATATTTACATGGTTCGGTGTGATGCCTACATCCACAGGGGTCTTGGGGAGGGGAGAATCCATTATAATGTGATTGCTTTACAATCTCTTATGGTTTCTCTTGCTTGCTATACAATGGAGATCAAAGCACTATTTTCTGATGAAGAACCCATCGTTGGAGCGTTGTGAGGTTGAAGAAACTGAAGGAAAGGTTCCCTTTGAAATGGTATGGTCACCCCCTTTATCTTCTGCCACTTGCCTTCTTTACTTCACATCTTCACTCTCTGCCTCCGTTGTCTTCTAATGGGAACCTTTAGATGGGCTGGGCTTTTTATCTTGGCCTAGGATATTTTATCCCCTCCAAAGCTAGTTTAATAAATTATTAGAGCCCAAGTCAAGCTTAATCAAGTCAGATTTTAGTATATATTGAATAGCCTATTCATATTAAACTTCTATTAGTAGCCAAACCATTTTTAAAACTCTTTCTCAAGTGTCAGATCTTCTTCCCAAGCACAATGACTTCATGGCCAACTCACAAGCCCATAAAACTAGACCCTCAAGTGTTACAAGTTTGTTGTTGTGTTATGGAATTATGGGAAGCAAAGTTTAAACAAGTAGAAGCTTCCTAGCAAAGCTTCAAACAAATAGGTTGTGTTGTTCACTTCATTGATTTGACTTTGATTTACTTAGGATTAAAGATAGGGGTTAGGTGGGCAGTGAAGGCTCGACTAGTAGAAAGCATGTGAGCCACAAGCTATGGCTTTGGTGAGCAACAAGCACCTCATATCAAAACTCCACTTAAAGGAGATGGAAGTTGAACATGCATTTTAAATTTTTTACTAAAACTATTTTAACTCAATATCTGTAGTGTGAATATGCATTATATTTCTAATAGGTTTCTAGTATGGACCTCATGGTACCTTGTGGTTTCGGATCTATATTTGACCATAGTGACAATAAGAAAAATGGTGGCTACCTTAAGGGAGCCATTCCTTTAATTTCATATAGGATGAGAATTCCCACATTGTAAAGTTTAGGGCTTTTATATATATAAGCCAAATGCTAAACATGGAAATGATTTCAATTTTATTATATTAATAACTCAAATACTACCATTTATTATTTTGATAACCAATATCAATTCCCTAGCAAATCATGGTCTGATATTGATTAATTCATAGAAAAGCATGATTTTATATCAATTATCTTCTAGTAAATCAAGGATTGAAATCGATGCCTCCCCCTTATGCAAGACTCTTGTCCTCAATAGTCATATTAAGAAATCGTTGCCATGAGTTCTCTAGATCTTCCCATGTAGTATCAGTAGGCGATAATCCTTGCCATAAGGAATTGGCAACAATGTCTCATTGTTTTCTTGTGTTTAAGGTTGTTGGGGTAACATGGTTGCATCTTCTCCAACTCGTTTCTTCAAGAGGCTAACATGAAAAACTTGGTGGATGCGACATTCAAGTGGAAGGCATAGTTGGCATGCAACTGGGCTAATCTTATGAGAGATCTAAAATGGGCCACTAGCTTGGTATTCCTTTGTCACTCCACCATGGATTGCTTATAAGGGTGTAACCTCAAATAGACCCAATCCTTCACTTCATATTCAACCTCCCGATGATGCCAATCGTACACCTTTTTCATTCTTTCTTGGGCTAAGTGTATGTGATCCTTTAACTCTTGTAGTATCACATCTCTCTTTTTTGGCCCTTCTTCCACCGATGCTACCTTGGCAATTCTTGGAAGATTTTAGAGAATTGTAGGAATTTTCCTACCATATACGACCTCAAAAGGTGCAATCAAGTAACTATACTCTGTCCAAGCTAAACAATTGACCTACCCTATAAAGTATCATAAGTACATCTCTACTATGCAATTAACCACTTTTGTTTGACTATCTATTTAAGGATGGTAAGTTGAGCTAAAATTAAAATTGGGGCAATGAATTCGGAATAGCTTCGTCCAAAACAAACTTGTATATGTTGTGTCCCGATCATAGACAATAGTTATGGGTAGCCTGTGCAGGAAATAAATCTTGTGAAAAAATAACTGAGCGACTTTAGGGGCCATATATGGATGACTTAAAGCTAAGAAGTGCCCATATTTGGACAACCTATCCACCACGACCAATGTGGTTGTTTTATCCTTAGTTTTTGGTAAGCTGTCAATGAAATCCATGGAGATATTTTTCTAAATTTTGTTAGGAATAGATAAAGGCTACAATAGTCCTACCAGAGCCAGATTAGAGACTTTGTTACGTTGGCACACATAACAAGCCCCGATGTAATCTTTGATGTCATTTTTCATTAATGCCCAATAGAAATTCTATTTCAGTTGTTGGCATGACTTCTGGTACCTTTCATGGAATGTCTAATAGAACTAGCTGAGAAGATCAGGAATGAACTTAGAATCTTGTGGCAAGTAGGTCTGATCTTTAAAGAGTATTAGGCCATCTATGAATTTCCATGGTCCTACTGCTTCTCCACTATCAATTTTGTCTTTTAACTCATGTAACTCAAAATTGCTAAAAACTTCATCTCTAATGACCTCGGCCAAATTTGGAATTGGGGTGCGAAATTGTGGCTAACCCTCATTGTTTCTCTCCCATACCATCTCATGTGGACAAAACATTTTCCACCACATTGTCTAGCACTTGCACTTAGTTGTTAAATTCAAAGCCCAAAAGTTTGTATAGCCACCTTTGTTGGGCGCTCGTAGTGACCTATTAGGACCACAGATAACTTGAGGCTCTGGTGATCAATCTTGACCACAAACTGACATCCTAATAAATAGGGTCACCACTTTTACACTGTCAAGACTGTGCTAACATCTCCCTGTCGTTCATGAACCAAAGTAATTGCTTCTCATGTAAGGTCTGCCTGAAGAAAGCTATGGGATGTCCCTGATGAAGAACAACTCCAATACTACCTCAAAAAGCATCACAATCAACAAAGAAGGTCTTGTTGAATTCCGGTAAGGCTAGAACTGATAATTGAATCATGACTTCCTTCAATTTGTCAAAGGTCGCTTCAGATGAACTACTCCAGAAAAAACTCTCATTTTTTTAACATTCAGGTTACTGGTGCCACTATTTTGCCAAAATGTTGTATATAGTTCTGGTAGTACGCCACCAATCCCAAAAAGCCAATCTTGCAATTGTTTTACAAACGTGGTTTCAGCCATTGAAATAAGACAGATAATTTGTCAAGGTCGACTTCTACACCTTTTTCCGTAACCTTGTGGCCAAGGTAATGGACTCAACTCTCTGCAAGTTGGCACTTAGGTTTTTAATTGAGCTGCATTATTGCATATTTTATATTTTTAAAATCAATATACTTTTAATTATTTTATTATTGGTTTTAAAAATTAATTAAGAGGCATAAATCTAATTTGTGATTTAAATTGATTAATAGCATAATTTATGCTTAATTTTAATACTTGTGATTTAATAATATTTCATGCCCAACACGTTTTTTATTTTCTATTTTTACTTTTTAATTTATTTTTAGTTTTCTATTTTTTTATGTTATTTTTTTTCCTTATTTTCATTACTTTTAAATAAGAGCCCACCTCTCGGTGAGCTCCTGCTTCTAGCATAGTATTTTCAAGTGCACGCACTAAGCTGATGGGATCATGGGATTATTCTCACAAGACCACATGGGAGAAATAAAAGAATGAATTGAGTGAGCATGAAACTAATACAAGCAATTCTTTTCACAAGGGACAAATATACAAGGGATCACCAAGAATGGAATAAAGAAAAGAAAAGTCAAGCCCTCATTTCTTTACTTATATGTGAGAAGTAAAGGTTGGCTGCTTTTGGATGGAAGCAATGTAGGCTACAGCTATTCTTGTCTTGGTTAACGTGAAATGTAGCACGCCTAGGCAAAGCACGTACAGCCGCTCAAGGATTGTGTAGGAGCATGCCACTTACGGAGCTCTAGAGTGGACCAGGAGCATGAAAGAAAATAAAAGAAAGAAAAAGACAAGCTGGACACGAGAGAGGAAACAGGGGAAAAGAAAAAAAAAAAGGAAAAGAAAAGAGGTGCAGGTGCAGAACAAGAGATGTGCTACGGGACGCTGGGTTTTTGGCGTTTTGCAAACTCCAATAAAGACATGCAAAGCAGCAGTCTTGGTGGTTCTTACACACACGAGGCCTACGTTTTCCTTTCTTGCTTTTTGGACCGATAACGCACAAAATAGCTATAAAAGGAAGAGGTCTACTCCTCCTTAATGGGGTCTCTTTTCAGTCAAATTAGTTTTCCTCTAAGTATTGTTTTAAGTTCTTGAGAGAACGTAGGTGGGGAGAGGGAGCTGTGCAGCGCGGTTGCAGAGCCTGTAGCCCAACTGTCACTGCCTAGCCTTCCTCCCCCATTTGTAGCCTTTATCTCCAGTTCATTTTAATTCTACTTTGTTTAATTTGATGTCATTTATTTTTCTTGCATTTTACTAAGGTTAGAGGCGAAGTCTAATGATTTAAATATTGTTTCCAATCAACAATAGAGTTTATATTGTGAGTTGGATCGATTGAATGATTTTATTATTAGAAACTTTGACTATCTATATATTTATCTTGACCTATTGTGATTTCTAGATACATTGGATACTTGAATAATTCCTGTGATATTCAAATAGATTTGTGACTATTTTAATCATCAATTATTTATGCTTAATGTTTAGTGATTAATTTAATTGGCCTTAACTACTAAGTCTTCCAGTTAGACAGAATTGACTTTCTAGTTTAATTGAAGTAGATTGATTGGAAACAATATTCTAAATTATTAGATGGATCCTTAAAACCATAGTCATTTTTCATATCTCTTTATTTTAGCATTTTAGTTGTATTATGTTACTTTAAAAATCTTCACCTCAGTAATTTTATCTTCCATTCATTGTACATATCACCACCTTTATTTTCTCTTTGTAAATATCATCGATTATTGTATGAGTTTGATTTCAAACACACTTTCCTTGAGGAGACGATTTAGAAATTTTATTCCTAATTATTACGTGAAATCTTCATGCACTCGGGATAGCCTTTGTGCTACTCGTTTTGGAGCGAGTCAAGTTTTTTAAGAACTTATTTTGCTATAAAACTAAGAAAACCTTCTCCAAGTATATAAGGTAATCTTTCCATGAGAAACTATATACTAATATATCATAAAAATAAAAAATAAAAGGACAAACTTGTGGAGGTACCTTTTAAAAAATTCATTCATAAGGGCTTAGAATGCCAAAAAAGCGTTGGTTAAGTTGAAAGGCATAACCAAGAATTCAAAATGGCCGTTGTGTGTTTGGAATGTCATTTTTGCCACGTAGTTTGCCACCCAAATTTGATGATATTTAGAGTGTAAATCAAGGTAAGAAAAAATACGAGCACCATGTAGTTTGTTAAACAGCTCCTCAATCAACGAAATTGGAAACTTGTCTTTGACTGTGATTTTATTCAATTTATAGTAGTTCACGCACATATGCCTAGTGCGGTTTTTTTTTTTTTTTTGGGCCAAAAAGACAAGTGAAGAATTAGGGCTTGTGGATTCATATATAATACCTATTGAAAGCATGTTTGCTACCATGTTCTCAATTGCTTCCTTTTGATATTGTGGGTAATGGTAGGCTTTGACTGAGACTGTGCCCATTCCATTATACACTAGGATTTGATGATCATGTTTTCATGATGGCGGTAGCCCTTGTGGCTTTGAAAGCATGTCTTCATATTTTTTGAATTGTCCTTTTTCGGTTGTTGGTTGTAAAGAAGCAATCCTAGCATTTGTCCTACTTTTTTAACACCTACTCTGTGCACTGACCAAAACTACTCATTTTCTCTCCTGATGCAACCAAAACCTCCAGGTCAGTGCCACCAACTGGTTGCAATTTTGCTGCATGAGCCATGGCCTCACTCAAAAGGAGATTGAATGAACATCTAGGCTGTCATTGTCAAGTTCTCCATCATCTGCCATCACCACGTTGCTGTCCTCGTCAGCTTGGTATCCCTCAATCATGAACAACCCATCTATTTGAAACAAAAGGCCTCTTTATTGCTTCTTTATCTAGTGTTGGTAAACAAGTGGATGATGTTTGGGTTTATGGATGTTGAGAATGGTGGTGGTGGGATGGTTGAGTTGTCGTGTTGGTGTTGGGAGCGGTACATGCTCTTAGAAAATAGCCTACCCCAATTATGTTGGCTTTGTATTAATTTATAAAATAATTAAATTTGTCAACATCGAGATCTTATAGCTGCCCTACCAGCTATACAACTTGTTATATAGGTGTGAAATTAGACCAAGGGGAATCCCCATAGGAACTAGTCCCTCAAATTTTGTACATAGGAGATCGAGAAACAGCTTCAGGGCTATGGAGAAGAGTTTTGCTACATATAAGTGAATTCACATACTAATCTACGTACCAATACTACTGCCTTCATATTCAAAATTAAAATTGACACTATTTTTATTGACGTCTGACTTTTTGACCAATCCCGTTGGATTGGTACGCGTATTGATGTGCAAAATCACTTACAACTAGATTTTTTCTATGGAGAAAAATGTAGATCAATCGCCCTAGATGGACAACTACATGGAGGGTCTCTACAAGTTTATATATTCTTTGATTTCGTTTCCTGTAAGATAAATATCACAACCAATGAGGTATGCAAGTTTCACATCTAACTAATACTTGTTCCGATAGTTTACGATACATATAGATGTATTAGTTATCAGTAGTTGTCCAGTCGTACCCAAACAATAATATTCTAGAGGGAAATGCACCTAAGATCAAATATTTCAAGCCAGCTTCTGTGGAGAATTCAGACTTTCTTTTTTATGCTGCGATTAACCCTGAGAAAGTCGAGGATCAGCATGCCCCCTGCTCGGGCCCCACCCAAGAAGCATCCACAAGGTGTAAAGGCTCGCATGGCGAGTAGCGACCTTGACGTGCTTCATCACCCATTTAATGGATAAATGCATGTCTTTCTTTGGTGTGCTCAAGAAGGCATGTAACTAGGATGAAGGTTGTGACCAAGCATTTGACGAGCTGAAGAAATACCTAGCCAACCCACCTCTCTTTAGCAAGACAGAGCCGGGTGAGGACCTGATAGTGTACTTGGCAGTCTCTCCACATGCCGTGTCTACAGTACTGTTTCAAGACAGGTAAGGCCGACAACAACTCGTCTATTACACGAGTTGGGCTTTCCATGGAGTTGAAGCAAAGTACCCACAGATAGATATACTGGCATTCACACTGGTTGTAGTCACCCGGAGGTTGCAATCGTACTTTCAAGCCCATTCGATAAAGGTGCTCACAAACATGACCCTCAAGAAAGTCCTGCAGAAACTCGATACATCTGATTGCCAGTTGAACTGGGCAGTCGAGCTTAGCGAGTTCAATATAGAGTACCTCCCCCGCACAACGATCAAGGGTCAAGTTCTAGTAGACTTCTTTGTGGAATTTGTAGACTTCCTAAAAGAGACACCACCTGCACCCTAGGGAAAGTTTTGGCAGGTCTACGTTGATGGCTCATCCTGCCAGCTGGAGGGGAAGTAGGAGTCCATATCATCACTGGAACTAGTAAGGAAAACAAATACGCAATCAAGCTCGCCTTCAAAGCAACCAACAATGAAGTAGAGTGTGAGGCGTTGAACGCGATATCTTCCAAGTAATAGTTAGCCAGGTGCGCGGGGAGTTCTCCACCAAGGGAAAAAAGTTGAAGAAGTACCTCCAACGGGTAGGTTTTGAACGACATCTTCCACTACTTCTGCATCCAACAAGTACCAAGAGAGAAGAACTGAGAGGCGGATCTGTTGGCACAGGCCGCCTCAAGACAAGATGAGTCCCTATACCCTAGGATACTTTGACTCGGACTGCCGATTTCTTGGCTATTGGTTCAAAAGTGTTTGTCGTCACCATGAGGCCACCCAAGTGGGCCGTGGAGATAGTAAAGTTCCTCAACATGGGCGAAGTCCAAAAGATAGAATTGAGGAGTGGAAAGTCAGGAGTAGGGCCACACGGTACACACTGTAGAAGGCACTCTGTAGTAAAAGGGGATTCTCTGAGCCTCTCCTAAGGTGCATCTCCCTTGAAGAGGCCTAGTACGTGTCAACCGAAGTACACGAGGAGATATGTGGGAATCACTCGGGAGGAAGGAAACCTTTGAAGGTTGGGGATATAAATAGCTAGGGACCGGCCTCAAGAATCAAGGGAACTGCCAAACGTGGGGCAGTGGGGAATTGAAGGGTCAGCTAACAAGAGTGGAAATGGCTAACTATGGGGAACTGAAGGGTCGTGGTGAAATACATGCTATGTATTGTCACAGGAACCCCAACTGTCGTGGAAAGCACGCGTCAGCACTGGACCTGCACATGGGATACATGGGCCAACCTGCAATCAAGCGCTCTTGGGGGAGATACGAACTATTGGAGCAGATCCCGAGATTCCTGTGAACTGTCATAAGGGAGTCAGACTGACGTGAGGGAGAAGGCACTAGTTGGACAATGGTTTGAATTCTCACCATATGTGTGTAGTGGAAATTCTCGAGATATTATAAAAGGGTTACCCCCAAATAGGCCTAGGGAAGAGCAAGCCCACAAACGGGCCCAATCATCTCGCCCTAGGTCCTAGGGGCCTCAATCGGGCCAAGGGAGAATAAAGCCAAGGTGAAGTGTGATACCCCCATATGATAAGATTGAAGGTAGGTGGTATATGGGATCCCACATTGCTTGGGAATGAGAAGTTGTTGCTCTTTATAAGGTTCCAATGAGGTTCCAATTGTATCATTGACTAGTCATTTTGGAGTATAGGCCATGTGGTTTGGGTCTTCCATTGTGGCGTTACAAATATTATCAGAGCCTATCACAACCAGAAATATGGGAATTGAGCCGTGTCATCTACAATAGTCAGGCCCGACAAGGACGTCGGAAATTTAAAGGGGGTAGATTGTGATACCCCCATATGATAAGATTGAAGGTAGGTGGTGTATGGGATCCCACATTACTTGGGAATGAGAAGTTCTTGCTCTTTATAAGATTTCAGCTCGAGAGGCCCAGAGGTAGAAGAACGGGACGTGGGATGCACACACTTTAAAGACAACCGCATTAAATGACCAACGAGTCCAGCACGCCGTGTTAGGGATATCCTCTACCCTCGGGAGTGTCTGGTAGCAAAATGGATAGGGCAGAGCATACCACATAGGCCATGCCGCATTAAATGTGGTAGGATGGACTGGGCAAAGCACACCACACAAGACACGCCATATTAAATGTGATAGGATGCATAGCGCAGGGCCACACTGCATTAAATGTCCTGTGGGGCAATGAGCGCTCGTCGCCAAGACTGTAAATGGTGACCCAACACGCAATCATTGATAGGCACGCCTAGGAACACACCCTCATGTATAAATATCCTTATTCTGGGATGAAAATTCTCTTATGCACCATATATACTTTTAGAATCTCTCACTCTCTCGCCCTATATACCACGAAGCCATTGACTTAGGCATTAGAGGCATCCCATACCCCTGAGTCCCTTCGTTTTCCTTCGTGTGTTGCAGGTCTAGACTATGGGAAGCTGCAGTCGAGCTGGATGTACAAAACATGACATCAACACAATCAATCTGTTGCAATGCACATGCTTTTGTTTCCATTGAAATTAGGGGTGTAAAAAAAAAAAAACCGATAAACTGGTAGACCGGATCGGACCAAACCAGTGGGATCGGTCTGGTCTGGTACCGATTTATTTTTCTTAAAACTGGTCAAAATTGGTCCTGTTCCGATTTTTCTTTTTCTAAAACCGGACCAGACCGAATCGGACTAGTTGATATATATTTTAATTTTTTATATTATAGATAATATTTATATATAATATATACCTATATATAAAATAGTTTTGTATTATATGATATATTACTAATTAATATAATATTAAATTTTAAAATTTTATATCATTTTGTTTATTGTATTAATAGTTATATTAATATTATATAGTGCATATTAATAATTATACACTTATACTAATATTATATCACTATATATTATAATATACTATAATATATCATTATATTATATATTATAATATATCATTATAGTCTATAATACAATTATAATATATATGATAATATACTACAATATATTATCACGATAGTATTATATACTATAATATACTGTATTATATTATATATAATATAATATATTAAAATTGGTAAAACTGAACTGAACTGGATCGAAAACCGATAAAAATCGGAGTATCAGTTTAGGAGGATAAAAACCGGAGTATCGGTTTAGGAGGGTAACCGGTGCGTAATTGGTTTTGAAAAATGCAAAATCAATACATACAGATTTGATCCTAAATTTTATATAACACCGGACTGAACCAGATCGGTTAGACCCTAATTGAAATGTAGAGAAATTTAAGAGAAAATCAAGAAAATTGCTTGCTAACATGCATTTCGTTTTATGTTTTATGTTTTTTTTATTTTATACCTTTATATATATAAAAAAGAAAAAGAAAAAATGGAAATGGAGAAAAGATCATATTTATACAATTAATAAATAAATAATAAGAAGGAAGTCAAAAACTCCAAAACGTTAATCTCATGTTGAAAGAGGCAGCTCCTACCACTTCCTCTCCATGGCTACCAAGAACCTGTTCTTGTCTTATACATTGCTTCTTGCGTTACTTCATCTGGTAACTAAGACGACTACGAAGTATAGTCTTTCACTGCCTGTTGCTATTGCTTTATGTTTGGTTTATGAGAGAATTATGGGGAGAGAATGAAAGAAATTTTGGGTTGTTTTGTTTAGATCTTAACCCAGTTTAACAGAATCAGAGCAGCCAAAAATTAATGCCGTGAGGTATCGGAGCTTGATTTTCCAGTATCTTTTAACCAAGGCCCGATTCTGCATCGGGCCGCTTTTCTAGGGTTCTTCGGCGGCCTAACCGATCGATGGTTTCTTTTTGATGTTCCTGCTTTCCTAGTATCCTTTTCCCTTTTCTCGCTGTTTCGTTGCTGAAAGTGGAAGAAGGGAAAGAAAGCGACTATTTTTATCTTGTGTTGCCCCTTTTGTTTTTTAGAAAACGAAGAAGACAAAATGGCCAATTAGTTGAGGGTAGACCTCTTCTGAATGGATATCTAAATTTGTTTGATTTCTTTCCTTCTCCTACGCTTTCTCAGCAATCGACGATTCTTATTCTCATTTTTATTAAGAGACCCATGTTTACATTGAGTCACTCTAAACTAACTTCTATACATTCACTGCCGACCAGGTAGTTGTACATGAAGCTTTGAATTCAGGTCCATACCCTTTGGTTGTGAGCACATGGCCCTTCTTAGATGCTGTTAGAGCTGCTTGGAGAGCTGTTGATAGTGGGTTTTCAGCTGTTGACGCTGTTGTGGAGGGTTGCTCCGCCTGCGAGGAACTGCAATGTGATGGAACAGGTGGGAACTTGTGATTTTATATTAATAGCAGGCAGTGTCGTTATAAATTGATGTTTTCCTAAATCTAATTTTCATGCTACAGAAGAAAAACATAACAGAAATTTATTGATATTTTCTCGGCTGAGTGTATGATTTATCATCTTTTTATCTAGTCTCCAAGAACTTCCAATGCACTCATATGCTAACAAATGGAGTATTACTTCTGGCTTTAAGTTATCACTGTTGAGCACAGAATGGTTAATAAGCTTAACTATCCTTTGAACTTTTTTTGTTCTTTTTATTTTACTCCGAACAGTTGGGCCCGGTGGAAGTCCAAATGAGAATGGAGAAACTACGATTGATGCTCTGGTCATGGATGGGGTAACCACCATTTTCATGTTTGATGTTTTTGCCATCCTTATTGTTCTCTCTATTGTAGCATGCTTCTCGGTGAAGAATAGAAATGACCATCTATCGCGTGTCTGGTAAGGACACACATAGGTGACAATGGAGGTTGGAGCTGTTGCTGCTATGAGGTACGTGAAGGATGGCATCAGAGCTGCTAGATTAGTAATGCAGCATACTAAACACACTTTGCTTGTTGGAGAGCAAGCCTCTGCATTTGCTTTATCAATGGGTCTCCCGGGACCCACAAACCTTAGTTCATCCGAGTCTTTGGCGAAGTGGAGTAAATGGAAAGAGAATCACTGCCAACCTAATTTTAGGCAAAATGTTGTACCTATCAATAGTTGTGGCCCATATCATCCAAGGGATTCTCTTGACCTAACTAAAGAGGCATGTTGCAAAGCCAAGCTTATGGAAACTATTGAATCAAGATCATCCCTCGTTGGTCTTCACAACCATGACACTATAGCAATGGCTGTCATTGACAGAGTAAGTTGTTGATGAAAGCATTGTTCCATTAATTATATTCATTAAATTTAAGTGAAATTATTGTTTCTTGCATAGATGGGGCACCTTGCCGTTGGTACATCAACTAATGGAGCAACATATAAGATCCCTGGCAGGTAAGTTTGAAATGAGGCCTGACAACCACTGGAGTTGATCTGATTATACAATGGAACCATATTTAACCAGTGATCTTGTTGATGCTGTTGTGATTTAATTGGTAAAACACAATTCTAAACATTAATATGTCTAGGAGGTGCTAAGGCCCTCGGCAAGAAGTTTTCTGCAATTGCACCTCGGGTAATCCAAGAAGAAATTCCCCTAGTCCAATGGCCTCTAAAAATTATTTGCACTCAAGGGTTCGAACCTTAGACCTAGAGGGAGCATACCACCAAGAAAAAGGCTCTTGCCACTTGAGCCGGCCCCTAGGGGTTCTATGATAATGTTCTTTTCAGTATTCTTTGGCAATTCATCATTTTTAGGTTGCTGTGGAGTCTGAACTCATTCTTGAACACTTGACATTTTGTCATGTGACAATGCCAAGTGGCTCTTTCAGTTCTGATTGAGAATAATCTTTCTTAACCATGTCCCATGCTAACTGAAAAATTGCCGATATGACTAGTGAAAATGAGTTTGTCAAAAAATTAATTTCGTTCAAAAAGGAAGTAAATATTAAGTGTATATGGTATATATAAGGTGCTCTAGTGAAACAAATATTCTTTGGTACTAGGTCTCGTGTTGCAAGAGCCTATGTGCCAATGTGATTGCAGCATGCAATATCTTATATGCCATTGTGATTGCAACAAATCAACCTTTCATTAATCCCTTTAGATAACCATTTTTTCCTGAGTAATGATAAATAACTAGCAAGCAGACTTGAGCATGGCTTGACTCTAACCATCCCATATTTTATGCAATGTATAATGTTTCATGGTGTAGGTTGAGGTAGAAAGCTAAAAGGTACAAATAGGATCAGTTGGTTGTGGTTGGGAGTTTAACGTGTCTCTGTAATTTTGTTCAAGTTTGCTTAAAATGCATACCTTGGCCTCTTATCAAACAAAAGTGTGATGGTTTGAAAGGTAGAGTGGGGGGAATGTAGGAAAGAAGATAAATCTGATGCAGAAAACAGCAAGAACAATTTTATAGAACATGAACAACTTAATAGACTATCTTGAAAAGTTTTTCCTTTAAGGTTTGCAGGTAATTTATTGACGTAAATTAACAAATTGTTGCACTACGTTTTCTTTTAAACTTTTGAAGTCAGCGGAAATTTAAGCTTATAAAGTTGAATAATCTGGATGTTTCTCATAGCAATGAATCAGATGCAATGAGAATTGACGGTACACTTTATAGGCTTTTGGAGATAACTGATGAAAACTCTTCCATCCTGCAGGGTAGGTGATGGACCCATTGCTGGATCTTCAGCATATGCTGATGATGAAATTGGTGCATGTGGGGCAACTGGAGATGGTGACATTATGATGCGCTTCCTTCCATGGTGACGTAACTATAACTTCAAGTTTCTTTCAGTTTGGGATCATTCATAGCACTAGTTTTTAATCATTCACAATCTGAATTCCATAAGTTCTGTTCTCTGAAAATCTAGAAAGCACTGGAATATATACTGCCAAATATTCTCCCTGGTGCATTTTTTATATTAACTTTTGGTTTGTTCACATGCTTGAATCAGTCCCTATTTTGTCTACATCTCCTACACCATTAATATAAGAAAAAATCCCTACACCACACACCTAGTTTTAATTTTTTTATCTTTTTATTATTATTTTTTTCCCTCAACAAGTTTGAGGTGTAGTGCTGCTGAGTAGAAAAACTATAATGTCCTATTTTCTGGTCTGTTTTTTAGTCTTAAGAAATCCTCTCATTTGATTACAGTTATCAAGTAGTGGAGAGTATGAGATTAGGAATGGAACCCAAGCTTGCTGCAAAGGATGCAATATCAAGAATAGCAAGAAAATTTCCTGATTTTGTGGGAGCTGTTTTTGCGATTAATAAGAATGGGAAGCATGCTGGTGCTTGCCATGGATGGACATTTCAATACTCGGTGAGAAGCCAAGAAATGGATGATGTGGAAGTGTTCACTGTGCTACCCTAAATTAGTAACTCTCTTACCTCGGCAAAGAAGCTTTGATACGTAATGTGTATTATTAATGAGATGGTCTTTCCATAATTCCATTTTATTCCTACAATTGAAGTGACATGGAATTATAGTACTTTCATGGTATTGATATGGCCGATCTTCAGCAGAAAATTTATTTATTTTTTGATGATTTTTTCATACTTACCGTTGAATGAGAGTCATTTACCTTTTTATATCATAATTTTTGAACTTTAGACAATTTAATGCATGGGTCATGAGATGGTAGGCAGACTTAGACAGAGGGCCAACAGGTAGGGCTAATACATGGACAAAGAAGAAAAGAGACAATTAACTATTAAATAAAACCAAGGGCAGCAATAACATCATTTAGAACAAGTGGAGTTTACTCCATTGATGTCTAGAAATTACTTATTGTCTCTTGAGCCCATATTACACATCTGAATGGCAAGCCTAACTTCCTACAATTCAAATTAGATCTCGTTTGGTTACACAAACTATCTAATCTCATATAATTATTATTTTTTTAAATTCTTATACAAAATACAATAATATTCAACATTTTCAAATCGTAAAACAAAAATAATACTAGAAAAGTATATTTTAATAATATTTTATTTAACGTTCATCTTATCTCATCTATATAACCAAACGAGATCTAAACCTTTTTATAACCCTCAATTTCTTCCATGAAACCTTGGTGTCCCATAAACACCCTGCACACCGATAGAAATTCCCCGATTTAGTATTTAGTAATCAGAATCCAAAAAGAAAGCCATTGGGATAAATCCAAATTAATTATAAGTGAATTTAACAACACAAGCACGCGTTTAAAACCCTCCCCTCCCCCAAATGACCTAAAATGAGAATCCATGTAGACAAAGTGCAATTCTTCCATTTTCAGTCGGAATCAGAATCAGGATTTATTGAGGATCTCACTGCCCTGTGCATATTTTCATGATTTCCATCGTCTTCTTCATCTTCATCTTCTTTCTTCTCACTAATAATACCTGTAATAACGATTGTTGAGACTGTTGTCATGCGCTTAAAAAAAGCAAAACATGCCAGACAAAAGCATTTACCTTTCTTTATTAGTAGCACTTCCATTGTCTTTGTTGTGAAATCATCTTTTCCTCCCAGATCTTGAAATCCAACCAGCCTATCAACTGCGATTCCTTTCCTGAGTAAAAATTGCGACAAGAATGTCTTGATGCCTAAGCTTGAACTTAGATCTGAAGGTCATATAAGTTCTCATATAGGCATATCAGCACTGCCAACCTTAGGCTAACAATCATTGGGATATCATTATCTGGGCTAAGCTCCAGGAAAATAACACCAAACGTTCATCCTTATTGTTTTCAGGAAATAAACTAAAAGAAGTACAGAATCATACAGAGCTCTATTTTTAGAATTCCAACTTCTTTTGACTTATCCTGGCTTTCAAAATTACCAAATCGGACAGTACTGACATGCCTCTAGCATCTACAAGGAACAGAACATTTAAAAGAAACAGATGTGCCCTCACCTGAACAATATAACACAAGGCAAAGTCTTGACCCCTAGTTTCGCAATGAAGAAGGGTGCATTCTGCATTTCATTTCAGTAATGTATCTAAGTATGCATCTTGATTTCTTTATGAGGTCAGACTTTTGCAACAATTGAATCTTCAAATTTCAATGTTGGGATCAAGTATACTCAAAAGAGAAAACACCAAAAAAGTTCCTTCTTGCAACATATTTACACAAACTAATGTCTACAGACCTCTGCATCCAGCTTGACGAACTTTGTACCAATGTGCCTTGGTGCCAGGGACTTCAAATGCTTATCCATTATCCTACACAGATCCATTTGGTATGAACACATGAACTGTTCAATTCATATATTTAGGTACTAGATCGTGTGCATCTATTTTGGGAGAGGGGAGGGAGACAGAGAGAGAGAATATAAGATTAAACTATATGCTTTACTTGCAGCGATAGAACTCCTGATGATAGAAATGACAAATCACTTTTTCAGTACTGGTAACTTCACCCAAGAAATCCCCCTCAGTAATCTCCCTGTATTCTCCATGCCCTTGCCTTTTTAATGCTTCCCGCTTCTCAGCTTCTTTCTATTCAAATGAATCCCATCATAAATATTTACTAATTACGGTATACTTCTGCCAAATCAATTTACAAAGTACATCCAAGAAAATTTAGAAAAACATCAAAACTCTTACCTTGAGAGCTGCAATCCTATCTGCATGCAATTTTTCCAGCTCCGGATCCTAATATAATCCGATGCAAGTACACCTCATAAATAGAAACAAGTGCATTAAATACCAGATGGATTAAATAGAAGCACTATCAAACTTACATCCATCAACTCATCAAGGTCGACCTCCTGGTTGAAAGAACTTGATGCCTGTGGCTTCCCTTGAGCAAGCAACTCCTATAAGATATGAGATCACATTAGACAACAAACAACAATCAACATACTATTCAATGTGACTTGCAATCTAATGCAATTAAACAATATATTTTTAATCAGTTGCTTAAAAAGCATGCCCGCTTTCATGCAACTCGGGAGGAAAGTAATATAACCTAGCAAAGCCATCATTTACTGTCATCTAAGCTAACTACTACTCAGCCCACTTCAACCGAAAGAGGGTAATAGTACAGCAGAAATTTGCATAATCCCAAAACAAAAATTCTATATTCAGCTGGGAAATAAACAGGCTTAATTTACATGGGGGTAGAATATCAACGATGGTCTCAGATCATTGCTTAACATATTGTTTGATGATAAGGAATTCTAGAAACCGTGTAAACGCAACATGTCTTTCACCTGGTTAAACATTGGACAAATATAATGCACCACCACAAAACAAATCAAGTAAATCGTCGGCTTCACCAATGGGACATGACTCCTAAAAATTGTTTGAATTTAAGGGTTTGAACCTTACACCTAGAAGGAGCATACCTCCACTTGAGCCAATCCCTAGGGATTCAATGCTTCACATATTGACAGAAAGATATCTGATGCTTGAACTAATTAAATGGAACGCCTTCCGTTTGGGTACTAAGAGTACCTCAGGTACTCTCAACACTTCTCACTACTATTCATTACTTTATTATTACTTTTCACCTACTTTTACTACTATTCACAACTCTCCTCAACACTTCTCAACACCCAGCTATACCGGAATTGAAAAGGTAATTGCATGCTACAATAGCTGTTGATCGTTGTTTGTTAAGAAAATTGTTATATATAAACCATAAAAATTAGGAAGTGTGAATCACATTTCTTTACTTCCAAAAACTAAAAAAACCCATCATTGGAACATAACATACTAACATAAAATTACATAATAAAAAGAAGGGTACAGTTGATAAATTTAAAGATGACAGAATGGATTATAAACGATATGGGAGATAAAAAAATAATCAAGAGAAAAACCTTCTGATAATCACGAGCAGCAGCTGCCATCACATTTCCAAATGCTAAGTTAGACAAAGTTGATTTCACAGAATCCGGATCCATCTGTTTCCTCTTTCCTTTCTCTATATCTGAAAGATTTAAACTATATTGTATTGCTTTCAAATGAAACTTGTAACATAAAAAAATAAAAAATAAAATTCAAGAACATTTTTAAGGTGCAAAGATAGGAAATTGACTAATTAATCTGTTCCATTAAATATAAATCAGAAAAATTAAAAAAAATTAAAAAAGTGAATTTTGCCAAGGGGGAACTCCCAGCAGTCACTGCTGGGTGGCATCATAGCAGCACTCATTCTAATTTATCAGTGTTCGGTTTATGAATAATACTACGATGCCCCTTCATTTTGCCCCCTCAATTTTGACCACTCATGCATTTATTTTTATTTTTTATTTTTGCATATTGATTAAGGAAGTGACTATTAATGTATTGATATCTTTTTATATTTTTTTAAAAATGTTAAAAAAATATAAATAAGAAAATTTTCAAAAAAATTAAAAAAGTGAATTTTGCCTAGGGGCACGCCCAGCGGTCACTGCTGGGCGGCACCCTAGCAACACTCATTCTAATTTATCAGTGTTTGGTTTATGAATAGTGCTACTATACCCCTTCATTTTGTTCCCTCATTTTGACCGCTCATGGACTTAATTTTTTTCATTTTTTTTTTTTTTGCTTACTGATTAAGTGACTATTAGTGTATTAATTTTTTTTTTATATTTTTTAAAAAAATTAAAAAATGTGAAAAAAATATAAATAAGAAAAATGAAAAAAGTGAATTTTGCCTAGGGGGCACGCCCAGCAGTCACTGCTGGGTGGCACCCTAGCAACACTCTTTGCTGAAACTCTGGTACTTTTAGGATGGGAGTCAACTTGGGGAAGGTCTTTCTACTTTCTAGCCTTCTAGGGCCCTCTTCACTCACGAGCTGTATCACCAAAGGCAAATTTGAATGTCCTATCTCACTCACCAAAGGCAACTGCAATGTGGCTTTGCAAATATATTTTTTTTCTATATTTTCTTACCATTTAAACTTTTTCAATTATTGGAAAATGTAAGATGCTGTTCTCAATAACTTTTTCAATTAATTAATCTTTTGAGTAAACTGCCCAACTGTATGCATCATGACGATGATGATGACCATGACAAACTTTCAATTATACTTTTTGTCTGTGAGAGCAATGCCATCTCGAAGTTTCTCATGTCCTGTTGATGAACATGAAAAATGGATATAAATGAAATGAGTAAAGAGTTTCTTACACACGGGATGTGCAAGATAATGACAAATTGGGTTATCTATATTAAAGATAACCCTGTTAGGCCTGCAACCCAAAATTAATCAGTGATTAATTAAGAATAAATGACAAAATACGAAGGTATATATATGACCTGTGATAAAATTAGCATTTAGCGTTGCATAAACAACCTTTTTCAGTTTCAAATTTCATGAAAAAAATTACAGTTTCAAGTAATTTTAATTCTTTTCTGTTATGGTTCAGTAAATCAGCGTGCATAAGATTCTAATTTTAGTTTCAAGCTAAATGATCAAACATTCTCATACACTTCTTCTTGATAACCCAAAACTACCTATACTCTCTACCCCCTCCTTTATTATGGATAAATGGCAGGCAATCCAGAAGCTGTCTCCTGCGAGCATGCTTCTTGGCTGCTGTGAATGCCACGCAGCCAAATGGATAATGGAGAGAATTATTATAGCATACTGATCTTACAACACAAATTTGTAGTAAATGCTAAAAATACATTGAATTTCCTTCCATTAAAGCTTGAAATCTGATGGAACTGAAGACTGCATAGTAGTCTAAAATAAAACCTAAATTTAAAACATGAACATATAATACTATATTTCAGCTTCATGGTGCATCGCTGCAGGTAAACTATTTTCCACCTTTATATATAAAGGAGTGCAGATATATCAGGAATCCAACCAAAAGACAGAGAAAAAACAAAAAAACCTCTATGGAAATGAGACTCAATATTCTCTGACTTTCCCTTTTACCATAAAATAATTAAAGAGTAAATTGTTTGATAAACATATAAAAAATAAAAAAATTGGTATCTTTCAGAAATTTCAAATTGAAATATCTAACTCCTCGGAATCTGAGACTGTCAATGCAGAGTATCTAAAAACAAGAACAATAACAGTTATAGGAGGATGCACATGGGTGAAAAAGAAATGGAAAGGGTGGAATAAAATAACAAAAGTCTAAACCTGTTTTTCAGTGACAACTGCTAATTGATGAACCATGTTGTCTATTGTATGAGGAAAAAAAAAAAAATCTCATGAACAGAAAACCTGTAGCAAAGATCATCATATAAGAAGATCTGGAAAAAACTGGTACTATAAATTCGGAAGAGATAACCTTCAAACCAAAACTGGGCCACCCAATGGGAGGCTAATATTGTTTTCTTGAAAAAAAAAAATGAAACATAAGTACAATCGGAGCCGATTTTAAAAGGAAACAAGAGCTATATTGAATTGTTTGAGCCTTACTAGCACGAAATTAGTACCCTTTCTCAACTAGATCGGAACCCTGATCTCTATCACCAGCAAAGTATTAAATTGAACCCAATATACAGTCAAATCCAACAAGATAATCACATACACAAAACTCTAATGTAAGAGGAAAGGATGGAATGTTAATGGAAATACCCACATAAATAATAACTGGGGAGCCTCGGATTCGTGGTAGTTGTGGACGCCGGAAATGGAGATGCGGACTGCAGCTGCGTGACCGAATGCGTCGGACTGGGGAACTCGAACAGAAATGGGTAGTGTAACTAGTGTTCTCCATTCACGTTTTTGTTCCATTTCTGCTTTTTTTAAAAATATATATATAAATACACGTGTATGACACGTGGCGTGCCACGTCAAGCTGGAACAGCCAACGGTGGCTGTAGAAGAACTCGTACTGGAGCAGCGAGGAGCAGAGTAGAAGAACTATGTCGACCCAGAACCCTACGAAATGGCGGTTCACATGGGAAGCTCAATCTCACGTCCCAATCCTTCGGTTATTCATCTTCGACTCGTACACTAATCCTTCCACTCAGTGCCATAATCTCAAGGTCCATCTAAATCTTTCTAAATCTCTAGTACTCGTTAGCTTCTTCGAAGACCTTCAAGTCTCGCTTAGGGTTCCGGCTCCTAGGGTTTTGATCGACTCCGAATCTCCGGTGAGTTTCCGAGCCTTAGATGATCACATTGAGGTCAAGCTTGTCCTGCTTCTTCCGGTGGATCATCCAATCGTTACGAGCTTCGACTCCGTGTTCAATTTGTCCCAAGGCAACGAAATCTCGTTCTATGATGGATCGAAGCAGCTAGAAATGGACTCTGGTGAGCTTTCTATTCTGCATCTACTTAATTCTTCCAATATTTGTGAAATTAGGATGCGTTTGGTTGCTGAACATTTAGTGATTTGGGGAAGCAAAATCATGATATATGTATCGCCATTTGGAAATTGTTGTATATTTATTCAGCGTGCCTTTTTCATTTTTGGGTTTCGAGAAATGTAAAAAGAATGGACCTTTTGCTCTGCCCATATTTGTAGTTCTTCTTAACTTGACCGTCGTATACTTCATCGTCCAACTGAAATGCCTATTCTTGGTGTTATGGTTTTGTGGTTCAGATCTGAAGATTCTGTGTTCTGGTGAAGGAGTTCATTTTTACTGTAGAAGTTGCTCGTTTAATCTAACAAAAAATCATATCAGGTGACTTTTTTTTCCTACGTTTAATTGCATTTTTTTATCACTATTTTCACTTGTCGCTACTATTTATTTATGAGAGAGACACGATACCACCCTATCTACACCATCCCAGTAATCTGTTCGTACCACCCCACGACACGCTACCAACGTAATTATTCCTATTTGGCACCAATTTCTGTTTTGAACCTGGATTGCGCTGCATGTTCCATGCCTCTGAACTTCCTGAAAGAGAACGAACAGATAAGCATCCGATGGTTTCTTTGTTTTCTCTTTTTTGGTGAGAAGCTGCAGATATTTAGTGTAAAAGGGAGGTTGAAGAATAATATGTTCAGTCTTGGCTGGTGGCGGCCGATAAATTTTTTCTAGTTAAATAAAATCTCGAGTTGATAAGAAAATAAATTCGTTCCAATTGGTCATGCCAGTTTATTGGCTTTCATCTTTTTTGATAAGTAAGAGATAAATTTTATTGATATGAATTAAATAGGTAAAACCCGTGTACACCGGAAGTATTCAAACGAACACCTAAGTTTATTGGCTTTCATTACACCTTACTTATTGTTTGTCCTAGAAGTAAAAAGTTCTTGTATGTGCTACCTGGAGTTAGTAACCTGCATTCAAACAATTCAATTCCTCCTAACTTTTATTTTTTATTTAAAAAAGATGTTAATCCTTATGTGTAGAAATTTTGTTGAAATGCCGTCAGTTGATTGGAGAGAGGTGGCTGATAACTGGTTTGGGACTTGCTGTTGTTCCTTTGGAGGTGTAAGTGAGAAGTTGGTGACTAGATATGCAAATGCCTACACATGTGTTGAGGGTACTTGCCAATTGAATTCAACAACCATTACCATTTCCAAGAATGATCTTGTGGAATGGAAATTCCCTGATTGGGTTGGATGCCAGCTTAATTCTTCTGGACCAGATTTCAAACACGACAATGGATTCAGTGAAGCTATTCTAGATTCTGGAAGTAAGTGTGCAGGAATCAAAACCTGTGATGATTCCAGTGAGGAAATGTGTGCTTCTAAAGGAAAACCAAGGTTCATGCATTATGAGAATGAAAATGTTGCTTCAAAATTCAAATGTGGAGTTAATGAGGAAGAAACTAATGATGATGCTTCCTTTTTATTGTTGCCAGAACCAAATCTCTCTAAAGATGTGGCATCAGCACCTGGTTGTTGTGGTCATATTAAAAGCCAAGCTCTGAATCATATGGGTGAGGGTTGCACACATCATGTTGTTGAGACTAAGGAGATCAGTGAAAATCAGAAATGTTTGCTCAATGGCTTTCTTGGGAATATATTCATGGTTAGATCCTTCAATCAGTCGGCTGATATTGAGTGGATTGAATATGTTTGCCCTCATTGTTCATCTCTTCTTGGAGCTTATCCTTGTGGAAATGGCTCTGGGCCTATAGATCTTGGAGTTCGGTTATTTAAATGTTACATTTCCACTTGTCTGCCAGTTGGGGGATCGGGAGATTCATTCAGGTATCCACATAATGATCTACAATTCAAGTTCTAATATGTTTTTAAATAAGTAATGTGCTAGTATGTTTTAGTATGATTAAGTTTTTAGACAGCTATGTATATCTATATGATTCAGTGGTGGTTTATTTTTATTTTTTTTATATATGTAAAGTGGTGGTGGTTTAATTATAAAGATCATCTAATTAGTTAGCTATTCATCTTTACTCCTTGATCAGAAAAGGTTCTGCAAAACTTTGTACTTCTTCAATTGGCAAGTATTCTTTGAGGTGTCAAGTGATTGTTAAAGTTCTAAAGTTAGGACTGAAACCTAGGAAGATGAGCATGATATGGAGCCGTAGGCGGTAGGCTAGAGTGCAAATGATGCCAAGTACCTCAAGGAAAACTAATTTAAGAATCCATAAAGACCACCCCCCCACCCCCCCGGCTCTCTCTCTCTCTCTCTCTCTCACACACACACACACACACTGCAATTTTGGGCTATTATTTTCAATTATGCTTGAACTAATCAGTAGCTATACCATGAGTAGGAGTACTTTTGAGAAGGAAGAATTGGATTTATAATCCTCTTGACTATTGTTACCGTAACAAAATTTCAGCACATAAATTTTGTTGTTCTTTTGACAGGAAGTATACCTTGGAAAGAATGTTTACAAATCAACTACTGGAAAGTGCAAAGGATGAATCATCATATCGTACTGTGGTCAGGGATTTGAAAACAAAATCCCCCTTGCTGCAAATCGTTCTTCTGAATCCAAATTCTTGGTGCTTTACTGGTTACTGTTTGGGCGCAGACGAGAACACTGGATCAGTTTTGAATATAAATCTGCAGCCTGTTATCAAAGTGCTATTTTCTGACTGCAAAAACAGTTCGGAATCCAAATCGAGGTTGGATAATTCATTTTACTTTTTTGGTATCTTCTTTCTTCACTCCTTTACCATTACTGAATAACACGGGAAGGGCAGGGGGGTTCAATTGAAAGCCTATATCTTCCATTAATAATCAACAGAAAGTGTTGCTACATTTTTGCTCACTCTGACATTGTTGGCACAGACAAAGCAGCAAGCACTTTGTATGTGGAGATGCCTGTTTGTCCTCATGAAGTACTCAAGTTTAATCTGCATTATATAGATATTCAACAAAAATTGCATTCCTCTTTATCCTGTCATGTAGTCATTATGCGCCGTGTTTTGCTTCAGCTTGGTGTATTATGGTTTATCTAAATTCCGTTCCCCCCCCCCCCCCCCCCCCCAAAAGCTAAGTCCTCTCTACTTATTTATGTTTATGCAGGATGATAGAAGACTGGGAAACAAAGAATTTAGCTGATGAAGTTTTCATGTTGACACGTCAAATAAAAGAATTGATTAAATCCCTGGTTTCGAGAAAGATATACTTCCACCCTCATTTTCTTGCCTTCAAGGTTTATCTTTGTCATCTATGCAGAGGTAAAGTACCCATTTCTGTTCTAACCGTATATGAAGATAGAAGACTGGGAAACAGAATTTAGCTGATCAAGTTTTCATGTTGGCACGTCAAATGAAAGAATTGATCAAATTTCTGGTTGCGAGAAAGGAGATACTTACCTCATTTTCTTGCCTTCAAAGTTGTCTTTGTTATCTATGCAGAGGTAACAGTACCCATTTCTGTTGTAACTGTGTATGAAGACCGAGAAAAAGTGATGTCTACCCCATTTATCATGATTTTATTCATGTTATCAATGAAAGAGTAGCAAATGCATTTTTCCGGATCTATATTTGGTGGAACGCTCTCCTAGGAATAAAAAAAAGGAAAACAAAAGTGAAATAACTGTAATGAAAATCCATAAAATTATCACACAGCTTTCTCATCACGAGGATTTCTTCTCTGGTCTCTTCTTTGTTCTTTTTGGTATTGCCTTCTAAAGCTATTTTCAAATTTTCCTTGAAATTTGTTGTGAATATAATGATTTTTCTCTTCTCTCGGCTCAACCAAATGCCGTCAATGAATTGAGGAAGCTAGATGGAGGATACAGATATGTCACATCAACTAATAAACATAGTCTTTGCTCTTTCATTTTTTATTTTTAATTTTGAACTACAAGGGGTCCTACAATAAGTGTTGTGTTTATCTACCAGGATTGCAGGTACATAATAATTAATTCGTTAAGAGTTCAGTCCGGCAAAAACGTACGTGTGAATGACGTTATTTCACAACTTGTAAGATCTTTTTGCAGAATATAGTTAAGTTAGAAACCACTAAAAAAATGGAGTGAAAGAAAGCATTAGTAATTTAGTTCAATCGTTTTCCATTTGTAGCACCTAGATGTGCTAATCTATTGTCTACCGGCCTCCTACGGTTGAAGAATACTAATCAAAAGAGCCGTGCATAAAACTTGGCACCTAGATGCGCCGATCTACTGCCTATCGGCCTCCTACGATTAAAGAATATTGATCAAAAGAGTTGTGTGTGACCAGCGGGAATTTCAAATGCTGCCGCGCCAGGGAGAGCAATGGGACAACCCTCAGGAGATTTGCCCGGGGCCACACCTCGACACAACCCAAGTGATGGTGAGCCAGGGTGGTGCGGCATAGCTTGCTGATGGTGAGCCATGGTGGTGCGCGACCCCAACAAGCATGTTGTCATCACGTGCAGCACCATTAGGGTCAGTAAACTTAGATCCGATCATCACTTTTATTCATAGAGTGGCACGTGAACCACGCATCTCCACAGACAGTGATTGTCCTAAGCCAGCATATTAACTCATCATTCGGTTGCTACGTTCCTATATTCTCGCTTTCCCTAACCGATAATCAAAATAAAGTAGTCGTGAAAGTCTCCAACCAGTCCAGACAAACAAGATGTAGCACACATTAATTCACTGCAACTTTTAATTACATTCTTATAGTCTGTTTATCAAACTATGCAAAAATCACTTCAAGCGACTTCCCTTTAGCGGGAAATGGGTGGGAGCGAATTTTTTACTCTAAATCTATCTTTTTTTATTCCAATTATGTTGCTTTTATTTTTATTTTTTATGATTATTGACTACTCCCAACCTATTAAATCAGTAACATGTAACCACTTCGTTTATATATGAACTTACTTGTTTGATGAAAAAAAAAAAAAAAGGTTCAGCCTGGCTTGGTTCTTTTGCCATTGCCTCCCCAATCTGCTTTCTTGATTGGATTATGCGAGTTTGTGACACCTTTCTATATCAATCTGTCTTCAATAAATAGAAAAAAGTGTGGTTGCTGGTTCTGGCCAGAACATCTCACGGAATTCCGTTGGACTTATATTTGCATGTCAAATATCATTAGATATTGTTCTTCAACGAAGGTGCCATCTTTTGTCTCTATGTCAACAGGCAGAGCAGAAAACAGAGAAGCAGAATGGGTGAGTTGGGACGATTAAAGAGACTTTTACAAGGGATTTGAATCTAAATTTCCACAGGTGAACAAAACCTTCTTCGGTTTTTTTTTTTGGGTCTTTCCTTATTTGATGTAAGAAAGAAAGAGCATAATAAATACTCCAATTCAGAACAGATTGGCTTTCACGTGGTTTCTAAGAAAGAACCCAAAAGTTTTGTTTCAAAATGCTGTCTACATTTGAAAGCTTTTGCAGCCCACTTAAGCTTGGATTGTGCGGGCACACATTTGTGGCAGGAGAATTTGTACAAATTCACATTTGAGGAAAGTTTGAAAGCAGTTTGCACCTTTCGCTTGGATTATTATCCTTAAAGCCAGAATTGTCTATAGCAGTTCAATCCATAGCAGCTTCCCCCTCCCGTCATTAATGGTTCGACAAAAGAAATCTTCTATGTCCATGCCTCTGGGAGTTCTTCCTCATGGTTATGAATGACGGTTGCTTCAATATTAAAGAAAGAAAAGACTCTTTGCTGGTTTTTCTAAGGATTCAAAAGAGCTCTGTTATACGACCTAACCTCCACTGCTGAAGGGTACCGGGGCACCAACAGCAGCTGAAGGGAAAAAGGGCTCGGGGAAGGGGAATGCGATCTGATGAGAAGGATGGATGGGTTGGTTGAAATAGGGCAACTGTGGTAATGGGTTGTGGTTCTTGGGCCCAGGTGTGGTTGGTCTTAAATACTTTATTAAGTAGTTGCCTAAGGGTTGAGTTAAAAGTCCTATAAAGAGTAGAAGTGAGTTGGGTTCTACCCACTAGCAGCTTATGTACGGGCTCTGCACACTAAAGGCTAATTGGGTTGTTAGATTACATTGAGATCAACTCAATTTAATTTTAAACTGAATTTAATATCCAAATACACAATTATCAAATTACTAAATTGATCTTAATTCAAAATTTCTTATACGTGAAACCTACAATCATTTTCAATTTCCAATAAATAGTATTAAACTCATTGGCATCCAAACTCATCTTAGATGAATCCCAGAGAACTCACTATATCATCTTAACTTACTACTATTTTTAAAAAATTAAACTCAGCTCAACATCCAGGTGCAGCCTAATAGTATCTAGTTGAGTTGGGTTCATTAGGCCCATCGTCATGTATGTTATTTTTCTTTGTCTGCAGCTCTCTCGTTTACTCAGAGGTGGTTACAACGAGGAGCTTAAAACTTAACAGTGTAAAGGGAACCCCTCCTTATCCGGAATTAGAATACAAACCATCAATTTCTTCTCTCTCTCTTTCTGCTCAATTTTTTTCTTCTGGAGGCACTCACCCTCGAAGTGAGTAAAATTTCCCTATCTCGTTCTGGGCTTGTAATACGCTCTCTTCAAAACAAAGTCAAGAACCATTCTCCGTCCCTTTTGATGATTCATATATAATTTATGCGAAATGCTTTTTGTACTTAAAGAAAATGTACACTTAAAACCACACACGTGATAGCTGACTAAAGAAGGAAATAAACGGCAAGGTTAAAAGAAACGGAAAAGTAAGAAAATACCCTCTCTTTTTTGAATTCTCAGGCATAGATACAATACCAAAATTGAAAAATGCCTATGCTTATACTTACTAAATACATCTCCCAATAAGAAAGATATAGAAAGGGGAGGAGAGTAGGAGGTTAGAAGAGATCAAGAGATAATCTGCGCCATACAGATCTCAAAATTGAGAACATTACGCGTAGCAATGCCCTCCTTCAGAAAAATAGAAGTAACAAATAAAAATTACACCAGTGACAACCTCTTTGCTTAACTGTGAAAAATTAGAAAACCACTTTCATCTTCCAATATAATGACATCAAGACCTGGATTGAGATATCTTTTGCTTTCCGTAATTCCCAAATCTTCTAGCGACCCCAGCATCAGATAATGTGTCCCATACCTGAAAATTTTCAATGACCACGGATTATCAGTTACACAACTTTGACAAAAATATGTTGGAGCGGATAAACCAACTTCATAACGAATTGCCAAGAATTTTTTTACACTCACTTCCAGTTTTCCCTTGGAACCTCCTATTGCCAGCAAAAAGGGGCTTTCCTCTGAGAAGAAAATGGAAAAGACAGCTCCCTAACAACACCCAGAACAAAGCATGAGAATCTATCTAGAGTGATAACGTTAAAAAAAGTCTACCAGAGGCTTATGTACCTCAAGACATAAGATTTATGAAAATTAGGATTATCGCTTACCGCTTTAGGATTCTGGGATGCAACACAAGAAGGTTGATTGTTTGACAGATCCCAAAGCTTCACCTGCATGCAATGGAAAAGCACAAAAACATTAACAATCTGCAGGGTTTAGAAAGTGCCCGTGTGAAATAATAAATTATCTCACAACAATAACAATTATAAAACTACCATTTTATCCTCAGATCCAGTTGCAAGAAGCTGCAGGAAAAGTTGCACAGAGGAAGTTAATAAAGTAAAAGATATGACTATGTGAGGCAGAAAAAGAAAGTGTAGGTACATACATTAGTTGCTGAAGGATTATAAGAGACTGTGCAAACAGCTTTGTCGTGCGCATGGAGAGTAAAACTAGGAATTGACTCAGAAGCAGCATCAGACTTGGCAGCCCTGATATCAAAACCTTTGACAGTACCATCTTCAAGACTCACCTGAGAGGATCTTTGAATGATTATTTAATTGATCTTGTTATACGACCTCTCTAACTAAAACTAAGATCTGCCTAAAATTCTCTAGAAACAATAACAGTGTCCTCACACAAAGATGAATTTCCCTTCTTCAAAAGGAAAAAAGAACAAAAAAATGAAATCACCAATGGGAAGGTGGTTACAGATAGGCTGAAGCACTCACCACAAATGAGTGCTCAGTGTGTGGATCCCATGCCAAGCTCTCTACATCAGCTGTGACCGACCATTTATAACCAGAATGTGCAGGTATTCTCCCATCCTTCTGCAATGTGAAAATATGAAATACACATCAGGTCATTTTATCATCAAAGCAACAAGAACTGGAAAAACAAAATAGTCCAAGTCAAAGCTTGAGTCACTCGTTTCAAGCACGCAAGTCCTCCATTAGAGGCTATGATGCACACATGTTCAATGGAAATAGCTATGGCTATAGTGTTAAATATAATATAAAAAATAATTTCAAGTAAAAGCTTTATTACCATGACCACTGAACGATCAAAAGAGCCAGTAAGAATAACTTGTGCTGCATGATTATTCCATGCAACTGCTTGAACCTGCACAAGATAGGAGGAAAAGGTAAACATATAAACTCAGTAGACTCATCTGTGTGGAGATCATCAAGAATTTCGTTTGGTAGTATTGATGGTGTCTGATGTGGATAAAAAAAGTCAAGCTTAAACTTATTGATGGTGTCTGATGTGGATAAAAAAAGTCAAGCATTCCAGTTTCAGCTAACACTTTAACATTGCAACAATGCAGAATACCACTCAATTATGGGCAAGTAGCTTGCGTTTGTTCATACAAGCAGATTCATAAATATACTAATTTGTTTACGTTTATCTTTTCCCTGACCATATTTTGAGTGCAATAATTTGACAGACAGAGCTTTACATATATATATATATATATATTATTGGCACCAAATGTCCGAGAACAAAGTCCTGACTAATCCCAGAGTTGCATAGGCCCTTAGCTAAGAGTTTCCTGTAAGTGCACCTCTAGTAATTCAAGAGGAAGTTCCCCAGTCTGATGGTCCCAAAAAATTGTTTGTACCGAAGAGGATTTGAATCTTAGACATGGAGGAAGCAATGAGCATACCACCAAGACCAAAGCCTTTACCACTTGAGCAACCCCTAGGCGTTCAGACAGAGCTTTATTTATTATAAACCAAATGGAATGTAAATCCTATAAGCACTTGCAACAAAACTCGCATATTAGAACCTGAATTCATCATGGGTCAACCTGTGTTTTGCTGAATATGGATAAATATACATATTGATGTGCCACACTTTGGAATGAGAATGACAATGGGTGACCATAATGCATGAGAGCTTCTAGCATCTCGATGATAGTACCTCTTCCAGTCATCCCCGAGCTCTTTAAGTCCCAAATTAGAATGGTTTTATAATTATTTTGTCAGTTATGTTTGTTTTGTATTACAGGCGCCAGTTTGTATCTCACTAATTGCTGATTGATTTCATTTTTTGAATTAATTAGTCCTAGAAGGATAGCATTAAAAAAACTTTCCAACATTGCATTCAATCAAGATCTGTATGGAGTGAAGGTTGTCTAGTTTGAACTAGTTTACTAACCTGCGACCCTACTGATTTAGATCTTTAACCTAGCTACAATTAAGGAGGATTTGGCTTCAAGAACCCAAGATTATCACACTTAAATTTATCCAATAATCCTCTAGTCCTTTTATTTTATTTTTTATTTTTGAAAAAGAAAGGACGGTACCCCAATTTCATTAATATACACTCACTTATGGTGGAGGAAACCAACACCTTGGGCATACATTATTGTCTAACCTCATCACCTCAATCCACTACAAAGAGGAGCTTCTATGATAATACCTATACTACTGCTATGGTGGATAACAACAAATGTCATCCCAATTACGTCATGAGTAGAAAATATACACAATTAAGTTAAAATTCTCACCTTATCAGTATGATGCTCCATAGTAATATTACATTTTCCAGCAGCCACATCCCAAATCTTAACTCGTTTGTCACCACTTGCACTAGCTAGTATATTCCTGATTTTTGAGAAAAACAGAGAATTTATCCAATATACACACATATGCCCAATGAAGCAACTAAAGACCATACAGTAGCAGAGTGTTAACCTGTACTCCTTGTTCCAAGCAAGACCAAGCACCGGACCTTTGTGACTGTCTTTTTTGTACTTGATTGATGTCTAACAAAAAGCATGTAATATAGTTGGTAAGCAGAAGTTCAAAACTAAAATATATATATATTTAGTAGGTATATATTTTTTTTTATTGGCAGCGGGTGTCCAAGAAAAAAGTCTTGATCCCGGGGGTGCAAGTATATTTAGCAGGTATATTAAAATATATTATGTTGAGATGGAAAGCATACCTAGAAAACAAACCTTGATTTTCTTCTATCGGTAGGAAAAAAAAAATGAAGGTTTGTTTTCTAGGTATGCTTTCTATAATGAGTTGTAGCTTTTCTTTACTCTAATACTTGTCTCTTTATTAGATAAAACCGAACCAGTCTCATAAAATCGAACTTTAACATCTACTGGTGCATAAAAATATTTGTCCAAAATTAGAGAGGCTTGTGAGACATGTAGACATGCACCCCACCCCCACCCCAACCCTTTTTTTTTAAAGTAGGTCGAGATGCCCATTTTTACAACCAACATGACTTAAAAAAGGCTTAATAGAAACACCACAGACAGCTGATATTCCATTTTGTACAAAGATAGATCCTTTCAAAACTTTTGACAAATACTTTCAGGATTCTCCCAAGGATTGAGATCTCTTGAATTGTTATGATCAAATTTTCAGTTTAAGTTAGCTCTTGATAGAATATATGGGAGGAGATTATTTTTCTTTTTTTTTATAACATGGAACCTCACTAAGGTAAGACCGTTTGAACCAAACCACTAGGGAGTAAACCCCGGATACACCACCCTACCTGTCATAACAGTGTATCAGGTAATCTAGAAGAACACCAAGTACAGAATCAAACTCGAGATGTCCGAGTCTACAGCTCATCTCAGGCCCTCTGTTTGACCACTAGGTTGCATGTTCACGGGTGCAATTTTTCAAATTTTTTTGCCTTTGAAACATTTCCATCTCTACAACATGGACAAAATTAAGGGTAGAAGTTGGGTGAAGTTTACAACTGCATAATACCATGAATGCAATAAGCCTACAAGTATCAAGCAACATCAGAGGAAATATCATTTACATGGGAACACTATACTGGCATCATCTTGGAAAGAATTCAGTGACAAACCTTCTTTCCTTTCTCCTTCTTCTCAGCAATGCCACCTAATACTACACATGGTTGTACTTCATCAATCTAAAAACAAGAGAGAGGAAAAAACATTAGGGTTTGGAAGAACATCACAAAACCTTTAGTCTAATTAGATCAATATCAATAGTCCACATACAATGTCAAGGTCCCATATCTCAATAGAAGGTTCCATGGAGCCAACAGCTATAAAATTCCCTGGCAACACAAGAAAGCTTTTAAATATAAAATAAATTAATAAATAACAAAAAAAACCAACTTTAAATGCAAAAAACTAGCAAAAACCACAATCCTTTATGATGTAAAAAATTCACTTCAACAAAATTGGTTATAACACAGGTTCAGTTTTCATATCAACAGCTACTCTAGAAGGATTGTTCTTATGTGGTGCTGAAAATTTAATGGCCATTCTGATTTTACCTCGGAGTGGAAAACTTGATTGGACTTAAACAGTTAAAATGGTTATAATTTCAATACAAGTATTGGGAAACATTTTTAAGAAAGTGCTGTCAAGACAGTTTTAATTGGATTCCAGTCAAAAACTCATTAAATAAAATTCTGGATTCAAATCTTCACTTTGAAGACAACCAAGTTCAGATAAAAAATTAATAATTACAAAAGAGACAAACATTGAAATTCACTTTGATTTCAAGTAATTAAACCATGAACATACTTGTTCTTATATTATTTCATGGGATTCAGATCTTAGTCTGATTGTATCTACCCAAGTCGAAATACCAATTATAATCATTCATGACTATCCATCAGATTTAAATTCAAGTCATGTAATATGATGGAAGATCAAAATTAAATAAGATCTGAATCCTGACCAACCCTTTAACATCCATCTCTTCATTTCAACGGGAAAGAAGTAAAATTATGTAAAAAGAAGCACATTTGCTATTGGATAAACTCCAAAATTAAACCATAATCAGTATGTCCCACCTTTTTCTCCACCTTTAAGTGGACAATCAAGCCATGCAGTACAAAGTGGATCCGCTGAAATGATGATATCGTGGTGAACATACATGTTTGCATCGCCATCATCAGATTCTTCATATATCCAAACCTGTAAGCATATCAAGGGGATCACTTGCGAGTGCCTGAAGAAAGTTATTCTTTTTTTTCTTTGCTTTGGAGGGGTGGGATTCCCATGGGTGGCTGGCACGCGCATGCGGGTGTGTGTGTGTGTGTGAGAGAGAGAGAATATTTTCCAGATATTACATTTTTTTGACAGGTAATGCGTCAGACAGGGATAACTGTAAAAATTTTCCAGATATTACATGCCTCGAGATGACTGACATCATCCTGGTTACTACGTGCACATACAATGACAGCATCCATTGGATTAATAGTCATGTCCTCGACCTCTTCAGACTCCTCATCCTGGAAAGACAAGAAAAAAAGTGACGTTCTAGAATCAAAAGGGTAAAAAGTAACAAAAGGAGAGACCTGAAGGAATCAAACTTACATCCTTATCTTTTAGATATGGATCCATGTCATTACTTGGGTAGTAGAGGTCCCCTATACCCGTGCTAAATAACTCAATGCCTGAGGTAAGCCATGAGAAAATGAAGTCCTTGTTATACATTCAACATAGCCTTTTGTTTTAGTTTTTGGGACCAATCACATATAATATGAAATTTGTTTCAAGGAACGAGCACAAAAATAATGTCATTGGCAAAATCAGGTACCAATGAATTGGTGCAAATGCCCCAATTTCATTCATGTAAATATCCTTCAAGGCCAATGCTGATCTAAATTTTGATAATATAGTCTGACATCACCAACATAAAGCAAGCTCCAACCCCTCCCTCTCTTTTCTCCCTCTTTCCTCTTTAAGAGAAGGTAAAAATAAACTTCATAAGGAAAAGACAGACAGAAAAAAGAAAGGAATAGAGCTAAAGCAGGAAGGATACCATCATCCTCCTCATCATAATGTTCCATGTCAAGTTCCCTCAAACTGTTGGTTACATCATCAAAACCGGTCCCTGAATTTGTGTTATTGGAAGTTCTTCCAAGTGCATCCGCCACCTCCAATGCATGGGCAGCTTCATCAGCTTCCTTGGCAGCATCAACATTCATATCTTCATCATCTTCCTCGCTGTCACCATCTCCACTACATTACCAAAGAGCCTCATCAGTATACAAAGCCCGGAATTTGACTAACACTTTTTTTTTATAGGTAGAATTTGATTAACACATAGAACAAGATCGAGATTAACCTTTTCTTTTGTCTCTAGGAAATAAAAATATTTCTTCAAATATATCCAAATTTCAAAAACAGTTTGATAATCTATATTAATTTTTCTTTCTGGATTAAATTCTGCCAAAATGCATCAGCAGCAGCATCATCATTTAAAAATACAAAATCAATGACAACATACAATAAATGTTCTGAAAATTTGAAATTGAAGGTCTCTAAAATATGGGAAAAAAAATCAGAACGCATGCCATTTCCTAACCATATTATTTCTCCAATCCAATGTTTGTAAAAGTGTGCTGAAGCACAAAGCACCAAAGCCACAAAGCAGCACTTTTTGACAGTTTTGTGGGAGCTTGAAGTGCAGAAAGGCACACTTTTGTAATTTTTTTTACAAAAATACAAATATCATTCTAAGTATTTAGTTGATACAGAAGATCTGATAAATTGAGCTAATAGGCTAAATATATTACCATCTTGTTTTTTAAAACTTTTCTTTAATTTATTTTATGAACATCTTTTTATTACGCATAATTTTTTTTCGATAAACAAAATTTAATTGATCATAAGAATAAGCAAGAGCCCAAGTATGTGGGACATGTACAAGAGCATCGCCTATGCGTGTTAGTTTAGTCGTACAAGAAATTCAT
Organism: Carya cathayensis; assembly: GCA_011037825.1. Classification (NCBI taxonomy): domain Eukaryota; kingdom Viridiplantae; phylum Streptophyta; class Magnoliopsida; order Fagales; family Juglandaceae; genus Carya; species Carya cathayensis. The sequence continues at coordinate 245,682 of QGSO01000318.1, read as the reverse complement.
GAAAGTTTATGCCATTAAATTAATTACAATCAACAAATAGATCAAAGTATTGAAAATTAAATTTCTAAGCTCATCCATTGACCGGTCTCGATCTTTGAAGCTTCTTTCGTTCCTCTCTCTCCAAATATACCACCATAGGCCATCAGGACCATCTTCCATATTGTTGCAATTTAAGAATTGCCCTGAAGGCCTATCCAAGAAACTAGGAGATTGATCACCTTTCTCATCATCAACCAAAATAATCCCACTCGAGCAAAGAATTCATTCCACAAGGTCATAACAATCTCACAATGAAGTAGTAGATTATCAACGAACTCCCCACTTTTTTTGCACATACAACACCAATCCATGAAAATGTTTTGGTGTTTCCTTAAGTTGTCTAGTGTGAAGACTTCTCCAAGAAAGCCATCCATACGAAGAAGATTGCCTTTAGAAGTGCCTTTTTCTTCCAAATACTCTTCCATGGGAATGGACTTGCCTTATTCATATTCATGGCTTGGTAGAACGAGTGGATAGTGCACTTCCCTTTCTTAGAGGGGTGGCACCAAGAAATCTAATCTTCAACTCTCCCCCTTATATGTCTAGAGTACACTAGTTCATAGAACTTGAAAAAAGCATCAACTTTCCAATTTTGGGCATATCTAAAGAAAGTAACATTCCATTGGGGAGTACCATTGAATAGAACTAAGAGGTCCTCAATCGAGGCTTCTTTCATTCTTGCTATACAATATAATTTTGGATAAGCTTCCTTAAGTGCCATATCAATCTAATTTTAGATCCATCACCCACCTCAAAGCAGTTATTCCCAAATTATGTATCTTATCCTCTTTTTATGTGCTTCCAAAGCCCCACCCCATGTAGCCCACTCATCTTATTTGAACACCATCCTCCCCATGCTTCGATTCTATGACTTATTTTCCACAAGGTTCTAGGTGGTATCTCCATAGCCATTTTACCCAAAGAAGCCTTGTTAAAAGTCTACAAATTCCACATACCAAATCCTCTTTCTGATATTGAGAAGCATATAGTGGCCCGTTTTACCAAGTGAAATTTATACTAGTCATTCATCCCCCATCCTATTGAAGTTTCTCCATGCAATGAGGCACCTTGATGGGGAGCAGAAATAGTGAGAAGTGGGTCGGCAAGTTGGATAGGGTACTTTTAATTAAAGTGAACCAAACACCTTTGAGTAAATACATCATCTTCCAAATAGCCATTTCCACTCCATTTTTTCTAGCACATCATCCCAAATTAATTTCAGATTGAATGGAACACCCAAAGGGAAGCCAAGATATTTCATAGGCAAGTGAGATATCTTGCATCCCAAAGTGGAAGACATACTCTCCATGTTAGGAACATCCCCAACTGGAACTACAACTGATATGGCCAAGTTCATGTTCAAACTAGAAGTGGCTTCGAAGCATAGAAGAAGAGCCCTCAAAGTTCAAATTTGATCATGGCTAGCCCCATAAAAGATTAGGGTGTCATCGACTCATCGGCAAATAAGAGATGAGATATGTTGAGCAAATCAATATTTGCCTCACCCACTAAGAATCTGGATACGAACCACCCTCCACAATACCTTAGATCATCTAGTTAAAAGCTTCCATTACGTAAAATAAATAGTAACGGAGATAGAGGATCACCTTGTCTTAAGCCGCAAGAGCTTTTAAAGAAGCTTATCTATGTGTCATTCACCAAGATAGAAAAGCAAGCACCACAAATACAATGTTGGATCCATGAGCACCATTTCATACCAAAACCACATCTCTCGAGCATGTAAAGCAAGAATCTCCAATTTACTTAGTCATAGGACATTTTCATATCTAGATTGCACAAAAGCCATAGCTATCCCAACTTGAGTCTACTATCCAAGCATTCATAGGCAATAAGCACTAAGTCAAGGATTTGCCTACATTTGACAAAGGCGTTTTGAGGCTTTGATACTAACTTCACCACCACCATCCTCAATCTATTTGCCCACACGTTCGAGAAGATCTTGTACATCCCGCTCACGAAGCTAGTTGGACAATCTTTTACCTCTACCACATATGGCTTTTTTTTTTTTGGATGAGAGCAATAAAGGTTGCATTGAGGCTTTTTTCAAATCTTCCATTTTTAGGAAATTCATGAAAGACCCCCATTATATCGTCTTTGATCACTTCCCAACAAGTTAGGAAGAAAGACAGAGAAAAGGCATCTAGACTTGGAGCTTTGTCACCTGCCAGACCTTTTAACGCTTTCTAGATTTCCATTGCTTTGAAAGCCCTCTAGAGCCATCCTACTTCTTGCGAGTCGAGCATCTATGCATCATTTTTTAAAATGTGCGCTTTACTTCAATTAGGCGCGCGCTTGTGCTTTATACCTAGGCTCTAGACATCGTTTGCACTTAAATGCACGTAGCAATTTTACCAACATTGTTCCAGTCTAACGTTGCCACACATCACCTCAATAGTTATTGAGCAATCAATAAACAGAAAAAAGCATAAACATGCAAATTCAGCAACAAATGGAAAAGAACTGCAAATCATCCACTGTCACATGCTTGTGTAACAGATTGAGCAACAAGTCTTCAACTAAAGGAAGATCAGAATATTCTATATTGTAATAGGATCAACCCAACAAGAAAAAAAAAAAGGAAATATGTGAATGCTTGAGAAGGAACCCAGATCTCCTCACCACTTCTCATGAGCAGCAACTAAAAGAGAACTTATATCGACTGATTTCAATTATGCTGTGCATGCTTATATATGCTTGTGACATAAGACCTCTCCTACTAGAAATGCTCCTCTAATCTATTTAAAATCTAATTAAGACACTTCTACTCAGAAACCAATATAAAACTGGTGTTGCACTGAAATCTATTCTCCTATTCGGTTAAATAATTCATAAATAAAGGAATTCGATAAAAAACCAAACCAAACTCACTGATTTGACTGCAATACAACTACTTTGCTACTGTAAAACAATTATCACCACCTAGACTAGTACTTCTTGTTTTTTGTTACATAAATGATGAACCAAAATGGCTTGAGGTACAGGGAGCAAATTACCTTTGCTTTTATGGATACCTGGAAAATCAACTTGAGGTATTGCAGTAGCATCTAGGGCTGAAAACCAAAGGTATCGGTGTGGTTTTGGTCCAAAACTGAAACCGCACTAATAAGTAGAAAATGTACAAATCTCAACCGAAACTGGCCGATAAGGAGAAAGAGAACTGGCTGGAATCCAATGGTCGCTACTGATCGGTTCGGCGGTTTGGGAATTGGTTTTCCATCACCAGACACCAAAAATGGACAAGCTCCCCACTCGGTTTTCCATCACCACCAATTCACCATATACCAAGAAATCCACAAAACAAAGTTACAAAACCATTAACTCAACACAATAAACCACTTGAAGTCCCAGATTTTTCCATGAGCGGTGAGATAAGAAAGCTTAGTAAGATGAGTGACAGAGGAGAGGGAAAGGGAGGGAGGAGAGGTTAACACCCAATGGAGGAGAGCTACGCTCTATGAGAGAGAAGGCGAGAGGGATGCCATCGGTTGTTGGATGGAGAGGCTACATGGCGTGAGAGAGGAGAGGCTCGTAGCAGCGATGACTATGCTTGAGAGGTCAGAGAGAGTCTAAGAACCAAACCATGGAAAACAAGATGAGTTTTACTTCCAGCAGATAAAAGCTGGAACTAACTAGCTGGAAGATCAAGAGCGATCAATGGAAGAGCTTTGGATATTGTTTTTTTCAATACCTTACTTCATTGGTCAATTGTAATTGATTTCAATAGAATGAGTTTTCATGAATTTCTGGTCAATGAATTAGCACGCTCAAGCGATGCTTTTGCATATGTCTCGTATACTTGGGCTTATACCCATTCGTATGATAAATAAAATTTTGTTTACCGATCAAAAAAAAAAAATTACTTCCAGCTGGTAACTCCAATTAGTAGGCTACTTCACCAATTTTTTGAAGAACTTTTTAAGGCTCGAAAAGTTTAGGGGACAACTTAAGATTCTTCTTTAAGCCTAACGATTTATGATGATAAGACTGTAGACAGGAAACACCCATCACTTTTTGAAACCCCCATTACTAGTGTCCCTTATCAAAATATTTCTTCATCCTATTTTGGGATTACTGCATATGATCATGAATGCCATTGAGCAACCAATTCCTTTCTATTAATGATTAAGTACCCACAACAAATGGTAAGAGAGTAGGGAAGTAAACCCATACAACTTCAAATGGGGATTTTGTGGTTGAAGAATGAATACTTATTCAGCCCCAAGGCGGCCATTGTACCCATTCTCACAGTTTATCACTTGTAAATCACCAAAACATAGCTCGATCATCTTGTTGAGTCGTTGAGTATTTCAGTTTGCCCATCAGTTTGGGGATTACAAGAAATTAAACTAGTCCCTTGAAGCCAAAAATTTTCCATCCAAAAAGCACTTGTAAATGTATGATCATGATCACACACGATAGATTTCATCTGATGTATCTTGAAAATCTCTGCAAAAAGTATTTGGGTCACACTCAATGACATAAACGGATATGATAAGTGCATAAAATTGTCATGCTTTTGGAAATAGATCTACAACAACAAACCTGGCCATCTTCCCTCTCTCGATGGTTGTAGCCTTGCAATGAAATCCAAAGAGTTGTCTGTCCATGGTTGTAAAGAATGGACAATGGCCTCAACAATCCCACCAACTTCACTATACGTCTGAGAAACCTCACAATTTGTTATAAACTCCTTCACTTGTCCAATCACTCCCATCCAGTAAACTTTCAAACGAATTTATTGAATGGGTTTATGAAATCCTTCATGCGTACTTGGTGAGATTCATTAAAGATAGGAGTAATAAAGGGTGTCTCCTTAAAGTAAATTTGTCTTTTAAAAATAACACTTTATCCCAAGATTTCCAAGGACCAAGTGCTTCTCACTCAAACAAACACATCAGCTGCTGCAAAGAAGGCTTTTCCCAAACTTCGTCTTTGATCACATCCAGCCAAAAGGCACTAGTAGCAAGATTGCTACTAATTCATCCACATGATTTTTTACAACAATGCATCAGCTACTTTGTTTAGCACCCCTTTCGATTCTCGTGTACGTAACGAAATTCAAGTAGAATTATTTCATTGGTAAGGTTTATTTGTTGCTGATGCTATTTGAGTGAAGCAAAGCGGAGTTTCTTCATTTTCCTTAAGGATTGTCTTAGGGATTCCATTTTCATGAAATTCATGGAAGACCCCCATGATGTCTTCTTTGATCACTTCCCAGCATGTTTGAAAAAAAGCCATAGAGAAGTCATCCGGTCCTAGAGCTTTGTCATCCGCCATGTGTTTTAATACTTGCCTGACCTCTAACTCGTCAAACTGCCTTTTGAGTTGTTCCATTTAGTTTAATCAAACCACCCTTTTTCCCGTTTTAGTTTTTTTAAAATGGAAGAACTTAGACGCTTTACGGTGGAATAAAAAACTTTCATCTTCTTGAAAGTGGGTGGCAATAGTTTTCGCATCACAGGGAGGAACAGGCGCTTGACCATGTTTCTTCTCTTAAGTGGCTCGGCAGCTTCATGGGTGGTTAAAATGGTGGGGGAAGCCATCAAAGCTAGGTGGCGTAATGATTTCTTCAAAAAACAGAGGGGAGGTAATGGAGTTCTTACTCTGCAGCTTCTCAGAAACTCAAGAGGCAGTTATCTCCTTTTGGAGGAATTTAACAATGGCAGGAGGAGAGGTTCCCTAATCATTCCAGAAGGCTTAAAAGGTAGCGGTTGGGAGGGTTTCGCTTATAACCTCAAAAAGGCTGCTGAACACACGGTGGTGCAACCAGAAAGAGTCTTGTGACGGGATGGGAAGTCTATCCACACCTTGAAATCTTACGCCATGGCTGTAGGTTCTGATGCAGAGTGTAGTTCTGCCATGGAAATGAAGGAAGAAGCTACTGGTTTTTACCCAGTGGATGTGGGGACTTTTTCTGACAATGGTGAAAAGTTGGGAGAGGTAGAAGGTGTGTTTTGGGCTATCAAAGCACAACTTTCTGGTGTACTAGAAGAAGTTTCTTTATTAATGCAAAAGGTTGATCAGGGACTAAGCATGGTGATGGGACTGAATAAGGTGATCACGTCTGCCACAGCTGCTGCTTTGCGGAATTCAGAAGACACCACTCCTATTCTGGGAAGGGACGTGCTTGGGTCAAAGGCTGGGAAGTTGGCCACACACGGGTCAAAGGAAGGGGAGTGCTTGGGTCAACATCCCTCTTCAAATTTTTCACGGGCCGCTGGAATTAATGCCCATGACTCACGGCCCATAAGCCAATGGGCAGAGCCTGGTGGAATCCAGGATGGAGCTTTGAGTCCTCCCATGGGCCGGTGCAAACCCACGGGTTGTGAACCCAGGCCACGGGCTGTGAGCCCAGACCCATCCATCAGTGCAAACCCACTGGTCTTTCTGTGACCCGTCTACCCGTCAACCGTTATCACGGTTAACTGCGACCCGCCGGCACAGATTCCGCCGGCGACCTCCCCAATCACACTTTCGGCTCAGAAACCACCGACGAACACGGTGGTTGCCTCCGTTTTGGGTGGAAACCCAAGGGTTCTTCTGCGACCCGTCAACCATTGCCATAGTTAACTGCGACCCGCCGGCTCAGACTTCGACGACGACTTCCCTGATCACACTTCCGACTCAGAAACCACCGATGAACACGGTGGTTGCCTCTGTTTTGGGTGGGAACCCACGAGTTCCACGGGACTTCACCTCGTCTACCGTTATCACGGCCAACTGTGATCTGCCGGCACAGACTCTGTCGGCGACTTCCCCGACCACTTTTCCGGCACAGACATCACCGATTAACACGGTGGTTGCCTCTTCTGAGCTTTCAAATCCCTTATCCCCAAAGAGGCCACGCATTTGGACTCCATCTGTGGGTCTCAGGCCACTGTCTCTTCCCCACTGCCACAGAAAGGGCCGAAGGTCACCGGCGACCATTCGGCTCCTATTTTGGTCTCCACCCCTGTTGATAACAGTGCTGGTGGAGTGATTATTTCCTTTCTGTTGGGGCCAAACGGGGGAGATGTTCACGTTGCTCCTCAACACTCTCTGGGTTTCTCTGAGACACTCTCTAGGATCCTGGAAACTGAGTTGGAAGAAGTTGACAAATCCTCTGTAGATGGGAGTACTTCGGATGAGTACGGATCAGACCTTCGGTTAGTATGCAACGAATTTGGGGCAGATTCACTTGCAACTGAGCTGTATGAACCCGGGGATACGCCAAGTCCTCTATGCTCATTGCCACCAACAGCACCTACAGCTGATCCGCATGTAGATTGGATTTTTCAGAAGGTTAAGGATATGAGTCACTATTTAGGGATGTCTTGCAAGGGCTATGAGGATCAGCTGCAAGCTCTTCTCATCGCAATAAAATCAGACCAACCTTTTCTTGCTAGATCAGCGATGAAAAAGGATAGGGAGCTCAAAAGACTTGCTTGCTCCATAAACTATGATGCACGGGAGGGTAGTGTGTGCAGGGGACGGCATAAGGATAGGGTGACTCTTGGTGATCCATGAAGCCCAAGATTCTTTCTTGGAACATTCGTGGCTTGAATGACCCGAACAAGCGCCTTAAAGTGAAGAATTTATTACGGGATTGGAAAGCGAATATCATCTGTCTACAGGAGACAAAATTAAAATTTATCGACAGACACATAATCAGAAGCTTGTGGACTTGCCCTTATGTAGGGAGGACCACCCTTGTTTCTAAGGGCGCTTCAGGGGGTATCCTATTAATGTGGGATAAACGAGTAGTTAACTTCGTGGAGCACTATATCGGGGAATTTTTGCTAGCATGCTCTTTCTCGAATGTGAATGACGACTTTGTTTGGGGTTTTGCAGGAGTTTACGGGCTTAATGATGATAGTAGCAGGAAACTACTCTGGGATGAGTTAGCTGGCCTATGTAGTTGGTGGGACATTCTGTGGTGTATCGGGGGCGATTTCAACACCACTCGGTTTTCGAGTGAGCGGTCAGGGGTTTCTAATATGGGCTCAGCTATGGCCGACTTCTCAGCTCTTCTCTTTGACTTAGACTTGGTGGATCTCCCCTTGGCAGGGGGAGATTTCACCTAGTCAAACAAAAGGGCCTGGTCGAGATTGGATAGGTTTGTTGTCTCTCTTTCCTGGGAGACTCACTTTCCCAATTTGTGCCAGAAACGGCTTCCCCGGCTTTGTTCGGATCACTTCCCCATTTTACTAGATTGTGGAGGTCTTCAGGGGGGACGCAGATACTTTAAGTTCGAGAACATGTGGTTAAAGGTAGACGGATTTGTTGAAAAAATACATTCGTGGTGGGCTTCTAATCAACTCACAGGCTCTCCCAGCTTTGTCTTAGCAGGGAAGCTCAAAGCTTTGAAGAATGACCTTAGAAAATGGAACTTGGAAGTCTTTGAGCACATCAACGACCAGCGGGACAAACTCTTTATGGAGTTACAGCAGCTAGATGAGAGAGAAGCAGATATGACATTATCTTTTGAGGATAGGACTAGAAGACTTGTCGTACTCGTTGAACTGGAAAAAATACACTCATGGAAGAAATCTCGTGGAGGCAAAAATCACGGGCCCTTTGGTTAAAGGAAGGGGATAGGAGCACAAAGTTTTTCCATAAGGTCGCTAACTCTCATAGAAGGAATAACGCTATAGAGGTCATCCATGAGGAGGGTAGGGTTATATCGAGCAGAGATGGAATTAAGAACCATGTTGTTCACTCCTATGAGAAGCTTTTGACAGAGCAGTACCTTTGGAGACCCAAGATGGACGGCCTAACTTTTGATTCCATCGACCACATAACCGCGGCCTGGTTGGAGAGGCCCTTCGAAGAACATGAGGTGCTTGCTGTGGTAAAAGGTATGAACAAAGATAAAGCCTCAGGACTAGATGGCTTTACAATAGCTTTCTTTCACGCTTGTTGGGAAATTGTTAAAGAGGACATTATGAAGGTTTTCTTGGAATTTCACTCTTTTATGAAGTTTGAGAAGAGCCTTAATGTTTCTTTCATTGCGCTCATTCCCAAGAGAGCAAGGTCTGTGGAAGTGAATGACTTTCGACCTATAAGTTTGATAAGTGGGGTTTACAAGATTATCTCTAAAGTCCTAGCGAAGTGGTTGAGCGAGGTCATGGGGAAGATCATCTTGAAGTCACAAAACGCCTTCGTAAAAGGAAGGCAAATTTTAGACTCGGTCCTCATTGCCAATGAATGTCTAGAGAGTAGAGTTAGAACCGGCACTCCAGGTATCTTGTGCAAATTGGATATGGAAAAGGCTTTTGATCATGTGAACTGTGATTTTTTGTTGTATATTCTTAGTAGGTATGGCTTTGGGACAAGATGGTGTCTGTGGATCAAGCACTGTATTACAACTGCCAGATTTTCTGTTTTGATCAACGGCACCCCCGAAGGTTTCTTCAATAGCTCTCGGGGTCTACGACAAGGGGACCCTTTATCCCCACTCTTATTCATCCTTGTTATGGACGTACTGAGCAGAATGTTGGACAGGGCAGTGGTTACAGTCTTCATCTCGGGTTATTCGGTGGATGGTTCTACACATGGAAGCATGATGGTTTCTCATCTCCTTTTCGCCGATGATACTTTGATTTTTTGTGATCCGGATCTGGATCAGATCCGCTCCCTCAGAGCACTCCTTCTTTGTTTTGAAGCTGTATCTGGTCTCACGGTGAACCTATCAAAGTCGGAAGTAGTTCCCGTTGGCTCGGTTAACAATTTAGGGGAGGTGGCTGGCATCTTGGAATGCAAAGTCGCATCCTTGCCAATGAAGTATCTTGGACTCCCTTTGGGGGCCCCCCATAATTCTAAGGTAATGTGGGAAGGGATTGTGGAGAAAATTGAAGGCAAACTAGCGGGATGGAAGAGAATCTACTTGTCCAAGGGTGGGAGAATCACACTTATTAAGAGTACGTTATCCAATCTCCCAACGTATTTCCTCTCACTTTTTCCAGTGCCTACAGGGGTTTTGAATAGATTGGAAAAGATCTTTCGTGACTTCCTATGGGGAGGGCTAGAGAATACAAAGAAATTCCATTTGATTAAATGGGAAAAAGTATGCACCCCTTTATCTTGTGGCGGTTTGGGCCTACGGAATTTGAGAACCTTCAACAAGGCGCTCCTTGGGAAATGGTTATGGTGCTTTCATCTCAAAGGATACACCCTTTGGAAAAATATTTTAGAAATCAAATATAGGAATGTATGGGGAGGTGGTGCTCAAATGAAGTCAGAGGGGCCTATGGCGTGGGAGTTTGGAAACATATCCGGAAGGGTTGGGATGATTTTCTCGGCAATTGCAGGTTTGAGGTGGGAAGAGGCACGCGGACAAAATTTTGGCATGATTGTTGGTGTGGAGATGTGATCTTGAAAAATGCTTTTCCCTCTCTTTATAGGATCGCATTGGACCAAGGTTCTTCAGTGGCTGATAATATGTGCATTAATTCTGACTCCATCACTTGGTCTGTGAGTTTCACTAGAGCTGCACAAGATTGGGAGATGGGGGACATCACCGAGTTCTATAGAGTGCTATATTCGCTGAAGTTAAGGGCAGGAAGGGAAGACAAATTACTTTGGACTGGCACAGGGAACAAGAAATTCTCAGTTCGTTCATACCATAAAGCCTTGTCGACCCACTCCTCCAATCCTTTCCCTTGGAAGAGCATTTGGAGGAGTAATGTTCCCCCCAAAGTTGCTTTTTTTGGTTGGGTGGCCTCTCATGGTAAAATCTTAACTATCGATAAACTAAGAAAGCGTGGATTTTACATAATGGATTGGTGCTACATGTGCAAACGTAACGGCGAATCAGCGGATCACCTTCTCCTTCATTGTGAAGTAGTTAAGGCTTTATGGGATGCAATCTTCTCGAGGCTTGACATTGCATGGGTCATGCCCAAGAGGGTGATAGACCTTTTGTCTTGTTGGCAAAGGATTAGGGGCAACCGCCAAATTGCTGCTGTATGGAAGATGATACCTCTATGCCCAATGTGGTGCACATGGAACGAAAGAAATGGCCGTTGTTTTGAAGATAAGGAACACTCCTCGGACAGCTTTAGGGATTTTTTCTTTCATACTCTATTGCTTTGGGCCCATTCTATTGCATGGAATGGAACGGGTCTTAATGATTTGTATGCTACTATCCGTCGCACGTAACTTTTGTAACTAGGCTTTTCTTGTATACTCGTTGTGTACTTGGGCTTTGCCTATTTACCTATCAATAAAACTTCTTTTACCTATAAAAAAAAGGATTGTCTTAGGTAGGTAGCAATAACGTTATTGCAATAGAATCGGTTTGTTTTGGAGTTTGGGTTTTTTTATGATAAGGAATCTCGGAGACTATGCCAAAGCGACATGTCTTTAACCCATGTAACATACCTGAGTACCTCCATCACAAAAATCAAGTAAATCAATGCCTTTTCACCAATGAACATGGCCCTTAGAATTTGTTTGTACCCAAGAGTTCAAAACTTAGAGATGGTAGGAGCATACCACCAAAACCAAGGCCCTTACCACTAGGACTAGGAGTGTTTGGGAGGTTGGGTTTTCACTGGGATCTTTTACATTATTATATGAACTATTTAGCCGAATGGGAGAATAAGTTGTTGTGCAACACTAGTTTGAAATCAATCAATAAAAGCTCTCTTTTAATTACTACTTGTGCAAGGCAGTGAACAGGTCCACGCTAGCTCCAAAAATGCACACATTTCCTTCTTTCTTGCTGATTTTATTGAATTATACAACACGGCTCCAATTAAAAACCCAAATTACTTATAAAAAAAACTAAAAACCCAAATTCCAAAACAGGTTGACTCTACTGCAATGCAACTTCTACATTACTACAAAACATTTATTTATTTTTTTGATAAGTACATTAGTACAAAACAATTATCGCCACCTAGCCGTGTTTTCTACCTTAGCTATTGTCTAAAAAGATAAACTTGATCAATTTACATAAAATGTTATGCTACTTCGTGCCTTCTCCCTATTCCATCTACCTATACAACGAACTAAAACAAACGAATGTGTAATTTCACGAAGCGAAAATGTAGCCGTTGAATTTCAATTCATGCAAGGCTTGGAAGTAAAACGAAGGATTAAAATAGAGCAAAATCCAGTTCGTCGCCATTAAAATAACTGACCTTGGTTCCAAGGCGCCGGACTTAATCATCTCTTCGATTTCTTCTTTGGAAGGAGGATCGGCCACGCTGGGCACAGGATTCGCGGCGCCCCTGGGTAACCAAGCAATGGAAGATATCATTGCTGTCCTATTCGATATACGATTATATTGCTATCTCAATATGCGACGAGAAAGTTAAGAGGTAGAGCTAATGGCAGCCAAAGGCGGTGCTGTCGTTCGCTGCTTCTCTTCACATTCGGTGGGAAACGGTTTTTGTGAATGGGGTTTTAGGGGAACACTGGGATTTGTTTGGTAGTGCGTTTCTTGTAATCGGGGACGCGGGCTAAGAGTGTTCGAGCACCGGTTAGGTTATTATCCTACTCCTATTTCAATTTGAGCCATCAGCCAAGGTTTCCCTTCGTTCATGGACAATAAATTTTTTTTAAAAATAAAAAATTAATGTCGTGTGCCATATTTTCTCATTGTTATCTTGGTATGAACAAATAGCAGTGTCAACTTTTAGATGTTGAATAAACTTTTATCCTTTAAAAAAAAAAAAACATTTTATCTATTTTTTTCTTGACCTGATTCCATTTTATTTTTAAATAAAGGTTGATCATTGCCTCTCTTTTTTCACCCCCTTGGTAAGGAGTACAATCCTTGAATTGGCGGCGACATGTCGGATAATAAGAAATGATATTTATAATTATAGAAATCATAAATATTGTGTATTTGTTTTTAAAAAAGTAAATATAGGATATATATAAATTAATTTTTTAACGATAGAATCTATTATTTAAAAAAAATGCTTGTTATTTATAATTCATGACTGTAATTATTCCATACCAATATCTTTTTAAACTATAAATTCGACATCTCACACCTTGCAAAAAGTCACTCCATCCAGTTGTGGACCCATGTCGGCAGGGGCGGAACCAGAAAATTGGGTTGGGGGGGGCAAATTATAAAAAAATAATTTTTGGGGGGTCAATTACTAATTTTTATATAGTTTAATATATAAAAACACTTATAAAAATTTAATTTTCATGAAATTTTGAAAATTTTGGGGGGGCTAAAGCCCCCCCAAAGCTGTACATGGTTCCGCCCCTGCATGTCGGACTTAGGGCATCCGAAGAGAGGAAAAAAAAAATCTTTAAAACACAAAATACCTTCCAGATTTTATACATAATTTTATAAGAGTAATGTTACGTATAATCATGGAGTGTGTAAGTATTGTGCAGTCATTTTAAGGAATAATGTGATTCACAATTAAAAAATTAATTTTTTTAAATAGGTTTCATATTTATTCATTTTTTTAAGTGATTACACTGCACACTCACGATTGCAATTGTATTTAGTGAATCTCATTATTTTTCCAAAGAAGTGTATGGTGCTTGTACACACTATAATTATATTTAACATTACACTTTACATAATAGAAAAATTAGTCTCCCTCGACACAATTACTGGTTCTGCCACTTACTCCATCACATGTACCCCGACACACCTTGCGTCTTTATCTGAACTTTGAGAGATAAATCTTTGCCATCTATTTTCTCTGAAGATCGAGAAGACACATGATCATGCTTCCTTTCTCGAGGGTAAGATGGATATATAAATGCATGAAAAGCTACCTCAAATGCTAATCAAATTCAATACAACTTTAGTACTTGTTGCAACCATTAGAAGTAACATCATCATATTTCTATGCATGGACAGCCAAATATGATCCAAACGAGCCTTGATAATTAGTAGGTGAAGCTAAATTAAAGTATAGCTAGCTTTAATCGTGGTTAAAAAAACTTAAGCTCGGAATTAATTTGATAACATTATTCTAGAGGCCGGAGACTACTCTGGACATTATCACCTTCATCCAAAACAACAACTTTTTATCAAGAATATCTCTATCTCTCTAAACAAAATTTCCTCATAATCTATATATGACCCACTTGAGAACCTTAGCTTTTGTTTTCATTTCTTAATAAATAAATAAATAAACAAAAAAAAGAGGCTTCTTGCGGCTTTCAGGTGTAGTATATTCTCAAGAGAAATAAATCTTATAAAAAAAAATTTACAAATTAACGTAAGATCTAAATGTAATACGTTAAATCTATTGTAAAATAAAAAGAATTTTATAATCTAACACATTAAGAAGATGGCAAACTTTCCTTTATAAAATCTCTCTATAAACATGACACTTTAATACTTTTTAAAATTATAGAAAAAATCAATTTTTATGGCGACATATATAAGACTGAAATTTAAGCTCCATTATTTATTTTTCAATTTTTTCATTTATTTTTTATAAATAAAAGATTCTATTCATAAATTGGTGTTGATAACATATTTAATAAAATATTTGTATCACCTAATTTTATTTAAAAGAAAATTTTTAAAATTTAAAACTTAGAAATTAATTTTTATGATGAAAGAGAATAGAATAACTTTTTATAAATTAAAGCGGACAAGAATAAAAGATTTAAAAAATAAAAGAAAATGGACAATGCTATAGTGAATATTAAATGTGCAGTGAAAATGATTTATTTTTTATTTTTTAGTTTTAAGTATTTTTTAAACATCCTTAATCATTAAGGAAAATAATATAAATTCAATAATAGTCACTTCTTTAAAAAATAAAAAAATAAAAATATATGAATAAACATATTTGATAGGTATATTTGAGAAATATAGTATTATTTTTTTCAAATAAAATTGTACACGTGGAATCTTATAAGATATATGATCTATCCACGGGACCACCACTTCACAATACAATATTAAGGGCATGTTTGGGGTCGTGGGATGAGTCTTAAAAAATGTTTAAATAGTTTTAAAAACTTTTTAATGAAAAAATTAGATTATTTGAGTGTTATATATTAAAACACTTTTAATCTCAAATAAGTTAAAATGTATGTTTAAAGAAAAACATCATTTTGAAGATTTTCCTTAATTAAACGTACATACTTTTCTGGATAATGTGGAAGGTAATTTAAATTTTTAAAAAACTATCGATAGATAAAAATACTTATATAATTTTAAAATTTAAACAATGGTCATTTTCATCTCAGAGAGTATTTTTTTTAATTTATTTCTAAACAAATATAATATGTTTAAAATTATTTTAAATATATAATTATTAAATAATAAATAAGTTTTATTATTAATTTAAATTATAAATTATAATTCAGTTATATTTTTTTCGGCAATTTCAAATATAACTCTTGGATTAGGTCTGTTTATACATGACTCGGCGACGTGTCACCACCAATTCCTGCCTCAAGCCAACGCAATCAGACATTTGTCTGCTTTCTGAAACCGCCACGTAGCCATCATGAATAGTAACGTGGCAGGGGCAGAACAGCTTGTACCACGTCTTCAACGTCGCCCAGCTACCACGCTTGTGCCCGCCTATATAACTATAATCCATCTTTGAATCCCATCATCAATATCCATAACCTACTTTCAGGCGTACTCGCTTTTGATCTTCTTGTTGCTTATTTCCTTGATAATGGCACACTTCCAAAGCCCATACGGTGCGTCCCAAACTGACGAATACGGCAACGTTCTCGGTACCGATGAATACGGAAACGTAATCCGTAGAGATGCGTACGGCAACGTGATTCGCACAGACGAATATGGCAACGTGATACGCACAGATGAATACGGCACCGTGATTCGAACCGATGAATATGGCAACCCGATACGCCACAGCGGCACCACTGCAGGCACTTACGGAGAGTGTGGGTTCGATACCACCACTCCCCAAGGTATGCATCATGATGTTACGGCGGCTGGCCATGGCGGGGACCGTACTGGCAAGCTTCATCGCTCTGGAAGCTCTAGCTCCGTAAGTCCTCCTTTTAACTTCGTTTTTTCAAAATCTTTGTTGGTTAATCGTCTTTGTTGTTGTAATCTTTTCTTTGTATGTCGACGAAATGTGTATATGCTATAGTCTGAGGACGACGGGCAAGGCGGGAGAAGGAAGAAGGGGCTGATGGAGAAGATAAAGGAGAAGATACCAGGTATTGGGCACAAGGAGCACAGAAGTGCGACATCTGCAACAACAACACCGGGTTATACAAAGACGCAGGCTCAACACCCTCACGAGAAGAAGGGGGTGCTGGAAAAGATCAAAGAGAAGCTTCCAGGCGGCCACCATACTTCTGAGCACCAGTACTAGATCTTGTGTATGCCTGTATATGTAGTTGTGTGCGAGAGCTATATGTAATTTTTTTTTTTAGGAGAAAACTATATGTAAAATTATTAATGCTTGTTTGTAGCTTACATGACGGTGTTATAGGGTTTAGGAAGCTGGTGGATGTATATATAAGCCTATGCGGTTCAGTCTTGTATTTTATTATGTACGTGCTTTTTGTTGGGTACGTACTAAATAGTGTTATATTGTTGAAGTTTCTGGTTAATTAATTAAATTAATTACTATATCATGTTCATTTTTTTCATTTTTATTTTACCTTTTAGAGTGGTTGATCAGGCTCGTATGAACACTACGGTGTAACCTTAATTTATCTCAAGATTTTAATAGGGTCGACTACTTCTAATTCACATCCATCGTGAATGGATGCAGTTATTGATAGACAAAAGAATCATGGTATAAACTTTCGTGTGCTAGATAAAACTTTACGTTGTTTGGGGGAGATCATATTCACAATGGTAGGAAAACTTGAAGGGGGAAATATTATAAGAAATTAGGTCTTTTTCAACATTTACATTCGTTACGAAAAAGCATTTAAACCACTGCATATGTTTATTTTTAACGATTTTAACTTCCTTGCATGTTCGCTGCAATTATTGCGTCTGCTTTACTTAAAGCAGTGTAAAAAAAAAAAATTCACTACTAAAAGCGATTTAAGGAGAGTTTAGGATTTCTTGATTGCTCTTTAATGATTTTATTGAAAAATCTGAAAAGTGAAATTCGATATTGTAAGTGCAAGTCGACCCTATTGATATTGTTGGTATTTTTTTTTTAATAAATAGTTTTTTTTTTTTTTCAAAAGAGGTTAATACCGTTGTTTTTCTTTCATTAACTTTGGCTTTTAACATTGACGTTGGCTACTTTTATTGGCTTGCGGTTATAAAAAGCATCCTCATTTACTATTCATTTTATTTATCTTTTTTTTCAATTGCTTAGGCGAGCTTTTTGAAAAATCTACAGTTATATGACTCTTTAAGTTATTAGACGTTATGAGATTTATTGCTTAAACGTTATTGCCTTTATTCTCTTGAATTGCCAGTGTCCGGATCTCTTGCTATTAACGTCTATCTTCCTTTAAAAAGTAAATAGAGGTTGGCATCCAGAGTAGTGTTTTTGAATTAAGAGTAATGTTATTTCTTTTTAGAAGAAAAACAGTGTGTTGTTCATTTTGGAAAAAAGAGAAAGGTATATAAATTGTATATATATTTTTAAGAGATTTTTCAGACAATATAGAGGTGTTTTTTAAGTGGAACTTTGGGTTCAACCACTTGTGCATAGTTGGTTTGGGCTATACGATGATCAGTTAGGCTGTTGTATCCTGGATGAGTCAAGTCAAGAAGAGTTCTGCTGCACCAGTTAAATTGAGACTTTGTGCACCGCAAATGACTTAAATCTCTTTAAAGAAAGCTAGATTTCCGTACCTCAGTCCAAACTGGTTTCATTTCAATTTTAATTTTATTGTAATTTTCATTACATTATTGTGTAATTTTACCAACATATATGAAAGTGAAAGTGGAGAGAAAGCCAGCTCTAAGCAGGATCCAAAGACGTTCAAATCTAGTTTCAATATGGATATAAAAGTGCAGTCCCATGCCGGGTGGCAAATTGGCCCCAAGGCCGACTGCCCACCTCTCAAAACCCCCCACTTCTAATCAATTGAAAAATGAAAAAAAAAAATCAAAATTCAACTCAAACAAAGAGAGAGATACATGGGCTGGTAGGGGGGTGACGGGGTTCTGAGAGGTGGACGGCAAAATAGAGAGGATAGTTGAGACAAAGGAAACTGAGGGACATCGTGGGAGATTGAACTTTTACTAAAAATAATTGCCGTCTTAAAATCGTCAATTTATTTAAAGATACATAAATTTAGATAAAACAACCTTCCACTTAAAAAAAAAATTAGTTTTTTACTATATATATATATATATATATTAATAGGGGTATAAATCGGTCCGATGAATTTTAGTCCATCATTTTTTTAGAATAGATAAAATCAATCACCCCTAGTGGACCGGACCGGAATAGTCAGTCCAACCCTTATTCCAATGGGTACCTTTTCAATTTCAATCAAATTGAATTTACTAGTCGAGTTTTGGCCGAAATCATTATTTTGAGACTATTTTCAACCTAAATTATTATTCATATACAAAAAATAGAAAAAAAAAATTAGAAAAGGACACAAAAATTGATAATATATATAATTTAATATTGTATATGGTCAATGATAATAGATTATATGATAACTATTAATAAATAATTATCAATTTGTCATTGACCATACATGCTAATTTATACTTACTTGCAATTTAGGTATTTTACAAAAACTTTATTTAATAACTTTAATTAGATCATAGATTTATGATATATTATTAATTGATAGCATATATTATTTAATATTTTAAATGTTCACTGGTAATAGATTATATGAAAATTATATCATTAATTTATATAATTATAATATAAAAATAATATATCAAATTATTAAAAATATTTTAAATATATATATATATATATATATATATATATCTGGGACTCGGTCAAGTCTGGTCCAAAATTTATAGACCTCGAGGCTTGACTGAATTTATTCGATCCACAATATATGGGACCGAAACTAACGAGGAGAGGATTCAGTCCTGGTCAATTTTTCCAGTCCGGACAAGATTATCTTCACTCCTATATATAATATATAATTGGGTGGGGTGGCGGAGTCTTGCCGTCCACCCCTGGATTTTAATAATTTTAATAGACTTTAACACTTTTCACATTGGCAGTGTGGATTTACTCTCTTTACATGTAGGTCAAATCTTTCTCATATTTTAATATTTTGTAAAATTATTACTCTTTCTAATAATAGTAATACATAGATCTAATTATTTATATTTTAAATAATTACGATAATTTATTTTAAGGTTGTAAACTTGTTACTCGAGAAAAATAGGTTGTAAACTTTGTTATCGAGGATAATTAATTCGGTAGATTCACATGTAAATATAATGGAAAATACTAAATTTACTCAAGCAAAACTTATAAAAAAACTTATGTATCTTTATGTCAGTTATTGATATGCTCAAATAAAAATTCTAAACTTACACATAAAAAACTTACTCCTGGTTACATGCTAACGTGGCAGTGACATCTCAGTGACATTTGTCACTATCTCTTTGGCCTCATTTTTTTTTAAATATAAAATATAAAATAAAAAGTAGGATTGGGAAGGAGAACCAAAGTCAGAAAATAAAAACTTAGTGCTTGGCAATGTCAGAAACGGTTAGAACAAAAAGCAAAGATTTTTCATTTCTTATACGCATCTTCTTCATCTTTTAAACCATAATCTCTTAGTAATACTTTATCTTATCTTGGTGGGGGCAAACAGCTGGAACAAAGCCAATGCTTTTTTGTCCCCCTATTGCGGTTCTTCAAGGTCTTGCAAAAAGCGGAAAAGTCCCATTACATTTTGTCTAGAAGAGGGGATTGAAGTTGAAATGGAAGAACTAAAGGTAGATGTACGCCATTATGCTCACTTTTCTTTTCTTTTTTTTTTTTAACAAAAATGAATGTGCAAGTGCTAGCCACTGCTTGTTAAGCCCTTCTAGGATCTACCAAATATATCAAGGAATGAAAGCTATACAAATTAAAATAAATAAAGAAAGAAAAGAAAAAGAAAAGAAGAAATGATCTACAAAAATTATCAAGGAATAAAAGTCCCAACAACTCTAGTGGAAAGCCTTTTATTGATTTATTTTTTTAAGGCTGCAGCACCTGTTTCCTTGAGTTTTATCTGAAAGCTAAAGGAAAGAGAAATGGGAGAAGAGAGATGGGTAAACTGCAATTGGTTCAGTTTTTTATTTTTAATAACAAAAAATGACTTAATGTAGGAGGAGAGCGTTTTTCTGTGTAACAAGATTCATGCTGAAAATCATAAAACTTGAACTTCAAAAAAAAACTAATGAAAAGAGTCTTGTAAGATAGTCTTAATCACACCTCCATAAGCAGTACATTCCCTTCCACCAACCCATATCAACTACTTGTCCAAAACTATAATGCATAAACCACAAACATCCCGTTCTTGCAAACCATCCAACTACCCCCAAAACCTTCTAGTTAACCCTAATATGAGTGCAACAACACCTTGCCCAAAAATGAAATGGATCAACCTAGACCTATAGCCAAATACCAAAACTACAGCCTATCTTTCAAAGCATGCTCTCATTGGACGCATCATCGCCTTCAAGCCGCTCAACAAGCATGCATAGTATGCTACAATCAAGGCAAATGGAGCTTCGTTATAGGGTTCTCCATAAAAGATCAAGTATAAACACCTTTCTATTCACTTTCCCAACACAGAATGAAAAATTTAGAGTTCTCGAGCAGCGTCCATGGAATATCAGAGGCTTCCATATGCTAGTTAGGGACTGGCCTATCGGGCTAAGCTTGCAAGAAATAGATCTCAAAATATCAATGATGGGCCCCAAAGTGGACCAAGTCTTAGAGATCTTTTGTAAGTTCCAGATGGGACAATCACAAGATTGAGAGTTAAGATAAAGAAGATGCATATAAGAAATGAAAATCTCAAGTTTTCTTTTTAGTGGATAATGAAGCCAAAGTGGTAGGACAAATATTTCCACCAAATAGAAAATGAAGATAATGTATTGGAATTGCAAGGGCCTAGCCAGTCCCTGTGAAATTAGAAGTTTAAGAGAAAAAAATAGGTCTCTAAAACTTGATGCAGTCTTCCTCTCAGAGAAAATTTTGCATGATGTAATATCCGAACCACTGTGAATAGATTACGTTTTTACTTGTATGTAAATATTCCACCCAATGGTAGATAGGGTGGACTTTTGTTTATGTGGAAAAATGGTATGGGTGTAGAACCTATTTTAATGAATAGTAATGTAATGACCATGTTTGTGTACTCGAATTTTGTTTATAATCTGTGACTTTTAAATCATGTTTATTGCCCTACTCATTACAGTACAAATTGGAGTTTTGGGATTATATGGACAAAATTGCTCACAACTTTAATGGGCCTATGCTAAGCATTGGTAATTTTAATTCTATTCTTAGACAATATAAAAATTTTGGAGGAAGGCCCTTTGCTGGTTCATCAAGACTAAATGACCTTAGAGCTTATATGGAAACAAATGGAATGGTTGATATTGGCTTTCATGGGCCAAAATTTACATGGACCAAAAATAGGCAAAACTTTAGAAATATCAGAGAAAGACTTGATAAAGGATTAGTCAACCCACCTTGGATGAAGCTTTTCCCAAATGCCACTCTTTAACATCTTCCCATTAGCTCATCTGACCATTCACCCCTTTTTTTTTTTGGACACCATGGGAAGAAACTACCACAAAAATCCCTTTAAATTTGAAGAATTTTGGATAAGAGATCCAACTAGTTAAATGGTGGTGCAAAAAGCCTAGAACACTCCCTTTGTAAGAACCCCCGGATTCATTCTCTTTAGAAAATTAAAAGATGTGAAAAACGATCTAAAAACCCGGAACAAAAATACTTTGGAAACATCCAAACTTCCATAAAAAACTTGAGTCAAGCCCTTTCCCAAATTCAAAACAATGACCTCACTAATCAAGCCATGAACTCAAAAGCTAAAATAAAGGAACTACTTGATGAGTAGCTTAAGAGAGAAGAAATCCTTTGGAGGCAAAAGTTCAGGGTCCAATGGTTGACCACAACTGACTTCAACACAAAATTCTTCCACTTGTCAACCATAATCAGAAGGAGAGCCAAATCCATCAAAAGCTTGAAACTAAATCACAACCACTAGACAACTAACCATACCAACATTCAGAACATCTTCTTGGACTACTTCAAAAACATATAAAATTTCATCTAACCCCAATCCTCACTATGATCTAGAAGAGTTGTTTCCAGAAAAAATTTATTATTTGGACAATAACTTCCTTTGTGAGATTTCCATTGATAAGGAAATCATATCCATCTTAAAGCAAACTCCATCAACAAAAGCCTCTGGTCCTGAAGGTTTCACTAGCCTGTTCTACAAATAGTATTGGGACAACATAAAAATTGACTTCATTGTTGCCGTAATTTTTTTTTTTTTTCATGCATAGGAAACTATTAAAAGAATTGGATTACACTCATATAGCCCTTATTCTGAAAACAAATAACCCAAACACAATGCATCAATATAGGCAAATTAGTCTCTCTAATGTCTCCTACAAAGTTATAGCAAAGATCTTTGCCAACAAACTTAAAAAATTCTCTCAATGATCATCTCTCCACACCAATCTGCTTTTGTCCCTAGCAGGGTCATTCAAGAAAACACTATCCTTGTTCAAGAAGTCTTTCATCACCTAAAAAAGAAAAGAGGGAAAAATGGGCTTATGACAATCAAGATAGACATGGAAAATGCCTTCGACTTCATTGAGTGGAATTTCATCCTAAGCATTACGTCAGCTCTAGGATTCCATAGAATCCGGATCAATTGGATCATGAAATGCATCACTATAGTATTCTACTATGTGATTATCAATGGGAATCCATGTGATCTTTTCCACCCCTCTCAAGGCCTTAGACAAGAAGATCCCTTATCCCCTTTTCTTTTTATCTTGGGAACTGAAGTCCTAACTAAACTCATTTCTAGAGATGAAAATTTGGGCCATCTCAAATGAATAAAGATAAGCTAAAATAGCCCATCCATTTCTTATTTTCTATTTGCTAATGACCTCATTCTTTTTGGAAAAGTCTCCCATCAAAATGCACAAATTTTCTTGATCTATCTGGAAAAATACTCTTCTTTGTCTGGTCAAAAAGTTCATCCTAGCAAATCATCCATTCAATTCAGCAATAATACTCTCCCTCAAAAGAAGAGAGAGGTGAAAGATCTTTTTGGTTATAAAATTGTTTCTTACAAGATTAAATACTTGGGTCTCCCCCTCTCTTTCAAAGCCACCAAAAAAAAAAACTCATTTTGAAGAATTACAAGAAAAAATCTTCGAGAAACTTGTAGGTTGGAAGGAAAAGTTACTCTCTCAGGCTAGTAGAACCACTTTAATCCACTTAGTTGCTAGTTCCATCCCCTCTTATGCAATATCTACACTCTTGATTCCTAAATTAATCACTAAGAAGCTTGATCAAGCCTTCTTGAGATTTTGATAGGGATTCCCTCCTGAAAAATCTAAAAATCTCACACCAAAATCTTGAAATTCAATTTGCAAACCCAAATCCATAAAGGGGCCTTGGTCATAAATTGACCTCTAATTTTAACAAAGCCCTCATGTGCAAATTAGGTTGGAATATGATAAACTAGACCAATGCCATTTGGAAATAAGTTCTATCTAGAAAGTATTTGGATAATTCCAACTTCCTTAACACCTTTCCAAAAGCTTCTGATTTTTAGATCTGGAAATGCATTCTCAAGCAAATGGACTTTCTAAAACAGAGTGTGTGCTTCCATATTAACAATGGCACAAGTATGAAGGTTTGGTCTGACCCTTGGATTCCAACTCAACCTAATTTCCAATTAATCCCGAAGAGCATTTCTATTGACAAAGATATATCCCTCACAATCTCCGAGCTCACCATGGAAGAGCCTAGAAGATGAAACATCCTCTTATTACAAGCTCTATTCCACCCTTATACTGTGACTGAAATTCTAAAAATCCCATTAATCCAAACTGACTTTCACAGACTGGATGATAAACTTCAATGGATACACCATTCTTCAGGAAGATTTTCTGTTAAGTCTGCCTATGCTGCCATTACCATGAATTCCAATACCTTTCAGGAGCAATCTAGAATTTGGAAAAAAAAATTTGAAAAATCAAAATCCAAAATAGACTAAAGTTGCTAATCAAGCTAGAAAATTCTCAATAACATCATTTCCACTAAGTCCTTAGTGAAAAGATTTATCCCTCTGACTGATGATAAAACCCAATGCTTGATTTGCAATAGTGAGGAAGACACCCAAACTCATTTGTTTTTGTTTTGCTCCCTCACCAAAATTCTTTGAAGACTTTCTCCCTTGGCCTTTGAATATCTCATGTTTGGCAAACAATGAGATCAGTCAATGAATACAATGCATAATCCCTCCCATAGAAAAGTTGAACATTCCCTTTAGTGATGAGCAAAATTTTCAATTTTTGGCCATTAATGCTATAGACAATATTTGGTTGTTAAGAAATAGGATTTTTCAAGAGTCTTTAATCCCAAATATTGATAACTTCATTTATGGCACACTAAAGACTTATAAGGACTATTGTAATGCGTGGGGTAATAAATAAGTGAATAAAAGCCACAATTGGAGAGCTACACCCATAGGGCATTACATTCTATTATTTGATGTAGCTATTAGGAGAACGGGTAGCACAACAGTTAGGGCTAAGCACCGCCCAGTCGGAGTTGGTATTGGGCCCCTCCGACTCCGACTCCGACTTTGTCGGATTCCGAATCCGACCTCCGACTCCGACTCCGAAGGCTATAGACTCCGCTCCGACTCCGACTCCGACTCCGATTTGTCGGAGTGGAGTCGGGACGGAGTCGGAGTTGGGCTTTTTCAGTGGGCTTTTTTATTGGGCTTTTTTCCTTAACCCATTTGACATTTCAAGCTCATAAAAATATTCCATATCTTTCTTGAGGAGTGCAACAAATTCCTCACCCTTCTCCTCACCCAATGTTTTCTTAAACCAATATGCTTGAGTAACTAATTTGAACCGTGGATCAAGAATGGCAGCAATAAATAACAACCGATTTATTTTTTCAAGATCACCCCAATATTTATTATACTTTGTCTTCATTCTGAAAGCCATTGAACTCAAACGTCGATTACTATTGTCACAAAAATTATTCAAATGTTTATGAATGGCAATAAGCTCTTGGATATAAATATTTGATGTGACATATAGTGTACCAGAAATACGCAAGGTGGCACTATAAAATATTTGAAGAAACTTCGAAAAGTTTCTTATGGTCTCCCAATCATCAGGCCCAGGAGCTCCTAGACCCTTTTTCCCATGCCCATCCTCAGACAAATAAACTCGTGAGTAAGGATCCTCATCAAGCAAAAGTTGGAAAGCTTTTTGATACTTCTCAGCCACATCCAAGATAAGAAAAGTCGAATTCCATCTAGTAGGCACGTCAAGACTCAAAAAACTAGAACATTGAACTTTTGATCTATCAACACAAGACTTGAAAGTTGCAAGTCTTTGAGGAGAAGACTTCACATATTTAATCAAATTCCGGATCCTTATAATTGACTCATCAACCTCTTTCAAACCTTCACTCACAACAAGATTTAAGATGTGTCCCGTACACCTCATGTGAATAAACTCATGACCTACAACACAATCCGTACTTCCTATTTCCCTTGTTCTCAACCAATCAATAGCGGAGTCGTTAGAAGTAGCATTGTCTACCGTAATTGTGAGAATTTTTTCAATGCCCCAATCAAGCATACACTCCTCCAACTCTCTCCCAATTGTTGCCCCCTTGTGGTCACTAATCCGAACAAATGAAATGATCCGCTTATGCAACTTTCAACTACTATCAATGAAGTGAGTGGTCACACACATTTAATTAATAGATATGCAATGATCATCAACTACGGGGATCAATGATTGCTATAATATTTATATATAACAACTGCATATTGTCCATTATATATATATATATATGAAAGTTTAAACAACAACCAAAATAAATAATAAAAATCATTCACTTATTGTAGTACTTGTTCAACGAGCCAGAAATTAATTGAAAATTGAAGAGCACTACGTACAGGTCCAACACTAGAATCAAGAATCATTCACTAATTCAAGATTGAAGAGCACTATGTACAGGTCCAATACTAGAATCATTCACTAATAAAAATCATTCACTTATTGCAGTACTTGTTCAACAAGCCAGAAATTAATTGAAAATTGAAGAGCACTACGTACCGGTCCAACACTAGAATCAAGAATCAGAGCTCAAAAACGCAAAACACTGAAAAGGAAGTAAAGGGGAGAGGGAGGGAGAGAGAGAGAGAGAGAGAGAGAGAGAGAGAGAGATGACCAGAGAATTGGAAGCTGGGGCTGTGAGTGTGGCTTTCGAGTGAGCTATGAGAGGAATTAGGAGTGAGGCTGTGAGTGAGTAGTGAGCTTAAGTTAGGGTTTCTGGAGGCTGGAGCAATTAGACAGCAAGTGAGGGAAATTAGAATTTAGAATTGAGGGACTGACTGGTCGCAAGGGGGAATTAAAAAGACTTGTGAAAACGCTGCCGTTTAATTTGTTTATTATACTTTAAATATTTATATATTAGTGTTATATGTTATTATACATTGATTAGTGATTACTATACATTGCTATTAAATATTATTATACTTTAAACATTTATATATTAGTGTTATATGTTATTATACATTGATTAGTGATTACTATACATTGCTATTAAATATTATTATACTTTAAACATTTATATATTAGTGTTATATGTTATTATACATTGATTAGTGATTACTATACATTGCTATTAAATATTATTATACTTTAAATATTTATATATTAGTGTTATATGTTATTATACATTGATTATTATACATTACTAGTACATGTTATTATGTTATACAATAGTATTAAATGTTATTATACATTAATTATTATATATTAGTATTACATGTTAATATGTTATTATGCATTGCAGCATTAGTAGCTTATTGCTTAATACATTATTAGTTAGTATTACATGTTATTATAGTCTATAGATTGTACAGTATTACTATACATTAGACTTTAGTACTAGTACTACATGGTATATTAAGTACAGTAGTGTTACATGTTACTATAGTATAAGACTATAAGTGTATTACTTTAGCTACATTTGTTTATATTGTTCATAAAATCTATATTATCAATAATTTAGTTATTAACACATTACTATTACATGTTATTATAAATTTTTTATTTATATAGTTGTGTTTGTCCATTAGTTTTACATATTATTATACATTAGTATTATAATGTTACATGTTTATATTCATTATAGTGTTTATACATTATTATTTATTACATGTTAATATATTGAAAATACATATTTTTATTAAATATGCACAATATCTGATCGGAGTTGGATTGGAAGTCGGAGCCGGAGTCGGAGGGGGAGTCGGATTCGGGGTCGGAGTTGGAGGATTAGTCGGAGTCGGAGTCGGTGGGTCGGAGTCGGATCGGAACGGAGGCGGAGTCGGAACATCTACACCTCCGACTCCGACTCCGACTCCGAATTTCAATAAAAAAAAAAACTCCGACTCCGACTTCGACTTCTCGGAGTCGGAGCGGAGTCAGATTTTCAGATTTCTGCTCAGCCCTAACAACAGTTGCAATATGTAGATCAGAAGATGGTACTCCAATTTTTTTTTTTTTTATCACAAAGCATATTGAACACCAAAATCCGAACCAAGGTGAAGCCATTGCAATGTACATTGGACTTGTAGAAGCACAGCTTAACCAAGTTAAGAAAATTGTCATCACAGGAGACTCTCTAGTGGTATTGCAAGCTGTAAATGATCCTAAAAAAACTCAGACTGGACTGCCCAAACTATAGTCGGCGACATTAGAAGTACAATACAATCCTTTGAAAGTTGGCAAACTAGGAAAATATATCGAGATCTAAATCGATATATGCATTCTATTGCACAGTGAGCAGCTTCCATGAATATGTATGGAAGCATAACCCTCAATTTTATTCCACCATGTCTTTTAGATTTCTACAGTGGAAAGGACCCCCCCTCCCCAAATTAGTATGTAGCTAATTTGTAATATGTTTTATTTTTGAGACAATGTAGATGACTTTTGTTTATAATGAATGATCCTTGTTGAGGAAAAAAAAGAAGAAGGTAAAATTGTAAGTAAAAATGTAAGTATGTGTAACACTATTCAAATATGATTAAGAGTAATAACAATAGCAATTACTGCTTCCAAAGAAGAGAACAAATTTTAACTTATGCATGAGTTTACAAAAAAATATTTACTTAACCAATATAATTTTGAAAAAGAAGAGAAAAAATTATCTATATTTTGAGAATTCATGACACGATGGAACGGAGATCTGCTCTCTCATATATATTTCATTTAGAATTTAGAATTAAATTATCCGCTTTTGAAGCTTTCATGTGATGTAATTACCATTTATTTGAAAGTGAAATGATATTTACAGTTCTAGAACGTGCAGTTACCATGTACTTTGTTAAGAAAAGTGGAACTCATATAAAAAAATTATTGTTTTAATGGTATCTCTCACTTTGTACTCAAATGGAGTATACGAGGACTATACACTTCTAGACTATATATAGCATTACTAGTTCATTATGTGTTGGTTAGTTTTTTGTCTACTTTGCTTTGATTTATTTTGGTGTAAATAGCACTCTTCACCTCGACCCAAACAGGTAAGGAATTTTACTTCTGATCCAACTCAAATTTTATTTCAAGGTGAATAAATACTTTTTACTCGAAAAGTTCGACCGACTATTTGACTCAAATATTGTTCATCGGCATTTCCTACCCGACCCGCTTCTGATCTGTTTTAAAAATTTTCTTTATATTAATCAAAGGTTAATGACGTCATTTAACACATATTTAAGATAATTCATATAAAAGTGTAACCCATCCTTGATGAATTTTCGTATTCCATTTTCTAGTGCTCCTCATTATGAATAATCCTTAATTTTTCTCTCCAGTTTGGATTTCTTTCTTTCTTTCCTTCATGTTCTCACGATTGGTTTTTATTAGAAAGTCATTCTTGACTCTAAGATTTTTTATTACCATCGTGAGAATGATAGGTGGTGGCAGATCATGGACTCAGTCACTGCCTCAGAAAGGAACGATGGGCTTCAGCGAACTCTCAACGGTATCCCGGCGACGGTATCTTCTCTAGTGAACTCAAATTTGCATGACTATATTCAGAATGCCTCTTTCAAGGATTAGGACAACAAAACATGTTCAAATAATTCGAAAGAACTGCCATACAAAGGATTGACTATCTCAAATGGCAACTTTGAGGGTGTCTTGGGGATGGTCTTTTATTCGGCGACCGAGATCTCTCTTGAAAAATAATCAGAAAGCCTTTCATGATGCTCGAGACAACATTGCCTGCTCGACTAATTTGATAGAGAGATCGGATTCTCCTTCCTCCTCTTCCCATTCTGTTAAGGAGATGGAGGTGGATGATGTTAAAGAAGGGGAGTGTAGTGTGGAAAGAAGGGACAATATTAGTCTGTCTCTTAGGATTTTCATCTCAGGGGTTCTCTATACTCAATCAGATGCCTCTGATTTGCATATAATTGTTGGGGAAGATTCTAATTTTTGTTTTCTCTTAGTGGGTCAGATGGTTAGGATGAATTTGATGCAGATTTTGATCCTTTAAGTTCTATTCATTCGGGACTTAAATGAGCCCATATTTCTTCCGATTGTTTGCATAGAAAGGTTGATGAAATTAAGGAATATGTTGGGATTTCTTGTGAAGGATTGAAATAGTAATTCAAAGCTCTCCTCATAGCCATTAGAGCTGGCTAGCCAACTTTTGAAGAGATTATCTTGCTCGATCAACTATGATGCTTGGGAAGGTAGCATGCTTATAGGCAAAGGCAAGGCGAGGGTTGTCTCTAGTCTCTTTTCAATCCAAAAATCTTTTTATGGAATGTTCAAAGGTTTAATTATTCTCATAAGCGCCTCCCGGTGAAGAATTTAATTCGAAAATGGAAGGTGGATGTAATATGTTTAGAGGAAATTATAATTTAAGCTAAGTTGAATATGTAATATGTAATATAATATTTTCCATCTTATGTAATATAATTTGAATATATTCTAAGTTAATTCAAATATGTAATATAAACTATGTTTATGGGAAATTATAATATGTAATAGTTTAAACTAAGTGAAAGTTTGTTGATAAAAAATCTGATTTATAATTTATAAAGCAGTCCCTATGTGGGTTGGTCCTCTCTGCTCTCTGAAGGGGACTCATGAGGCATTGTTGTTATGTGGGATAGGAGGGTAGTGGGATTGGTTGAAGATCTAATGGGGACTTTCGGTGGCATGCCATTCAAAAAACGTGGAGGATGGTTTTGAGTGGGCTTTCGCGGGTACTTATGGCCCAAATATAGATAGCAGCAAGAATTTTTTGCGGGATGAGATGGCTAGACTATATGGTTGTTGGGATCTTCCTTGGTGCTTTGGAGGGGATTTCAATAGTATTCATTTTTCTATTGAACGCTTGGTTGAATCTTCTATCTTTTCAGTGATGTTTGATTTTCCAGATCTTATTTTTGAACTGAATCTTGTCCAGCTTCCTATGAGTGGAGAGGATTTCATGTGGTCTAATGGGAGGTCATGGTTGAGGCTAGACAGATTTTTGGCTTCCTCTTCTTGGGAGGTCCATTTTTCTTATTTATGTGAAAAACGGCTTTCAAGACTATGTTCTTATCACTTTCCTATTCTTTTGAATTGTGGGGGTATTAATGGAGGGCAGATATATCTTAAATTTGAAAATATGTGGTTGAAGGAAGAGGTTTTGTGGATAGGGTGAGGGCTTGGTGGTAGTCATATAAGTTTTTTGGTTCCCCAAGTTTTGTTCTAGCTAGAACTTAAAGCCTTAAAAAATGATTTAAAGATTTGGAATGCGGAAGTATTTGGAAATTTGGATAAACAAAGGAAGAATCTTTTTGAACAACTACATTCATTGGAGGATAGGGAGGTGATGGGTGGAATTTCGGAGGAGGATAGAGTATGAAAAGTTGAGGTGGTAGCTAAACTAGAGAAGATTTATCTATTGGAGGAGATCTCATGGAGACAAAAATCTTGGGTTCTTTGACTGAAGGAAGGTGATTATTATACTAAATGTTTTCACCATATGACGAACTCTCATCACATAAACAACACCATTGGACAACTTCGAACTAGGGATACTATTATTTCTAGTCCTTTGGATTCTAAGGGGACCGCATTGTTACTTTTTACAAGAAGCTTTTCTGGGAGGATTCCTCTTGGAGACCCAAACTTGATAGGCTAGTTTTTGGTCATGTCGACCGGCATTTTGTGGACTAGTTGGAGAGACCTTTTGAGGAAGAGGAGATTCTAAATGTGGTTAGAGGGATGGTGCATGATAAAGCCGCGGATCTAGATGGTTTCTCTTAAGCTTTATTCCAAGATTGTTGTGATATTGTGAGAGAGGATATTATGAAGGTTTTTATCGAGTTTCATGTGTACATGAAATTTTAGAAAAGCCTAAATGCCACATTCATTGCCCTTATTTCCAAAAGAAATGGAGGCTATGGAAATGAAGGAATTCCATCCTACAAGCCTGGTCAATGGGGTCTATAAGATCATTTCGAAGGTTCTCACCAATCGTATGAGTGTAGTGATAAAAAAGATCATTTCAAAAAATCAAAATTCATTCATTAAGGGGAGACAAATCCTTGATCAGATTTAGTTGCTAATGAATGTTTGGAAAGTAGACTTAGAGAGGGAGTTCCTAGCATTCTTGACAAGTTAGACATGGAAAAGACTTTTGATCATGTCAACTGGTAATTTATTTTATATTTACATGAGAGGCATGGCTCTGGAGAGAAATGGTGTGCCTAGATCAAACATTGTATCTCTATGGTTAGATTCTTGATCTTGGTGAATGATTCCCCAACTGGATTTTTCACTAGTTCTCTACACTTGAGACAAGGGGATTGAATCCCTTGCCTCCTTTCTCTTTATTATTTGTTATGGATGCTTTGAGTAGAACAATTGATGCAGCTATGGAAGAGGATTTCATGTTGGGTTTTTTGGTGGGAGGTGTCTCTTGTGGTAGTATCAAGGTCTCACATCTTCTTTTTTCTAATAAATCTTATTTTCAGTGATCCTAATATTGGCCGCATTTGATCATTGAGAGCTCTTTTATTATGCTTTGAAGCTATTTCTGGGCGTAGAGTCAACTTATCTAAGTCAGAAATTGGTCCTATCTCAAATACTAGGGACTTTGCAAATGTTTTAGGTTGTAAGATCTTATCTCTTCCCATTAAATATTTAGGTCTTCCCTTGGGTGCCTCTTATAAATCTTTATCAATTTGGGATGGTGTGATTGAAAAGATAGAAAGAAGGTTGGCTGGGTGGAAAATGATCTATTTATCCAAAGGGGGAAGATTTACTTTGATTAAAAGTACGTTGTCCAATCTTTCAATGTATCTACATTCCCTTTATCCTTTACCCATTGAGGTGGCTAGTAGAATGATTCCAATCTTTCAATGTATTTTCATTCCCTTTATCCTTTACCCATTGAGGTGGCTAGTAGAATTGAAAGAATCTTCATAACTTTTTGTGGGTTGGTCTTGGGGATGACAGGAAGCTCCATCTAGTAAGTTGGGGTAAAGTCTGTTCATCAATTACTTGCAGGGGTTTGGGGATCAGTAATTTGAGACCTTTTAATAAAGCCCTTCTTGGTAAGTGTTGGAGATATCAATTAGAGATGGATGCATCATAGAAAAATATTATTGATGCTAAATATGGGAGGGCTTGGGGGAGCTGGTGTTCTAATGAAGTTAGAAGTGCGTATGATGTGAGCTTGTGTGCTAACCACGTTTTGTTTAAGGTTGGAGGAGGAGATAGGATTCGTTTTTGGCATGATCTTTGGTGTGGAGATTTGGCACTCAAAAAACTGTTTTCCCTTCCCTTTTTAGAATGGCGAGAGATAAAGAAGCCATTGTAGCTGATTTTATATCATTTTCCAATAATATTCTCAAAAAGAATGTAAGATTTATTAGAGATGTTCATGATTGAGAAGTGTTGATTGTTACTGACTTTTTTAGTGGATTGTATGACATAAAAATGGAAAATGGTGCAGGGAGGAGATGATAGAATGTTCTGACAACATGCTAGAAATTCATTTTTTCTGTTCGTTCTTGTTATAAAGTGCTGACATGCCATTGTGTCAACCAATTCCCTTGGAGGTGTTTTTGGAGATCCAAGGTTCCAACTAAGGTTGCTATTTTCTGCCATTTGGTGTCATTTGGAAAGATCCTGACAATAGATAATTTGAGGAAACGCGATATAATTTGCCTATATTGGTGATACTTGTGCAAGAAAGATGGAGAGTCAATTGATCATTTGTTTATGCTTTGTGAGGTGGCAAAGAGTATTTGGGATGAGATTTTCAGCAGATCATCTGTAGCTTAGGTGATGCTCAAGAGAGTGGTGGATTTATTTGCTTGTTGGAAAGGATACATGGGTAGTTATAATATTGCTGATATTTGGAAGATGATTCCTCTATGCTTAATGCGATGCTTATGGCTAGAAAGAAATAGACGCTATTTTGATGATAGAGAACATTCGTTAGGAGAATTTAGAAAGTTTTTCTTTCAAATTCTTTGGTTTTGGGCGAAAACTCTTGTACTAAATGAGAATATTTTAAATGTTTCTTTTTTAGATTTTGCTAGTTACTAGTTCTTAGCTTGTATTTAGATGTTCCCATTTATATATTTCCTGTCTACTAGGATTATGCCTAACTACTTCCATTAATAAAATCTCTTTTTACTTTTTAAAAAAACTACCAATAACATTTGGAAATAATCAAATCTTTTTTTATTACCATTCCGTTTCTTATCGGGTTAGGTCGGTCATGTATATATTTTTATTTTTGGTACACCTCGAGTTGTGATCAATCACGAATCCATGACCTCGCTCTGAATTGGATCACGAATTTCATTTATCACTTGCTTGGTAGGAGGTTGTGAAGATTTTTTCTTTGGTAAATGGGGATGAAATTTACCATATCTTTCTACAAACTTAAGCCAGTTGAGCTGTCCTTAATTACGTAATTTGATCTCGATTGCACCCAAGTTCAATTAGAGGTTCAAAGGTACCATCTAATGTTTGGGAATTCAAAGACTATACCAAGTCCCGATTCAAGTATCTGACCTTAAAACAATCTCGATCATCAAAATATCTTGATAATATTTTGCTCTTACGCTACAATGAAAAGGCTCATTTATATGAAGAAGAAAAAGAAGGTTTGTAATTTTGATCTATCTGCCAAAAACCATCGTCAAGCCAATACTATTGGAACAACAAAAATTTCCCACTGTATAATGATGGCAACCCTGTGACAAGCTACTAAGCTTAATTTCTTATCTGTACACAAATCTAAAACCTTTCTAAGAATACGGACCATAGCCAGCAGCCGGGGAGTAGGTTTGGCTATTACTACAGAAAAACTCAAAACTCCCAATTTGGCTTAAAATGACATGGCCCTTGAAAGCCTTAAGCCAGTTAGCTGCTCTTTGACTTTTGCAACACTTCCTTCAGAACAGCAGCAATTCTATGCGCCATGTGCCGCTCTAAAAACATCTCTTTGACCCTTTCATAACCTCTTCTCCCCATTGTGAGCCTTCTTTCAACATGAGTGGCGAGTTTCACAATATTTTTGGCAAGGGGAGAAATCCCTTCTTTTCCAACAGGATGCAACAGACCTGTCGTCTCATTCACTACGATCTCTGTGGTGCCGCCTGCCGCTGTTCCCTACCAAATGTTTTTTAAGAATTAAACAATAAGAAGCTTCCTTTAGTGCATCAGAACAGAAGAAAATTCCGCTACACTGCTCTTGTTACTTTTCTTTATTCATTTTAATTTCTGAACACTGTTCATTATTCTGATATAGAGCCTTGTCTAGGAGACGAGTGCCAAAAACAAATCGAAAGTAGTTAATTACCAGTACAGGCAGCTGAAATGCCATAGCTTCGATTGTTATCCTACCAAAGCATTCTCCTCGGGCCTAGATGCAAGTTATATATTAGAACGGATTATAAGGATCACGTACTCCAACTAATTATTCAAAGAGAACAAGAAACTTATAAGTGAACAGACACAAAGTGATCAGAAGACCAAGACAATGTAAATTGTAATGATTAAAATAAAACTGGCATGCCCATGATGAAACTCAGTAGATCCATAAGATGCAAAACAGAGCAAAGAAAATAGTTCAAAGCTCTTATGTGGCTCCCGCTTCATAATCATCTGTCACAGACACATTTCATACTCGGTGCCTTACACGCCTTCAAAATGTCTTTTAAGACATGCTTTCATATATCCTGCCACAAGTCATTGCTTTTCAAGCGAAGTATCCGCAAAATGAATTACAACTAAAAATAGAGTATCATCACAAACCCTAGTTCCCCAGACGAATACCAGATTTCTTTCTCATATCGTATTTGCTATTATATTCAGTTTTCATTTGTGCATTGCACTTTGTTTGCAGGATATTTTGTTCCTCTATTTAACTACTTGTTTTTCCCTTCTTAGCTGATGAGATGACCAAGATACAGGAAGTTAAGGAGTGGTAGGCAAGCCAAAGGATAGGGCAAATAGTGACTAAAACTTTTTTATTGGTAATGACATTGTTGCTAACTAATAATCTGTAAAACAAAAACAATCAATGCGTGCATGAAAATAGCCACCATCAATAGAAGATCAATAACAAAGAAACTAATTTAGTGCTTAAAACAAGATATAGCATCAGAGAGAGAGAGAGAGAGAGAGAGAGAGAGAGAGAGAGAGAGAGAGTTATGGGTATAGCAAGATTACCTGGGAATTCTGAACGAGAACATCAATCGCAGCTAGGTAAGGTGCTACAGTCAGAGTTTTATTTACAAAGTGAACTCGATCTTGTATTTTCTTCAGCATTACAAAGTTGCGTAATTCTGACTCAAACTTGGTCTGAGCAGTCATGTCACTTCCAACGATAATGGCATGCATTGCTGGCACCTTCAACTTCTTCTCTTGAATCAGTTGCAAGCTTTCATAGAACGAACGCAGAAATAAATCCTGGCCTTTTCCACGTGAAACACCTGTTATATCGAGTAACATAGCGCCCATAAGCTATGAGTATACAGAGTAAACCTAACAAGCATTCTTTTGGTGTCAATTGGTCTGGGTTGAAGCAGTTGCAACCACAATATGCTAGCATATTTGATAACATCAGTAATAAAAGCATACTGTTTATGATAGCAAATAGTAAATCTTCATTTCGCACTCCAAGTGACTCCCTGACATGTTCACGCAAAACCCTTTTCGCTACACTGTCTTCAGCAACTTCCATAAGTTCCTTGCTATTTCCAAGGTGAACAACATGGGTATCAGGCATTTTAATTCTGCAGAGAGCAAATGAGTGGAAATATTATCCTCAGCATTCAATTGAAAAAACAGAGGATTGAGGAAAAAATATTGCCTTATGAAATACTGGATCCCAAAACATAACTGCATTTGAGAGTTTCTAACCCATTTAACCCACCAAACCTGCCAGAACTGTAATAAATCAAATGTTGTGTGTCTCTAAGCCCAGGCCTGTGTGTGTGTTTATGTCATTCTAATGATGGATTTGGGTTGGGACTGATCTCCCCTTTGGGCCAAGGTCTACGAGTTTAGTAGTTCAATTAAAACATTTAGGCCTTGTTTGGATTCAAAAATCATCTTAACTCATCTCATCTCATCTAATCATTACAATTTTCCCAAATTCCCATACAAAATACAATAAATAATTCAAAATTTTCAAATCTCAAAACAAAAATAATATTAAAAAAATAATATTTTAACAATATTTTATTCAACTTTCAATTTTCATCTTATCTCATTTGTGTAACCAAACCAAGTTACCATGAAGGGTTGCCAATGAGGATATGCAATAATACTGGAAAAAAAGAGACCACCATCCAACATCAATTACCCAGCTAAGGTAAAAGCTAGATGGAAACAAAAAGACAACACTCTATTGAAAGAGAGTATCCTCATTTGAAAGAAGAAAGAGGCACCATATAAACAAGGAAAAACCTTTTATTAGATTAAAGCCTTTTCCCTCTTAGAACATGTCCCAAGTTTATGATCGACTGACCCATAACACATTAAGGTAACCGCATCTATAAGGACTAAACTAAATGAGTTCGCATTAAGATTTTAGAAGCCTACCTCAAGCGCTCATGAGTCCTACTCTTCCAGTATTCTGCCGTTACATGTGAATCAATCATAGCACCAGCAACCAAAGGCAGGTGCTTGACATAGTCCATTTTGAAGTAATGCCCACGCATTTCATGTATCCACCACAATACTTTTGGTAGAACACGAGGAACATTTTCCTTGAGAACAGCATCTAGCCATTTCCCAGCAACTGCTGTGTTCAAAACAACCAAATCAGCTTTGAGGGCTGTGTCTAAAGCTTGCTGACCTTTGGCAGAGAAGACCTAAAAGTGTTTATATGGAGGCATGATTAGAAGCATGAGACATCAATCAAACCCTTCAAAATCAGCACCAACACTGCATATTAACCATATACAGGCTGAAATTTAAGACAAAAACAACAAGAAGATTTTCCTTAAGAAAGCCACAGCAACATTTTGGTCTAAATAGTATTACTCTGAATATTAGACCAGGTACAGAAGGCAGATTGCTTCCTCTATCGTAAAAGATTAAAAAAAATACTCACCCACTAGGAATTTGGGCTCAATTGGTGACGGGTTGGCTGGGATTTGATAGGCATCAGGCCAAAAACTTAACAAGCAAGACAAAAGATCAAATATATAAGCCAATAAATAAATTACCTGCACTCCTCGGTCTAACA
Source organism: Carya cathayensis (assembly GCA_011037825.1). Lineage (NCBI taxonomy): Eukaryota > Viridiplantae > Streptophyta > Magnoliopsida > Fagales > Juglandaceae > Carya > Carya cathayensis. The sequence continues at coordinate 207,709 of QGSO01000318.1, read as the reverse complement.
TTTTATGGTCCAAACTGTAAATAACTTCATCAGATTCTGGAGGCTTTTGGATTGTAATCCAACAAACCTCAGCACCAACACTTCTTAAAAGGAATGCAAGCTCCATCAGCAACAATGGTCCACCTGAAAGAATATGAACAAAAATATTTAAAACAACGAAGTGAAAGAAGATGACCCTGCAGTTTAGTTAGACAGAAAGGAGTTAAACGGAAAAATATCTTATGTAATATAGCATAGCACTTCCACGCAGAAATTGGTTTTACAGTCCTCAATAAAAACTCAGTTATCAGCATATAAATAAATATATGAACTCAACTCGACAAAGCGTCAACATATGTTAAATTGGGCCTATTTTACTAAGTAATAATCAATTGTCAAGGTGTTGTACATCTCCCAATCATAGACACTGCCCCCTAACGATAAATACTGGAGAACGAGAGAGAAATTTACAAAACCAAGTATCACTAAAGACTAACTAATAATGCAGTAAAAGAATAATGAATAAATGATTTTGGATAAAGCAAGTTGAATGAAAGAAGCGATAAGCAGAGCTACCAGAAAGAGAGAGCTCGTGCGAGACGAGAAGGACGAGCTTGGATTTCATAAAACTGAGTGGACTCGCCCTGGACCCGGACCGCGAAACCGAGTTAACCCACTTATCCACGATTTCGGGGTGGCGACCGCATGAGTCGAAGGCGGATCTGATGAAGAACGCGATCAACGTGGAGACGGAGAGCAGTAGAAGGAGAGCAAGGAGCCAGCGCTTGTGCAAAGCGACCCACCCGCTCGAGTGCTTCGCCATTTGTAGGGGTAGGGGTTCGGACTGCGAGCCTGGCTACGAGCTTCTTCGGCATTCTAGGGTTTGGATTCGGGTCTCGGCGCGGTTCTCTTTGCACATTTGGCTATGCGGAATTGTTACTCGTAAAATGTAAAGATGAAAGAGGGCTTTGGGTTTTATTGAGGATTTCGAGAAACGACAATGGCGTTGGAACTTTGGAGCTTCGCATCAGTCGATGGAGAATGGAGACAATCGACTTTATGAATAGTATCGTTTAAGATCCACTTGAGATTTGTAAAATATATTGGGTTCTATATTCTATTTATATTAGGTAACTTTATTCCTAACGTGCGTCACAGATATTTATATTGGTTGTTGTAGTTTGACTATTAGATTTAAAAGATCTTAGGATTCTTATCAAAAAATTTAAAAAAAAAAAAAAAATTTTAGGATTAATACATGGACGGAGAGAGTTTTCCACTAAATTGGATTGGCCGAAATTTGCTTTAACTTCTCTGTTACCGGAGGTTTAGATAGTGAATTGAGATGAGATAAAATTATAAATTAAATAAAATATTATTTTTATTTTACAATTAAAAAAATTAAATTATTTATTATATTTTACGTAAGAATTTAAAAATTTATAATCATTCAATGAGTTAAATCATTATAATTTTTACCGATGCTTTAAAAAAAATTCATTGGTTAGAAGAAAAGATTTAAACTATATTTCGATAGGTTAGATTTCTTGATCAAGCAATACCATAGAATGTGCATTTATTTTTTATTATTTATATCTATATTTATTAACATGATATTTTTAAGGAATTTTCTATTTAAATTGTTCACACTTAAAATATTACTTTGAGCATTAATATTGGTTTAAGCAGGATTTTAAGCTTATTCGAACTAATATGTCACTTTTTGCATTTTACTTACTCAAAATTTCGATCCAATGTTGTATTATCCATCTCATTTTTTATAATACTATAACATTATTATTTATTATTTTTTAAAATATTTTCATTTTAATAATTTCTAACTGTACAAATAAAAATGTATTTGTATTTAAATATAAATTTCTACAAGACATTCAAGATAAAAAGTCCAATTTTATAAGCCATCTGGGGGGTGGGTGAATCAGGTTGCATAAAGCTTCGGGATTTTTGCATTAGCATTGACTTGTGAATATTGTATCGAAATTTGAGTTAAAAAGGACATCTAAGTGGCTTTAGCTAACTTGAAACAATTTCATCCCACATCAATGTAAGTATAAGAGATAATAACAATTAAAAACGTTTTGCCTAAATCTGTAATTCCTTACATATTTGTTAAACAACTGTAGCAAAAGTCATTCTTAATTGATCTATATTTAAGCCAACGTAGAACAAGACATTTTAGCCAACTTTTGCATTGCATTGGTATTGGGTTAGCCAGTATTATGGTAGTGTAGCTATGGTGTCAATATTCTTAATGCATTGCATTGCTTCATATGGGAGTCCATGGATCAGTGTCCGTAGATAAGGGGAATTATGTACAGGGAAGGATATTTTTTTGGAATGTGTTTGGCTTGAATTTTTGGTGGAATGGGGGTGTCTCAAACAACCCCAAGTTGTGACTACGATCAGTGAATTTCATTCTCTACAGTTTATCTCCATTACTCTATTATGTTCCATTTCCATCTTCTTCATTAATCTGCTTCAAATTGGGTGTTAACAAATTGGCATCTAGAGCCATCGGTCTTGATGGCAGAAGGCACTCGGTCAAAAATCTAACAAGAAACTTGGCAGCAGCAGATTAAGCAGCATGAGATAAATATCTAGGATCTTATAGAAAAATAGAACAATTAGTTGATATGATGAAAACAATCATTGTAAATCAAAACAATGTTGGGCATAGAGATTTACAAGTAGCGACAGAAGTAGAAAATCATGAACATAGGAAGGGGTTTACAAGGGGAGTAAGGTTAGATTTTCCTCACTTCGATGGTGATAACCCCAGCTGCTTGGTGCTTCAAGGCCAATTAGTACTTCGAGTACCACTAAATGCAACCTATACATCGCTTGTTAATGGCCTATTGCCACCTGGAGGAGGCAATGGTCTGGTACCAGGATGCCGTGGAGAGTGAGATCTTTAACAACTGGGAGAGTTTTTGTAAGGCATTGCAAGTGCGGTTTGGACCCACTACATATGATGATCAGATGGAAACCCTTACCCGCCTTAAACAAATCTCAACAATAGCAAGTTACAAAGCCCAATTTGAGGCCCTATCGAATCGGCTAAGAGGTCTCTTGAAACCCCACAAGCTCAGCTACTTTTTGAGTGGTTTGAGAGATGAGATAAGGATGCTAAATCCTATCAATTTGAACGCTACATTTGGGTTAGCAAAGACTCAAGAAGAGTATCTCAATAACACTAAAAAGTCCTTGAAGATGGAAGGTGAGAGATGGAGCTCACCTAGGGAAAGCTATCCAAGTGGTAGTCTGCATGTTCAGCAGGTTGAAGCTTCTAATAGCAAGTGGGAGAAATCATTCCCTCCAACTATAAAAATCTCATATGCACAAATGGATGAAAAAAGACAAACTAGGTTATGCTATCATTATAATGAGAAATTGAACCCTTCTTACTTATGTAAAATTCCTAAGGTGTATTCACTATAGGGGTAGAGGATAGAGATGAAGAAAAGCATGAGGAGGTTTCTTGTGAGTTCCCAAAATCTAAGGAAGGTACAACCCATACAATGGTGGAAGGGGAACCAGAAATATCCATCCATGCCACGGCTGGAACCCCCACTACGAATACTATGGGGCTTTTGGGCAGAATCAAGGGTGAATTGGTGGTAATACTGGTAGATTATGGGAGTATTCACAACTTTCTTGATCCATCAATAGCTAAGAAGGTTAAAACCTGCATAGAAGAATTCCCCAGGCTTGCTTTCAAAATTGCCAATGGAGATATAATGAAGAGTGAAGGATTCTGCAGGGATATCACATTTAAAATCTAAGGTAATCAATTCCAATCTTCCTTTTATATGTTAAAACTTGGTGGCTATGACGTAGTTAGCAATGGTTGGAAACCTTGGGACCCAAAGTGAGCGATTTTTCTAATTTATACATGATGCTTGAAAAAAAGGGTTGTAAAGTGGGATTAAATGAGTTATCTGTTAAGAAATTGACTTTTAAGGGGTTTAAAATGTTTATGCATGATTGAATTAGTAAAGGAAGGGCTTTGTTAATACAAATATCACCTTTGAAAGCAAGGAGAGTATGGAATTACCAGGTGAGTTAATAAGTAATATGCTTAAGGAGTTTCATGGCTTGTTTGAGGAACCTAAAGGGCTTTCTCCTCATAGGCCCCAAGACCATATGATTGTCTTTAAAGAAGGAACCCAACCCATCTCTATAAGATCCTATTGATATCCATTTTATCAAAAGCCTAAAATTGAAAGAACAGTTGTTGACTTGCTCAAAACAGTGGTAATAAGGCCAAGCTCTAGCCCTTTTTCCTCACCAGTGTTATTAGTACATAAGGCTGATGGGAGTTGGAGGTTTTGTGTGGACTATAGGGCTCTAAACTAGTAGACTATAAAATACAAATTCTTAATCTCAGTGATTGATGAAATGTTGGATGAATTGCATGAGGCAGCAGTGTTCTCTAAGTTGGACTTACGGTCTCACTATATCAGGATAGTACCAAAAGATGTTCCTAAAACAGCCTTTCGCACTCACGAAGGGCACTAAGAATTTCTAGTGATGCCATTTGGGCTCACTAATGCACCCTATATATTCCAAGGGCTAATGAATGAAACTTTTAGGCCTTTTCTAAGACAACTTGTATTAGTGTTCTTTGATGAGATCTTAATTTACAGCAAAGACATTCCTGAGCACTTGATCCATTTAAGATTGGTTTTCAGAAAATTACAACAACATAGACTCTTTGCTAAGGGGCCTAAATGTACTTTTGGGATAAGAGAGGTGGACTATTTAAGTAATGTAATCTCAAGAGAGAGTGTCAAGGCTGGCCCTAGAAAAATTTCTGCTATGGTAGACTTACCAGAACCCACTAATTTGAAGGCACTATGAGGGTTCCTTTGGATGACTGACTACTAAAGGAAATTCATTAAAAGATATGGCCTCATTGCAACCCCACTCACTACTCTTCTTAAAACAAATGCATTCCTATGGAGTGACACAACTACCAAGTCCTTTAAGGAGCTCAAGAGGGCAGTCACCCAAGACCCGGTGTTATGGCTACTAGATTTCACAAAACAATTTACTATTGAATGTGACCCGAATGAAAATGGTATGGGTGCAATATTAATGCAAACAGGGCAACCTATTGCCTATATAAGTAAAGCCCTAAAGAGGAGGCCCTACAACTGTCCACCTATGAAAATGAGCCATTGACAGTGGTTGGTGCAGTCCAAAAGTGGCACCCCTATCTGTTGGGGTAGCCCTTTGTCATTAAAATTGACCAACAAGCCCTCTAGTACTTACTAGAGTAGAAAATTGAAACTGAAACACAGCATAACTGACTCTCCAAATAATTGGGGTACAATTTTCTAATTGAATACAAAAAGGTACTCCAGTACATCCACACCAACCCAAGCTGGCCATGCAGAGTTTTTAAAGACTTATTAAAGGGCAAAGGCTAACTTTTACTGGAAAGGATGAAAAGAGATAAAAAAAAAAATGGTTTGAGAATGTGATATATGCCAAGTTAACAATGTCTACTACAACCACTGCCAATCCCACATCAAGCATGGACTAACATCTCGCCAATCCCACATCAAGCATGGACTAACATCTCACTTGATTTTGTGGAAGGGCTACCCTTGTCTCATGGGTTCAGTGTGAATCTAGTAGTGTAGATAGATTCACTAATTACGGATATTTTATGCCCTTATCTCATCCATACTCAGCTCAAAATGTCGCAGAAGTATATGTATTAGGGATTTTTAAACTATATAGAATGCCACAAACCATAGTGTGTGATAGAGACATCATATTCCTTAGCTCATTTTGGCAAGCTCTATTCAAGCTAAAAGGGTCATCTCTTCATTACAATTCGGCGCACTACCCATAGACTGACAGCTGGACTGAATCCCTAAATAAGTATTTGGAATGCTACCTACGGTGCTATGCAAGGGAAAAACCACGCAATTGGTCACAGTGGCTGCGTATGGCAGAGTAGTGGTACTACATGTCCTATCACACTTCCACCAAGATCACACCTTTCGAGGCACTCTACGGTTACCCTCTCCCAGCCTCATATCCTATGTCATAGGCACCTCAACCAATGTGGCTACGGACAAGTTCATGCTAAATGGAGAAAAAGTTCAAATCTTGCTAAAAGAAAACTTAATAGTAGCACAAAATAGGATAAAGATATATGCTAGCAAGACGAGAACCGAAAGAAAATTGATTTAGGGGATTGGGTTTACCTCCATTTACAGCCTTATCATAAAAAACTAGTTGTTGGTTGCCACAATCTCAAGCTCTCCCCTCGATTGTATGGGCCCTTCAAGGTGGTTAAGAAGCTGGGAGAGGTAGCCTACCGCTTAAGTCTTCCAACTTCCTCCAAGATTCACCCCGTTTTTCATGTATCGTACTTAAAGAAAAAGCTTAGAGCTCACATCCATCACATTCTGATACTGCCACTAGTATCTCCTTAAAGGGAAATCATGTTGTACCCAGAAGCTATCGTCAATCAAAATTTAAAAAAACTAGGACAAAAGGTAATAACCAAGGTTCTCATAAAATGGGTCAAGGCCTCCTCAGATGACAACAACTAGGAGGCTTTACAGAAATTACAAGAACTCTACCCACACCTTGTGGGCAAGGTTCTCTAATGGAGAAGGAATTGTTATGAAGGTAGGTAAGGGTAGGTAGAGAGTAGAAGAAGGAAAAAGATTGTAGAAGAAATGAGGAGAGCTTGTGAAGAAAAGGGAAACGGGGTCCCAAAAGCAAGAGAGAAAATGGCATCGCATAAGCAAAAGAAATGGAGCATGGTGTCGTTTCAGTAAAGCAAAGGAAGTGGGAGCAACAAGTGAAATGCTACATATCAAGTCCAATAAATTGTAGCATGTACACTGCATTTAGTAATGTTGAGTTGGTTGTGTTTGTTATTTCAATTACAAATTGTAATCTCCACGTGGGAGTCTATGATTCAATGTTAGTACATAAAGGGAATTTTGTAAAGGGAGGATTTTTTTTTTTAATGCATTTGTCTTAAATTTATGGAGGAATTGGGGTGCGTCGAACAACCCCAAGTCGTGACTACTATTAGCGAATTTCATCCTCTGCAGTTTATCTCTATTACTCTCTTATTTTCCATATCCGTCTTCTTCATTAATCTACTTCAAGTTGGATCTTAACACATTCTAGTTGGATTGACCATTATAGAATCTAACTTTTATTAACATATTTGAGAATAATTATTAGGTATTCTCGAAAAAAATTGTACATGGTATGTAGACGGGTTGAGTAGGAAGTTCAGGTATCTAGTAATTTTCTTAGTTTTGGCATTTAGAATCTTAGGGAAAGCTTACAACTTGCCATATATAGCACCAGTTTCCTCGTCTTTCTTTGATGTTGCCTCAGGCAGAGAGAGTCCATATCACGTTCAAATATTTTCCTTTCTCATTTACGTGCCTAAAAAACATCTGCCAACCTAAACAAAATGATAACTTCCAAAAAGCATTTCCTAAACATGTTGCAGAGAAAGCAATCTGTTTGTTTGTTAGCATGTTAGCAATGATACTTGAAGCATTTTCACATATAAATACTTGAAGGATTTTCATTTTCTTAAAAAATTAGATATGAAATCTAAAAATTTTTAGTGCTTTAGTTTTAGCTGTAATGCACGATGGCTTGTCCTCCATCGCTTACTTATAAAGGTTCGTATTCTATGGACCACACACTTCTAAGGATTTATTTGTATTCTGTACCTTTTGATGTTATTTTTCTTTTTGTGTTTTTTTATCTTTTATTTTGAAAGGGGTTGCTGTAAATTTGAAGCAATGGGACATCGTTTAGAAGTGTGTTTCATATTGGCTATTTATTTTTTTTATAAGTACAAATTTATTAATATCAATTGGGGTAGCCGAGTATACAGAATGTATACAAGAGAAAATATCTAGCTAGGAAGGATAATTAGATACAAGGAAATCATGCACATTAAGCGCATGATAGAGTTTTACTAACCAGACCTTAAAAAAGATATCAAGTAGGTCAATAGAAGTTGTAATTTGTGCCAAAGAGTTAATATGGATAATATACTATGCCGAATGGGATACTGTAGCCACTACCAGTGCCACACCAACCTTTTATCGAAGGACTTCTTAATTCAAATGGCTTTTATCGAGGGGCTTCTTAATTCAAATGGCTTTAACAACTTGTGGGCAGTTGTCGACTGACTCACTAAGTACAACCTCTTCACATCCCTAAAACATCTCTACATTACCAAGATAGTGGTTGAGCAATTCCTAAAAAATGTGTTCAAATACCATGGCCGACCCAACTCAATTGTATTGGACCGAGACAATACTTTTAGCAGTAGGTTTTAATAGGAGCCTTTCACTCCCTAAGGGGTGCAGATATACATGAGTACTCCATATCATCTCCAAGCCAATGGACATACAGAATTTGTCAACCAATACTGCTACATACCCCCGGGGAAGTAACCCCGCCGCGGCCTCGTGACTGACGTGGCATTTGCCACGTTAGCCGGTAATTAATTAAAAAAAAAAAAAGAAGAAGCGGAACGAAAGTAGAAAGGTAACGCGGGAGGGGGGGAAAGCCATTTACACAGATTTTGAAGAGAAAACCTCGCAGAGCCCAAAACCGGAACCTCCCACCTCGTCGACGCGCTTTAACTTGGTTTTAGCTTGTTCTTTCATCTGCATTTGTGGGTAAGAGATCGGTTGATTTTGAAGAACAACGAGGAAAACTGTGCAGGAGCGCAAAACCGGAACCAGAGACCTCGCCAACGACCTTTAACTGGGTTTTAGCTTGTTCTTTCATCTGCATTTGTGGGTAAGAGAACGGTTTTAACTAAGTTTTCTTTGAACATTTGATCTGGATTGTTGCTCTGGCTTTCTCGTTTCTTTCTTTGTTTTCCTTATTTTTCTTTGTTCATTTTTGGGTTGTTGCGCATTTTCTTGGTTGTTGCTCATTTTTGGGTTATTCTTTTTTGCTCTTTACTAGATATTGTTTGTTGTTATACAGAGACCATTTTCTGGGTTGTTGATAGCTTTGCTTTTGCTGGGATGTTTTTTAAGCTTGAGTTTAGTTGTAAAGGTATCTCGTCCATTGGTGGAGGAAAAATAAAAAGAAAAAGAAAGTAGATCCCCTCTGTTTGTTTATTTGCTACTATAAATTTATAAAGAGAAATAAAATGAATTATAAAGAGAAAGTGGCAAAATAAACTAACTTGAGGGCATTTGGTAGTATATGGTATTATAAATTATGTTTAAAAAGAGAAATGCAGAAAAAGGATTGACGTTTTTCAATTCCAAACTACAACAGCCTTTCGATCAAGAAAAATAAAAAGAACATACTCCACTGATTAATACACAAGAAAATATTGTTCTTTATTATGAATTTTGTCATTTTTAGTCACATTTATAGACTCGAATAGTTTCTTCTTTTCCTTTTAATTGATTTTTGACTTATGTTAACTATTGCTTTCATATACTATTCAACTGCAAGTATCAAGTTTGCTTCATGTTTTGCTCCTGAATGATATGCACCAAAATAATGGAGCTTTGCTATTTATGTCTTTCTTGTTAGACTTTTGAATTTATGCTTGGTTAACATGTCTGCCATGGTCATAAATGCACGCCTTATGTGAGACCTATTTCTTTCTATAGAACCAGTCTGTTTAAAACAAATGTGAGACCTATACCTTGGTTTGATATAATTGATCCAAAACAACCTTAACCCAAAAAAAAAACCCAAAAATTTGGTTTGATATAATTGATCCTTGGCCATAAGCCAATAAAATCGTGTTGGGATGACCATTTTTATTCTGAAATGGATAGTATTCATTTAGGATAAAGCATAGCAATTTGCTCGTTATATTTTTAGAAGTGATTAGATTGGAATGTGAAATGAATTATGTGTGCATGCTACCCATTTTTCAATCCAAAGTGTTTTGGGGTGCTTTTAGAGACAACTACAATGGTATCAGCAGCAAGATAATGTTAATTCCATAGCTTGAAGATTGCAATCATTTATCAGCAAAAAGAGCATCATGGCACAAGGGAGAGAAGCAAATAGCAATAGTTGAAGAAGAGTTTTCCTAGACTTTGTTGAAAATTGAAATGGTGGAGGGGTGATTATAAAATAATATAAACTTAATGGTCTAATTTTTTAAATTAAGTTGATGTCTCGATAATGATTTATATATCAAAGAAGAAGAAGATTTTTTCAAATTCTCCATCAGAATTTATGGCTTATTTAATATAAATACAGCCTGGCTATAAATTTGCTTCTCATATGAATTTCGTTGTAGGATTTATATATTGTGTTATTCTCGATATCTAACCATTTCTTTTGGGACAATGATTTAAAGAGAAACTATATATCTATTCTAAACAATCCTTTTAGATCACACAAATTCAAGCTTATTTAGAATGCATTCATCTTGTAATTTTTTTCCCCATATGCAATGCAAACTCATAAAGTTTGCAAAACATCATGAATTGATGGTTTTTCCTTTTGCATTGATACTTACAAAAAAAAAAAGAACTTCTTGACAAGTATAGATGGAAAAAGAGAGGGGATAGAGCTCAAATATACATGGAATTAAGTCCTAACGTATTTTTTTACCTGTAGGTTGATGCCGTGGTGTATTTGGTTGATGCTTATGACAAAGAGAATATATATTGTGGTGGTTGCCTTCATTCAAGATGTATTTGAGAATATTAAGCATTTTTTGATGGTGTATAGGGAATATATATTTTAGATTTTGCCTTCATTCAAGATGTATTTGGGAATATTAAGCGTTTTTTTATGGTGTACAGGAAATATATATTTTAGATTTTTCCTTCATTCAAGATGTATTTGGGAATATTAAGCATTTTTTGATGGTGTAAAGGGAATATTTACTCTTGGCAATTTATGGTGGCGTGCATCTTGATCATTTGTCCAGTAAAACCTCATTAGAGAAGTTATGGCCTCTCAATGAAAAAACCTCAGAGCCAGAGTCCCTAAAACTTCGTACAAAGTAGCAATAAAAAATGTGGTCCTGCTGCAGAGGGATGTCCTGCTGCATCCCTCTGCCCTTGCTCTCCATCACTCAAAAGAGTATAATGGTCCCGCACATAACCGATTTCAACTTACTGTTCATTCAAATCTTTTAAGTATTCATATATCTTAAGAACCACAATCCTGTGAGAAAACACTACTTGCCAATCTGGAGCATAAGATGAGAGGAGCATATAATTGCATAAAAGTATTCCAATTCAGCAAACAGCTAACAATTTTTAGGGGACAGGTAAGGGATTGTCATGAACTATCACCTGCAGGTTGTCATTTTGGTGTGCTTCCAAAGTAATTCAATACAAAGAAAGAAATTAAAAAGGGGTTCTCCAACAGAAATTAATCAATACAAGGTTAATGAAGTAGTAGTCAAAATTCAACACATATCAAAGGTATACTCCCCCTATAAGTTTATAATATTCAGGGGACCATGGATCTAAGTACATAAAATTCCAAACTCCACGTCAAACCGACACTGCAAGGAGGATAGACAATCCCAATGCCAACCTGATGGCACAACACTAATGCCATCTTTTAGTGACAACACTCCAAGGGTTAGATCCCCCTCCCTTAATACAAGAGCCAAAAAAAGGTCCTCCCCCTTCCCACCGATTTCACTTTGCAATAAAAGGTCCAGAGCTTCTCCGCAGGTAACATGTTCATGGGTCTTGACATTGGAGTCAAATGTTACTTTCTTTTGGCCCTAAAGCTCAACTCCTTTTCAGATTCACCCCTACAAACAAACCACATCACAATTAATATCAAATACAAAAAGAAGTATTCGCAAAAAAGTTATTTTGCTATAAAATAGAAACAATTGGGAAACAGTTGGGATTTGATAACTGACCGAACTTGTGAAATCTGTTTGGTGTTGGGATTTTCGGAGGTGCCTTGTATCAAAGAGATAACAGATTGCACGGGTTGGTAATCCACAGTTCTTTGCCAAAAAATTCAGAATTCAATTTCAGTTCTTTTTTCATTCAACAAGAATAATTATCAACTCTAGCTCCGTTTGGCTGCTGAGAAAACATAGGAAATTAGAAGGAAACAATCTTTTGACTCTTTAAGAAAATCGGCGTAAAGACTCAACTGCGTTACTTTATTAACTTGACTCTCTGATCCTTTTCAATAACAAAAAGAAAGACCATTAAAAAAAAGTAATAGCAAGAAAAAAGCTTCAATAAAATTGATTCCTTTTAATTATGGCCTTGTCTATATTTCCTTGACCCAACAAACAAACGGAGTATCCTCAGCAACCAAACAAAGGGTTAAGGATAAACACGAAATGGACACCGGAACCTAAGCTGGAAAAAACTACTTACTACGTCATCATGGGGATGAAACTTGTTCAGGCTCTGTTTTTGTTTTCTCCCATCTTTTGTATGACCAAAGCAAACAAGAAAGCAACCCATTTGAGAGGATTTTGGGAATTTGTGGGAAGGGGATTCGTGGGTTTGTTGGCTCTGGTTCGAGGATGCGGACTGGTTCGTGGCCTCGTGGGTGAAGACGACAGGGATGGAGCTTCTCAGGGTTGTGGAGAAGAGAGAACATAGATGGAAATCTCAAAGGAGAGGGAAATCGATTTCGCGGGGTCGAGGAGAATAGGGAACACAGAGGGAAATCGATGGAGCTTCGGTCGTGGAGAAGAGAGAACACAGGGAAATTGAAGGAGAGGGATAGAGAGAAAGGAAAACTCAGAGGAAAACAAAGGGACGAGAGGGACGAGAGGGAAGAGAGAGATGAGAGGAAACACAAATGCGGGAAGGGGAAAGCCAAAGTCTGACCAATGCGATTTCAAAATAAAAACGACTCCGTTTCAATTTTTTGCCACGTCGGATGCGAGGCCGCGGCGAGAACGCGAGGCGGTTGTATACAGCATTTTTCTTTGTCAACAAATCCTTAGAAAATTATCTAAGGTGCTTTATGGGAGATCGACCAAAAGATTGGTCTATCTAGGTTCCCCTAGCCGAATAGTGGTACTACTCTACTCAACACCACTCAACCAAATATGCCCCATTTGAAGCCCTCTATGGGTATCCTCCATTGCGGCTTCTTAGTTATGTGTTGAGAACTGCCCATTTGGAGGCTGTGGAAGTCGGCCTTTGTCTTCAACCCTACCGATTGAATGAAAGAATAAGAGTATGATAACCTAAGAAGGAAAGAATAAGAGTATAGTATCGAAGATTGGGTGTACCTTTGTCTTCAACCCTACCGGTTTAACTCTGTGTCCCACCACCAAAATCTCAAGCTAGCACCCAGGTATTTCGGGTCATTTTCAAGATTGTGCAAAGGATCAGCCTTGTTGCTTATTACTCAATCTGCCAGTCAAAACACAAATATACTCAATATTCCACATCTCACAACTCAAGAAGAGCTTGGGAAATAGGTTCACTCCAGTGCCGATGCTTCCTCATGCTCCCTCCAGTAGATTCCAGGGACATTAAGGATGTAAAAAAAAATTTGGAAAATCAGACCAGACCGGCCTTGGTCCTAAACTGGTTTCTGTGATGGTAAAACTGGTGTGAACAAGTCCAGTTTCGGATCTAAGTTTTTTAGGCTCGGACTAGACCGAACCGGTTCTATATAATATATATTTTAATATTATATATAATATTATTTATATTATATATGATATATATAATAATATAAATTAATTTAAAAATAAACTGAAATTATAAAACTTTAAACTAAAATTGATAAATCACATCAATATTTTTTTATCACTTGAAATAAGTTTAAATTAAAAAAGAAAATCCTAAATATCAAAAGATTTGAATTTATATACCAAAATTGTAAATAAGATCACTAAAATATTATATATGGAAGTAGTAATTGAGCTTCCCATCAACATTGCTATATATGTTCATCATATAATATTATCAACATGCATGCATGCATATATATATATATATATATATTTGTATAACCGGAACGAACTGGACCAAAATTGGTAAAAATCGGATATAACAATTTAGGGAAGTAACTAGTGCGTAATCAATTTTTGAAAATGCAAAATCGGTATATATCAATTCAGTCCTAAATTCTGTTTAAAATGCGGGGCGTGCCTTGTATATCAACATCCTCCTGATTCTGAATTCTATAATACCTTTATTCCCTATGGTTTAAAATTAGAAATTAGGCATCATCTTTTTTGTAGTTTGGAAATGGGTAGTCATGTTGTTGATCCTATTCGTTTCTAAGGCATATATAGTAAAGGAATTAAATTTGTGAGGTGGGTCAGTACTCCTGGCCAAGTTGTTTAAATGGTTGCAATTTAGGTATATGTTGAGGCTTCATCAATTATTAATGCTAGCGATTGGACAAGACGTTTGAGAATGCAGAAGTGTCAGATTTGTAGTGCTCTATACCGTGCAGCACATTAATTATGAGATAGAACTACTCTTCATCCAGGCTGTGCAAAAGAGATCAGCTAAGCAATTCCAGATTTAACTAAAATAAAATTTCCCTTGGCTTAACATCAACCGACCTTAGCAGTGTTCCTTTACATTTTTCCACAAATTTCTAATATTACAATATCGACCGCTTGTGTGTGTAAAAAAGTGTATAATATATTTCTAATATTACGTACAGAAGCAAAAGTTTAAAATTTTATAAAAATCTACGATATGTCATTTACAATTCTTTCTTCTTCTTCTTCTTCTTCTTCTTCTTTTTTTTTTTTTTTTTTTTTAAAGAAGAGCCGGCAGCCACCCACATAGCAGCCCCGTCCCAAGTTTATTAATAACCCTCACTTGTGGCGGAGGAAAACCGTGGTTACAACCCAAGACCTGGGGGATACAGAAAAAACCAAAACCCAAGCCTTAAAAACCAAACAAAAAACTCAAAAACAGAACAAGGCCCTAGAAAAGCAAAGAGAAGAACCGCAAAACAAGACCTGCAAAAGACAACCTGCACGAACAAAGATAAAGATAAGAAAACAAAGTGCAGAAAGAGACATACCTGGAGAAAAAACGTGCCCAAGAAAACTAACAACCTTTTCGCATTTTCCGTATATAAGGGAAACCTCCTTTGTCCATCCGGATAATACCTCTAATATGAGTAGACAGATCTGATAAAGAGAACCAGGAACCAGTTTGCCCACTGGCACCCAATTTGGCAAAACCATCCGCTACTGAATTACATTCTCTATAGCAGTGTACTAGAATGACTTGAAGCCCAGCTAGACGATCTTGAATTTCATCCCAATAATCTTCCATGTACCACAAGCCACAACGCTTATTCCTCAACCAGTTGAGTACTAACATAGAGTCAAGCTCAATTTCCACGGATAAGAAACCCATTAAATCAATATGTCGAAGCCCATGAAGTAATCCCATCAGCTCTGCATGATTATTAGAGTTATGTCCAGTTTCAATCGCAAAACCACAAAGCATGTCCCCATTATCATCCCGAATAATACCGCCCGCACCCGAAGGTCCTGGATTACCCAGAGAATAACCATCTACATTCAATTTCACCCAACCCTGCTTAGGATACTTCCATTTGACTGGAATAACAATCTCTTTCCTCATAACATTAATAGACAGGTTAAAGCAATGAAGAATTCTTTTATCTTGCTTAGAGAGCAAATTAACATCCTTAAGTTTTAAAGCAATCCAGGATACCCAATATTTGATAGAACACCAAACCTGTTGAACTGATTCCATCAATCCTTCCATCCTAGCCTTACATCGCCGAACCCATAAACGCCAAGTAATGATTGCCGGAAGAATACCCAGCAATTGACCAGAGCGAGTAGAATTTTTTGCCCGCCTATACCAACACTCCACACTCTTTGACGCCAAGACCAACCGTTCCTCCAAGGAACTCCAATCACCACCGAACAAATACGCCAAATTTTTTCAGCAAAGTCACCTCTCGCAAGACTGTGATTAAGATCTTCATACTCAAAATTGGAGCAGCAATCGTAGCGGGAAGCAATAGGAATACCAATTCTGCGGATTCTATCATCTACCGGAAGACAATCATGAAAGGCCTTCCACATAATAATCGACATATTTTTAGGAAGGGCGGAATGCCAGACCCATTTTGCCCAAGGGAAATCTGGGCCCCTCGTGCGAATACAATTCCATGCACTTTTAGTAGAAAAATGCCCATCAGCATTAGGGAGCCAAATCAGAACATCCTTCCCATTATTAACATGACCCAGTTGCAAAATCAGATCCTCGGCTTTTTGATGACCAACCAACCGAGTTAAAATGTCCATATCCCAGCCCAATCCAGATTTACAATCTTTTATTTTAAGATTCGGTTGATCAGAAATCTGAATATGATTACAAAGAGGGGCATCATCCGCCCACTTATCAAGCCAAAAATGGAGATTTCCCTCCCGTACTTTCCATTTTGAATTGGCTTGCACTAAAGGAATATTGTGCAGAATCATCTTCCAAAATAGAGAACCTTTCATATTGTCCACTATAGAAATATGTTTATCACCAACATATTTAGCATGAAAGAAATTGGACCAAAGAGAATTACCTGTCAAAAAGTTCCNTAGGTTCAGTTTTCAGCCATGCTAATGGACTCATAATACCACGTTAATTAGATATGGAATCCATAATTCTAAATATATGAGTAGGGAATAATACGTTCTTGGATCGATTTAATATTTATCCTTGGATATTTCCATAGATTTTTCCTCAAACAACGGTCGGTCTTCATGGATTCTTCGTCTGATTTTGATCTTGTGAATTAACACACGTACACAGGGATTTTACTTATTTATTGGGGGCATGAACAATAACAAGCTTGTGAATCTCTACTAAAAATGAAAGAAATAATAAAATTATGATCAGTTGGATTGCAACTATCAGTTCTTTAATATCCAGATTTTTATTTTAAATTTTATTATATCTCTCTACTTCTAATTAATTACCTAAAACTCCATTTTAATTTTCGGATCATGGTGAAACAAAGATATTCCACTGTCAACTACTAGTTACTGATTTCATGCGCACTTAATGGATAAAAGTATGATCCTCGATTATTAAAAAAAAGTCCTATTTCTTAATGAAGGATTATTTATCCTATATATACATGATTTTACTTTCCTAGACTACAGTAAATTTATCTTCCATGCACATATGTTGTAAAAAATAGCGAAAAAAATATGTGAAAAGCAAAAATAAAATAATAAATATTAGTAAAGTATTGTCAAATACGTACCTTCAAACTTGTTCTGGCCAAGAAATAAGTACGTAAGCATAGTTAAATTCCCTATCTCTGGGGGTAGTCTTCCTATGAAATTATTATTAAACATATCTAAAAATTGCAGCTTTGTACACTTCAGCAACGAGGATGGAATTGTACCTGTGAAATATTTAAGATCCAAAAATTAATTTTGGAGTTTGCAAACCAACTAAAGAGTATAATAGTAGTCAATCGATCATTTAAACCTAAACATATGTACCTTCAAAGTTGTTCTCATAAAGGGATAATGATCGAAGCATGGTTAAGTTCCCTAATTCTGGGAGTACGCCAGAGAAATGGTTATGGGAGATATTAAGAAATTGTAAGTTGGACAGATGATCAAACATATACGTCGGTAGTCCACCAGATAACTCGTTATCACCGAGGTGAATGTATTGTAGTGAAGACGCATTGAAGTCAAGGGAGGTTAATGAACTTGAAAGCTTATTTGAATGGAGGACAATTTGTTGCAAGGTAGGCATCTTGAATATAGAGGATGGTATGGAGCCTGAAAGCTGGTTATATGCAAGATTAATCCGCTGTAATGATGATATGTTAGATAGAGACTGTGGAATTTCTCCACTGAATTTATTAAAACTCGAGTCTAAGAATTGCAACCGATAAAGACGAGACAACTCATTTGGCAATGAGCCATGAAAACTATTGTTGCTTATGTTTAGACTGACCAGGAACGAAAGATTTCCAATGTGCGGAGGAATGGTACCTTCAAGGTTCATGTAGGAAAGGTTTAAAGCTTTGATTCGGAGATGTTTAGAACCACAGGTAACACCGACCCAAGTGCAAATAGGAGTGTTGGAGGACCAGTTGCTTATCAAAATATGGTGAGGGTCCTTGAAAGAAACGTAAGCTTTCAATGCAAGAAGAGCAGATTTATCAGTGGTAACGTTTAGAATTTCTGTATTAGCAAAGCTAAATGGATAAGATTTTAGCAAAAGCAGCGTCAGAGAAAGGAGGAAGAGGAAAGAAGTTGGGTCCGCCATGAGTAATAGCGTATGGTGTTGTTGCAGTGAGAGGATCGAAGAACAAGGGAGATCTCACAGCTTGTATTTGAAGAGATTCCATCGTCCTAAAATTCCGATTAGGAGAGAAAAGTGGGTCCACAAAAAGAAACAAATCAATTCGAGCCGGCCACGGCCACTTTAAACTTATAAAACTTGGTATTCATCAATATTTTACTGAATTTTTCTTCGTTAAAAAATGATGACATCTTAATTCATATTTAAAAATTTGAAGAAAATATAATATTATATATATTCATTGATAATGAATATATATATGCAACAATTTATCCGTAGAAAGACGAGAGTAGTTCTGCAGTTCATCAAAAACTTTATAGTGTTATAAAATTAAAAGATAAATAATATTACAAGAGAAAGAATTGGTATTTAATGCAAGACTTCTTCATATACAAGTGAATGATACACATATATAAGAGTACAAAAAAATTTAGGTATAACTTAAATCTTAATTGACGGCTAAGGGCAGTCAATTATGACGGCTAAGGGCAGTCATAATAGCCATAGCCGTCATAATTGACGGCTAAGGATAGTCAATTATGATGGATAAGGGTGGTCATAATTAACGGCTAAAGATGGTTTTAATTGATGGCTAAATATAGTCCTAATTGATGGCTAAAGATATTCATACAAATCCGTTTATAACACTCCCTCTTTGGATGACCATACATAAATAATATGCCTACCTCGAAAACATTGCCAAGGAAAAATCCAGTGGAAAAAAATCAATGGTGAAGGAAAAATAGTATAATATTCATGTGTATCACCAGTGTTTTAAGATTGCCTCATTAAAACCTTGCAAAGGAAAATTCAGTAGAATAAAACCCTAGCGAAGGAAAAAGAGTACAATCAGCACAAGTCTTCAAGATATTACTCTCTCTGAAAAGTGCATGATAATAGCTCTTTAAGTATCCGCATTCCAATGTTCTGCACAATCTTCTTAAATGTTGCAATTGGTAATGTTTTAGTGAATAAATCTGCCAGATTATCACTTGACCGTATTTGCTTGACATTAATTTCACATTTCTCCTCACAAACTACAATGATCTCTCTATGTGGATCTGAAAGATAACTTGCATCCGCATATCCAACTAATTGTGGACTTGATCCATGTTGATAAAATAATCTCATATCAATCGTATCTCAGAGGTAACGAATGACATGTTTAATACCATTTCAATATCTTCGAGTTGGTGCAGAACTATATCTTGCAAGTAAATTAACTGAAAATGTAATATCAGACCGAGTGCAATTTGCAAGATATATCAGAGCTCCAATTGCGCTGAGACAAGGTACTTCAGGACCAAGAATTTCTTCATCCTCTTCACAAGGACGAAATGGATATTTCTGCACATCAAGTGATCGAATAACCATTGAAATACTCAGGAGATAAGTTTTATCCATATAAAAATTCTTCAAGACTTTATAGTGAAAGGTCTTTTGCGTTGATGCATCTCAATATTGTGTACCAACTCTTTAAATGATGTAGTTGGTAATATTTTGGTAAACAAATTTACTATCTTGATTCAAAATCATTTTAACATTAAATTCACTACTCTTCTAGAGTTGTGCTCTTCTGGAATTCTTATAAATAACATAGTTAGTGGAGAAGTCATGAAAATTAAGCCGCCAACCCCCATATTCAACAAAAACGGTAGCCACATTTTTAGACCAAACAAGCACCACAAGATTTTACAACTCTTCTGTACCTGTCAGGCGCTGCAGGGCTATGATGCTACATCTCTTGTGTCTTGTAAAGAGGTGTTTTACAAGAGAGGCTGTGAAGCAATATAAATGTTTTGTTCTTTCTTTTACTCACCTGAGGATATTGCTCTTATGATAGGAGCAGAGATTCATTTTTCCGAAAGAAGTTATTTTGATGTCGTTTCAGAATCAAGATTTCTTAGTGTTCAATATTCTATCTCTGTTACGACCATGTCTCGGAGGTTGTTAGCTAAAGTGAATGAGGTTAACCAACTCAATAATAAAATATCTTAATTGTATTAGGAGCTCTTTGCGAAGAGTTGTAAGATTAAGAAATTGAAGGAGGAGAATAAGGCGCTAAAACAGTATGCCCGTGATCTTCAGGATCAGCAGCAACAGATATTTGAAGAAGTCCAAAGACTTAGATAATAAGGATAATTTGCATTTAATCTCGCCACGGATATCTGAAAAAGTCTAACTTCTAAGAGAATAGGGGCAAGTTGTTTTTAATTTCACGGCTTAGTGAATAACTACAGGATATCCGTGTTTAATATATCATCTATCAATATATGTAATTTTATCTTACTTTCATAATTTTTCTCTATAAAATAAATATTAAGTTCATCTTCATTCGCATCTCATCTTCTTCACTTTTATGTAATTAGTCTGCATTCTTACTCTGCAATCTCTCTCAGCATTCTTACTCTGCAATGGCCCAGCAATCTTCTTCTGATCAACATATGAGGTATTCTACACCTCGTTCATCAGTTGTTTCTGCTTCTACCAAAGGTGTTATAATGGAATACAATAATGATCTAACTAATAAGTTAGATGATGATGCTATCTACGAGTTTGTGAGTCTCGCTACCTGTTACTTATCAACCATTGTAGCATTTTGTCAGCGATTGCAATCCAAAACTTGTGAGGTTGACAAACTCAACGAGAAAATTTCTATACTTTAGCGACTTCTTCTACAGTCCAACATGAAAGTAAGAGCAATAAAGAAAGAAAATATGAATTTAAAATCATTGTTTGACTTTTCTTTTCGATTGCCTATTCCTTTAGACAGAGATGCCATGCAAATTTTTAAAAAGTAAGATCGTTTAAAAAATGAAGTGAGGAGCCTCAAATTTCTATAATTTTTTTTCGAGATAATAAAATAATATTTCTCAAATATTCATATTGTGTTTCTATCTTCTTATAGATATTTTGTGTGCTCCATTTTATTTCTCCTTTAATCATGCACATTTCTTACAAAATCGTAATATGAATCTGAAATACTAATTGCATTTAAGAGATTGTATTTTAGAACTAATAATTTCATTCATCTCCCCCTCGATGCCAAAAGGATTTGTGATTTATATTTCAAATATATGCAGTTTTCATGAGCTCTTCTGGAATCTCAATGACATTTAAATCATCTATATAAACTACAATAAAAACTCATCTAGATATTAAAAATATATGGAAAACAGCTTATTTCACATATGTTTGGATTGTTTTAGATCATATAAGGATTTTTGAAACTTGATAAAATAAGTACTTTAAGACTATATGTTTTATGCATTCATATCTAATGATCCATATAAATATGCAGTTAATCATGCATATCCAAACTCTCGGTAACTATCAAGCTAATAAAAACTTTAATATAATTTCATCAACTTCAAAAGTATATCAATATTATTTCTGTGAGAAACCGACTCGTGATTTATATATCACATTTTCATTTTATTTTTATAAATACTCACTGAAATTCAACAAGCATCACATCTTAGGTGTTTGGACTACAATTCTATATGTATTACATTTTACTAGTGATATCAATTCTATATAAATTGTTTCTTTCTATTTTAACCAATATTTTTACGTCGGTATTCTTTAATGGTTCTTGGCTCACTTTCTTCATTACTTCTGGTAATGTCAAGTGCCATCTTATATAAAAATATGTTGTCGACAACGGTTTTATTTCTATCCAGAATTTTTCCAATACTCATAAAAATGTATCAAGATCTCGTTATTTTCAGGTACCTGTCCCTTTTCAAGAGAAGACATTTCATAAACAACATCTTCAGGAGTTTCTTCTTCAAGAGGATTATTCTTTAGGAAATACTTTTCAGGAGGATTATACTCTTCATGAGTATTTATTACGAGAGAATTTTATACAAAAAGTTTAGATGTATCTTATTACTTGTTTTGTGTGTATGGCTTCTTTAGAAGCACTAATTTCTTTTTTTGTGCTTTTCTCTTTTGGGATGCATTATCTTTTGTATCAATAGATCTCCCACGATTTTAGACATGTCTTATATTTATTAGAATGCTAAATTTCTTAATTGTCCTACGAGGATTTCAATCCTCGCTGGAATTTTAGCAGCTAGAATATGAGACATTTTTATCTTATTACATCCATAAATTAATTATCATCTAAACTTCTAGTCCACCTATGATAATCAAGATAACGTCGAATTATTTCATTTTATTTGCTTCTAGCAAATTTTTCTCTCCGCTCATGGTGGGAAGACTTTATAGTAAAAGAATCTTTTGATTTTTTTATAGACATCCATATGAAAATTATTCGACTTATCGTAATTGATTTCGGATGATCAAGTTAATCATGAAAAACATACAAATATTTTGAATCATATCATTTTTTATGCATCATAATATTTGATTTAATAGTTGTATAATATCATTTCAAAGAAAAAGCTAGTAGTTTTTCCTATACGAGATTCTGGCCCGAAATCATAGAAGTACTATAAAGATATTCATTACCACTTCCAAACTCTTGGTTTCTTTTTAAAAAGTGTACCATTCGCTTCTGAAAATGATATAAATCCAATACCATTCACTTCAGGGAATGATGGGAACTAGTAGGACATGACTAATGATTTCTTAACAAAAACTCATTATTTTACTTAGCCACTAGAAGATAAGATATAAGTTTAAAATATTTTATAAACTTTCACACTCGATATTACTACTTCAGAAGCACATTTGAGGCATTCGTTTTAAATATATATTCTGTAGTGACTTTTCTCTACATAGTTTCAATTTTGTAACTTTAGGTACATTAATCATAACGAGCTTTTGAGAGGATCCTGATCTTTTGGTACATGTATCACTCCCTTAAACTATCTTATAGAATTAATAGATTTTTTATTATAAAATACTCAATAAAATTATTGGTTTAGGACGATCCTTCAAGGATGCTCCATTTTTATTTCAAGATGAATTTTATCATCAATAATTCATAACAAGTATAAAAAAATAAACAGAACTTGTATATAAATTATGTGAATAAAAATAAACAGAACTTGCATATAAATTATGTGAATAAAAATTAACCACAGATATAACTGAAATGTAAATTGTGAAAATTTTAATTCACTATAGATATAACTGAGATGTAAATTATGTGAACAAACGTAGAATTTTATCAAGTAATAATAAAGAATATAATCTTTAATACTCACTTTGGGGATTGTAAATAATATATTGAAAAATTTACTTGAAGTAGAAGACCACTAGCTTCAGAATCAACAGAATCTCGTGCTGATAACGTGTTATGAAACTAAAAGAGAAATGGAATTGTAAAAGGAAGAGTTGTTATTCAATGCAAAACTTATTCACATACAAATGAATGATAGTCATATATATAGGAGTATAAAAGAGTTTAGGTATAGCTTAAGTCTTAATTGACGATTAAAGGCGGTCAATTATGACGGTTAAGGACAGTCATAATTGATGATTAAATATGTTTTTAATTAATAGTTAAATATGATCTTAATTGGTTATAAAATATGGTCATACAAATTCATTTATAATATATAAAAGGTTGCAAATGGTTTAATTATTACAAGTACCAGATTTTTATTTAGAGTTATTTTACAGAGTATATAGAGTCTAGGGGTGTTTTGAGAGTTTCTACTGATAAGTACATTTTGCACTTTTGTGCAAAATAAGTGCAAAATAAGTGCATTTCGCACTTTTTTATTTTTTGTATTGTTTTCAAGCACTTTTAAAATTAACTTTTTTTAAAAAAAAATTTCAAACTCATTAAAAAAAAATTTTCTGAACCATTAAATAAAAAAAGTTAAATCTATAAAAATTTTCGAGAAAACATATCGGTGGCTTACATATTTTTATATCACCTCACTTAAATGATAATATTTGATTTGTAGGATTCAAATTATTTTCAGTTTGATATCAGAATTTTTCTTTTTTATATGTGTTTGAACTAACTAATTAATTAAATGATGTAGTTCGTCAATAATACAAATTGGAAAATATATATAATTTCAATAATGACATTTATTTCTTCTAAAAATGAATAAATCAATTAAAACTTCATGAATAAATTCAAAATTCGTTTAAAATACTATTTATGAATACATATGAAATAAAACTCAATAATAAACCAATTCAACTAGCTCGATAACATCTCAAGCTTCAGCAATATAAAATTCACAACGTTAAATGACAAAATAGTTGAAGGCTTTGTAATTTTCCCATAAAGATCAGTGAAACGGGACAGGACGGAGAATACCAAACGCACTAATTATTTTTTAACATCTTTAATTATTAAGAAAAAATTTTAAAAATATAGATATTTTATTAATAGTCACTTCTTTAACTATTAAATAAAATAAAAAATTAAAAAAATTAAATATAAAATAAGTAATAAATAAATAATAAAATATTAATAATCCTATCATTTTTCATTTGTGGGATGATTTTGGAATAGGGCCAGCCTTGCAAGTGGTCCTTATCCATCAACACGAAACATCATAACATGATTTGAAACTGATAAGTCTACAATTTAGACCTTTTGGAGTGCGTATACCACTCGAAGTGGAAAATAAACTCAAGCCGACGGCCAATGGTTATTTGCCCAATGGTAGGGTCACCATTGTAAATGTGGAAACACGAAGTTTCAACTAACAAGACTGAGGTAATTACTCGCGCGACTTTAAGGTTGCCGTGCACCATTTAAGGGGTTAGAAAATGTAGATATTCCACTCAAAATAAACTACAACTTTTAATTAATGGTCATGTCTTTTGCATTAACCAGAGGTCTAAAAATAAGGGGTTTATGTGGTCCCCATGAATTTGACAAAATGGATATGACAAAGGTAATGCCTAGTATATTACTCCAAAAATCTCTATTGACATGTAATCAACAACCTTATCATCATCTAATTAAAGACGAGGTAAATGCCATAATCAAAGTAGGGATTTTTTTCTTAATTTTTTTGATAATTTTATGACATGTTTTAAAAGATTCAACTATTTTTTAAATTTCTTTAAATATTTTAAAAATAAAATATAAAAATATAAAATCTTTAAAAAATTACTTCATTAAAAATATCCATATAATATATATTCTATCAAAAATATCCATAGAATTTATAAAAGACACTATCACATCTGATTAAAAATTATAAAGGACGGTGCCTGTAGCACCGTTGGTGGCTACAGTTAGGTAAAAAAAAATTATTTTGTTTTTTTTCTCAACTTAATTTTTAAAACATTTAAATATTTTTAAAAAATATAAAAATTTATAATAATATTAAATAATTTTTTTAATTATTAAAAAAAAAATTGGCCCGCAATGCCTCCAGTGGAAGGTCAATTATAAATATAGAGTGTGTGATGTGATAGTGGCCGACTGACGCAAAACTCTTTATTCAAAGGCTTGACTCCAAACTATCGTCCCATCGAATTTACTGTACGTGTAGGTTAAGCCTTGCGCGTTGGTCCTCTGTACTGGGTCCCATGAAATGGACTCACTCCCGTTGTTGCCCGTTGCCACTTTTGACGTCTTGCGTTGAATACCGGAGGGAGATCAAACAACTGTTTGGTAGTCATCTTTTGTTAGAAGAAAATTTTAAACATAAGTCTACATATCTCGTATTGTTATAAAATTAATAAAAAAAGAGAGCGAAAGGTAAAGAGAGAAAAAGAAAGAGATAAAAAAAAATTATAAGAGAAAGAGTTGTTTTTCAATATAAAATTTAATGCATATACAAGGGAATGATACCTATATATATATGAGTACAAATAAGTAGGTATAACTTAAGTCTCCATTTATAACTAAATATAGGTTTTAATTAATGGCTCAATAGTCTTAATTAGTGGCTACATATTGATCTTAATTGATGATTCAATAGTCTTTTTTTTTTTTTAAAGAAGAGCCGGCAGCCACCCACATAGCAGTCCAGTCCCAAGTTTATTAATAACCCTCACTTGTAGCGGAGGAAAACCGTGGTTACAGCCCAAGACCTGAGGGATACATAAAAAACCAAAACCCAGGCCTTAAAAACTAAACAAATAACTCAAAAACAGAACAAGGCCCTATAAAAGCAAAGAGAAGAACTGCAAAACAAGACCTGCAAAAAACAACCTGCACGAACAAAGATAAATATAGGAAAACAAAGTGCAGAAAGAGACATACCTGGAGAAAAACCGTGCCCAAGAAACCTAACAACCTTTTCGCATTTTCCGTATATAAGGGAAACCTCCTTTTTCCATGCGGATATTACCTCTAATATGAGTAGACAGATCTGATAAATAGAACCAGGAACCAGTTTGCCCACTGGCACCCAATTTGGCAAAACCATCCGCTACTGAATTACATTCTCTATAGCAGTGTACTAGAATGACTTGAAGCCCAGCTAGACGATCTTGAATTTCATCCCAATAATCTTCCATGTACCACAAGCCACAACGCTTATTCCTCAACCAGTTGAGTACTAACATAGAGTCAAGCTCAATCTCCACGGATAAGAAACCCATTAAATCAATATGCCGAAGCCCATGAAGTAATCCCATCAGCTCTGCATGATTATTAGAGTTATGTCCAGTTTCAACCGCAAAACCACAAAGCATGTCCCCATTATCATCCCGAATAATACCGCCCGCACCCGAAGGTCCTGGATTACCCAGAGAACAACCATCCACATTCAATTTCACCCAACCCTGCTTAGGATACTTCCATTTGACCGGAATAACAATCTCTTTCCTCATAACATTAATAGACAGGTTAAAGCAATGAAGAATTCTTTTATCTTGCTTAGAGAGCAAATTAACATCCTTAAGTTTTAAAGCAATCCAGGAGACCCAATATTTGATAGAACACCAAACCTGTTGAACTGATTCCATCAATCCTTCCATCTTGGCCTTACATCGCCGAACCCATAAACGCCAAGTAATGATTGCCGGAAGAATACCCAGCAATTGACCAGAGCGAGTAGAATTTTTTACCCGCCTATACCAACACTCCACTCTTTGACGCCAAGACCAACCGTTCCTCCAAGGAACTCCAATCACCACCGAACAAATACGCCAAATTTTTTCAGCAAAGTCACCTCTCGCAAGACTGTGATTAAGATCTTCATACTCAAAATTGGAGCAGCAATCGCAGCGGGAAGCAATAGGAATACCAATTCTGCGGATTCTGTCATCTACCGGAAGACAATCATGAAAGGCCTTCCACATAATAATCGACATATTTTTAGGAAGGGCCGAATGCCAGACCCATTTTGCCCAAGGGAAATCTGGGCCCCTCGTGCGAATACAATTCCATGCACTTTTAGTAGAAAAATGCCCATTAGCATTAGGGAGCCAAATCAGAACATCCTTCCCATTATTAACATGACCCAGTTGCAAAATCAGATCCTCGGCTTTTTGATGACCAACCAACCGAGTTAAAATGTCCATATCCCAGCCCAATCCAGATTTACAATCTTTTATTTTAAGATTCGGTTGATCAGAAATCTGAATATGATTACAAAGAGGGGCATCATCCGCCCACTTATCAAGCCAAAAACAGATATTTCCCTCCCGTACTTTCCATTTTGAATTGGCTTGCACTAAAGGAATATTGTGCAGAATTATCTTCCAAAATAGAGAACCTTTCATATTGTCCACTATAGAAATATGTTTATCACCAACATATTTAGCATGAAAGAAATTGGACCAAAGAGAATTACCTGTCAAAAAGTTCCAGGCTAATTTCATGTGTAGAGAAGTTTGCACATCATGAATACTGCGAATGCCCAACCCTCCTTCCGATACAGGCTTACAACTGTCCATCCAAGAACGCCATTTTTTCTTAGCCTTGCCATCTTTCACACCCCAAAAAAAGGTACTAATGATTTTTTGGAGTTTCTCAATCACGGTTTTAGGAGTCTTCAAAATAGAAAGACTGTGAACAGGAATGCTTTGTAATACATGTTTAATAAGAATCAAACGTGACCCGCTAGATAATAATCTGGTTTGCCACCCTTCCAATCTAGCCTGTACTTTAGCGATCAAATCATCAAAATGAGCAATCTTCATTCTACCAGAAATAATAGGAACACCCAAATATTTAAAAGGAAATCGTCCTTCTGTAAAACCTGTGAGCCGAAGAAGATCCCTCCGTCTACTATAAGATACCTGCGAAGAGAAAAAAATAGAAGATTTGTTTTTACTTACCACTTGCCCCGACCACTGTTCATACTTCCTCAACACCTTAGTAATAGCTTTCAGAGAAGCCTTTCCGCCATTACAAAAAATCACCATATCATCTACATAAAGAAGGTGAGAAATAATAGGAGTATTCCTGGGGTGATAAAAAGGAACGATCTTACCCCTTTGTATCTGATTTTTTAGCATCCTCGAAAAAATTTCCTCCACAAGAATGAATAAATAAGGAGAAATGGGGTCACCTTGTCGCAACCCACGACCACCTTTGAAAAAACCTTTAGGAACCCCATTCATGACTACAGAGAACCAGGGATTAGTGATACAGTGACAAATCAACTGGCAAAAAAAATCCGAAAAACCGAAAGCTTTGAGAACATGTATAAGAAAAGACCAGTCCACCGTATCATAAGCCTTTGCCATGTCAATCTTCAACGCAACATTCCCCCCATGAGCTGGTTTATTAATAGAATGGATCATCTCTTGTGTCAAACTGATATTTTCAAAGATACTACGACCCAGAATGAAGGCTCCTTGCTCAGGAGAAATAATTTTAGCAAGCAGGGGTGATAGACGATTAACCATAATTTTAGTGCATATTTTATAGAACACATTGCACAGGCTAATCGGCCTAAACTTATCAAAACTCTTCGGATTATCTACCTTAGGTATTAAAACCATGAAAGTAGCATTAAAAAACTGAGGAAGAGCCATACCACGGAAGAATTCTGCCACTGCTTCAACAACATCGACACCCACAATATGCCAACAAGATCGATAGAAGCCCGACCCAAACCCATCTGGGCCCGGACTACTATCTTCCAGAATGGAACAAAGAGCATCATAGATTTCCTGAGAAGAAGGAACCCGAGAAATGAGATCATTCTCAGTCTGAGAAATAATAGGTTGGACTAAATCCCCCAGATTAGGTTCTTGACCTCGGGTACCAGCCTGCAAGAATTGAGAAAAATAGGATATAGCCCCTTCATGAATCTGCTCTGGTGAGGAAAGGATAGTTCCATCCTCTAGTTTCATCTCTATAATCTCTTTATGATTACGGCGACTAACAGCACGGAAAAATATAGAATTGGCTTCACCCTTCTGAATCCATCTTTGTTTAGCAAGATTGGCTAAACGCTGTTCTTCCCTGTCTAACCACGTTGAAAGTTCCAGCTGGGTGGCAACAAGATCATCCTCCACATCGTTAGAATAATTAGATTGCAGTTGAACTTCCAAGTCCTTTATCCGATTCTCAAGCTCCGCTATATGAGATTCAGTTCTACCAAAAATTTGCTTGTTCCAAACTCTCAAAACAATTTTTAGTCTTTTAATTTTATTAACAAGCATATGTAAACGTGACCCCCCAACAACTTCACCATTCTAGGAATTCAAAACACAATAAAAAAAATTAGCATGAGAAATCCACATATTCTGAAATTTAAAAGAAGGGAATCCATACCGTACAAGCTGATTTTTCAGATAGATCGCCATAGGTGCATGATCAGAAGAGGTGATCGCCAAATATTCCATATTAGCATCGGGAAAAACTGCAAGTGCAGCTGTATTAAGAAAACACCGATCAAGACGCACCCAGTGCCTGGAATTTCCTGACTGACCGTTACACCAAGATAGAGAATTTCCACGAAAAGGCATATCAAGAATCCCACAAGAATCCACCCAACCATTAAACTCCTCCATGGCCAATACCAGTCGTGGCCTCCCACCTCGTCTTTCCGAATCATTTCTAATAATATTAAAATCTCCAAGCACCATCCAAGGGGAATTATGGGTATTAGCATCCATCAATGAACTCCAAAGACGTCTTCGCTCCAAGTAGGAGCATTTCGCATAAACAAAAGTCACACGAAAATTATTTAGACTCTTAATAAGGACAGTCAAAAATTGATCGCCCATAGAATCCACAACAAGATTTAAATCCTGAGACCAAAACAACCATAATTTTCCACCTTCATCAACATTAGAACCACAATAATCAAAACCCAATCTATCACGCCACGTGTCTAAACGAGAATTATTCGCCATAGGCTCAGCAATCGCAAGGATTTTAGGATGGAGTTTTGAAATCAGTTTTTTAAGCCTCTTTCTCGATGTACCAACCCCCCGAGCATTCCAATATAAATATGGTAAAGTCATAAATTAAGACGAGAGGGCTTGCTAACAACCCTAGATGAACCCCTTAATTTAGTACCTTTCCTCTTCTGTTCTTTTGTCAACTGAATATCCAAGTCCAATGCCACAAGTTTTTGTTTAGCTATATGTTCCACGACTTCTTCTGACTCTGTGTCTGAGTATACTTGACCATCAGAGCAGTCATATTGACGTTCCATGTCTGTATTTATAGGATCATTTCCTTCCTGGACCGCGGTACCATTAATTAACTGAATGATTTGGTTGCCCGTTTGAACTACGTCAACGAGAGTATACCCAGGTTTGAAAACATCCATATCCGGCATAAATTCCGTTACCGACTCTTGTTGTTCAATTGACTGCCGTGAGCCTTCAAGCATCAAATCTTCCTGTATCCCCTCCATAGTATCGGTTTGCTTATTAACAACTATAGTATCATCAATAGGTAATTCAGAATTTAACTGGGTTACTTCTAAGTCATTGGGATTTTCTGCATCAGACTGTACAACCTCTCCAACTTCTACCTCTTTATTATGATTCCCCCTTTCCGAATTTTCCAGATTTAACTCCTTAGATGAGGTCCCTGTTTCTTGAATCAACTGTTCACCCATCTTACTAGACTCACCCTTTTGCATAAATTCGGTATTGTACTCTTCCTTTTTTTCCTTTATCACCCAGGTGAGACTCGGCTGTTCTTTCTCCAGATTTACATTCGATTGAATACTCTGTTTTTTCTGTTCCCGTTTGCATGTCTTGGCATTATGTCCTTGAACATGGCATCTTAGACAATAAGCAGGAAGAGTCTCAAATTCTATGGTTTGATAAAAGCTTTGAGGATTTCTGGGTGTACCTATCCACAATGCAGTGATCGGTTCTTTAGTGACATCCATTTCTACACAAAGTCTGGCTCCGTCGGTGCGAGTTGCACATCGTGTGGGATTATCCCTCTTGAGAAATCTGCCAAAAGGAGCCGTGATGCTTCGTAAGAAAGACTCGTGGTAGACGTTTGGAGGAAGACCCGGCAGTGTTATCCATACCGACACATGAACCGGTTCTTGATCTTCATGAAATTCAGTGGACCAGTGAAAAACTTTGTAAGGAACTCCATTAATATCACAACTCCCGTGCAAATGCCTTTACAAAATCATCCTCCACCGAGAGACGAAAAACATGTTTCGTGGTTTACGCATCGCTGAAACAATCGGTTGGTGCGACAATCCCCATCGGGCTCTGATGAATGAATGAATGGCATCTAGGGATGGTCTTTGCCGAAGGAACTTTAAAACCAGAGAGAACTGGAATGGTGCAGCCGATCTGTCCAATTCATCTTTTGAAAAAACTACGCATACTTCACCGTCCACAGTTTTATGGGATCTAAATGGAACCACTACCTCAGGAATGGGTTGAGGAGTTTCTAAAACCATATCTGCAAATGATATGGGGCGTGTAGCAGTGTCCGAATTGGCCTGGAGGCCATCGGCGGCAGCCATGCATGAAGAAACCCTATGTGCTCACGTTGATGCTTTACCTCTATTGTGCTTCAGTTTTTTTTTTTTTTTATTATTATTATTATAATGGTCTAATTCGAGAAAAATTCAAATAGTAAAAATAATCATGACAACACTTTCGTAGCTTTTCAACATGGAGGGTGTGTGACAGAAATTTTCTACTTATCTATTTACATACTTTGATGTTGTGATGGATAGATAATCATAATTAGTTTATCTATTGATTGGCCAGCCCTTTTATTTGCAAATTTTCAAGCGTTGTTCTTTTCCCTACTTCATTAAAGAAGATAATCTTTCATAAATATAAAAAGATAAAAAGTTTGAATTCATTAAGAATTACACCATAAACTATTGATCGCTTGGCATAATTTAATTTATAGGATTTAAATTTCAAAATTTATTTTTCAAATCAAACTATGCCACGCTAATGGTTTGTAATGTAAAAACTTTTAAATATATAAAAATTGTTATAAACCGACTTGTATGAGCATTTTTATCCGTCGTAATAGTCGTCATAATTGACCGTTTTTAGCCGTCAATTATGATCGTCCATAGCTATCATAATTGACCGTCCTTAGCCGTCAATTATGATAGCCAAGACCTCATTTGTACTTCTATATATATGGGTATCCTTCAAGGTTTTCAATATTAAATCCTACGCATTCTTTCATCTCTTTTTCCCTTTCTGTCTCTTTGTCTTTCCCTCTCTCTTTTCATTAGTTTCATAACAAAAATAATATTTTACAAATAATTATCTTTATTTTTTGTTATTAAGAATTTATTAATATTATGTAATATAAATAATATGAAATTATGCTCTTAATAGATATAATATTAATTGGAAAACGTAGCCATCCAATTCTTCTCACAGGAGACCTAGGCCAACATGTTTGAGAAATACTATAATATAAAGGAAATTTCATAAAAGAATCCCACGTATTGATAATGTACTGAATACTCAAAAGCCGCTTGATGTTATGTTGAAACTTGATAAACGAAACCCTAGTGAGAGAAACTCTCCCTTCTCTCTAGGAAACAATCTCAAGGAATCCGGTTAGAGGGAGGTGGGAGCTTCGGCTCCTCCCTCCCTCCCCTCTATTTTTCATGCTAGTTTTAGGGTGGTTTTATCGTTCAATAAGTTGTTGGCCGTGTCTTGTTGGGAGGTTTGGCTGTTTGTTTCCCGAGTCCTTAATCACATTTTATCACGCTGTTTGGGTGGAGAATTTTACACGAAGGTGGTGGAGGATCTCGCAAGCGAAGAGCTCTATCCAGTGTCTCTGATCGTCTTGGCTAGTAGGCATCATCTCTCCGACTTTTTTAATTGAAGGTATGCATGCTCGATGGTCTGCTGAGGGGATTGTTTGCTGGAAAAGTGGTCTGTTGAGGGGACGGTTGTGGAGGATCTACGTCGGAAGCCGGGTCTTCACGGCTTGCTCTCGGAGGCGAAGTTTTGCTTGCGGGTTGGGATGCTATCCGGCTGGGGTAAGGGACTCTGTTTTGACCATGAAAAACAGAGGTTTTTTTCGGTTAGCAAGTCATCGTGCAGGGGGGATAAGGTGTCTTTCGGGGGTGGAGCCTGGCCGTGGCTCATGGCGGGTTTCTTCATGGCTGGCGGTCAGTGTAGGGGGTCGGCGACAGGGCTTGTTTTTTCTTTTTTTGTTTCTGTTTTCTTGTCTAGTTTTTGCTATGTTTTGTGTGGGTTTGGTCTTGGGTTTTGGCGTTCTTTTTTATCTTGTTCTTTTTTCAGCATTCTTCTAGTTTGTAATAAGTGTATCAGTGGTTGAAGCTTCCGTTTGTGGCTGTTTTCTATGGAGATGGTCTGTTAGTCGAGGCGTCCGTTTGGTGGCTGTTTGCTTTCAGTGGATGTTTCCATGGAGGTGGCTGCTTTTTCTTTGCTGTGCACTTGCTGCATGCTTGCTGGTGGAAAGTTTTGGCAGGACGTATGGAGTGATGGAGCAGTTACAGGTAGCAGGGTGCAGTTTGTGGATAGTTTTGGTAGGACGTCGTGTGCTTTTGGTGGCTGAGGAGCACTGTTTTTTTCTGTTGAGTTTGTTATTTTGTTGCTTAGTGCGTTTAGTTTTTTTTAGAATAATTTGAAATAGGCTATTCCCTTTTCTCTTTTGGAGGAGAAGGGTAGTGAGTCCCTATCCTTTTTTGGAGGATGAGGGTGTAAATTCCCCCTACTCCTCTGGAGGGTGGGGGTGTTATGTGTTGTTTTTTATCTCACTGACAAGTCGAGATGGACACCTCTGTTTTTACAGAGTCTCGCATCTCAGATATGGCTGTGTCTATGGAGAGTCTTACGAAGTTTAGACAATGTCCGGCACAATGAATTTTGTGTGCGGAGGAGCGTATAACTGATGAGTAGTTGACTTGTAATCAGGGTTTCTTTTTCGGACTTATTGGTCATAGCTGTAACTTCCTTCATTCATAAATTAAATTGAAGTCTATTTTAAAAAGAAAAAACCGCTTGATGTTATACGATATTTTGATAAAAACCATTAATTGAGAGCCAGAAATACTCGGCTTGATGTTAAGATAATTTCATAAAAACCATTAATCGAGTGCCACATACCGGATTGATGATAAGATATTTTCATAAAGATAAGTCACCACACGTGTGATGCCATGATAGGTCGAGTTTAGATTAGGTGTTGAATATTAATGCTTGGTCCTGCATCCAGCCACCGTGAGTAATTATAAATCTCTGTTCTTGATTGTTGATTCCAGTACTTTAAACCACGAGTCTACGACTTTTGTGGAAACAAAAAAGAACATAGACGAGCTTCATTGTGATCTCCGTTTGATCACTCGCTTCATCAGTTGATCTTACCGACAAATTAGAGAAGGTGCGCGGCGACCAAAAGCAAAAACGTTTTTTTTTTTTTTTCTTTTGGGGTAAGGATTCACCATCACCTTTTTTTTTTTTTCTCTTTTTTAATTTGTTCCATAATTCTCTTATATTTATAGCTTATAATATTTAGAATCATTTCTTATTTTTTATATCAATAAACAAGAAAAAAAAATAATTAAAAAAAATATTATAGACACAAAGAATTTACATAAAATAAATACACAAACTGATGTAACTTTATGAAATCCATTAAATCTATTTTATAATAAAAATAACTTTATAATCTAACATACCACATCAGTTTGTAGGTTTATTTTTATACAATCACTTTGTAGTTAAAGTATTTTTCTTATCTATACCTAATGTTTTTTCTGTTCCCGTTTGCATGTCTTGGCATTATGTCCTTGTACATGGCATCTTAGACAATAAGCAGGAAGAGTCTCAAATTCTATGGTTTGATAAAAGCTTTGAGGATTTCTGGGCGTACCTATCCACAATGCAGTGATCGGTTCTTTAGTGACATCCATTTCTACACAAAGTCTGGCTCCGTCGGTNAAAGTATTTTTCTTATCTATACCTAATATAGTACATCAGATTGTAAAGTTACCTTTATTATAAAATAGATCTAACAAATTTTATAAAATCACATTAGTTTATGAGTTTATTTTTAGATAATCACTTTGTGGCTTAAGTATTTTCCTTATCAATATGTGAGGGCCAAATGTTTGATTTGCATTAATTTCATCCACAGGAGGTGATGCTAAATTAATTTCTATTAACTTACCCGTGCATGAGTACCATCAATTATCTTTATCTTATTCACTTAATTTGATTTTGTAATTATCATCAGACTGCTCATCTAATCTCATCATGATGATCGCCCAAGTTAGTCTTAAGCCACGTCTATATGGATCATCCATATATATGGGTTAATTATTTTAGGGGCTTTTCTGACTGCAATCTAATTCTATATGAAAAGTGTTACAATCACAAATTAACAGATTTCATATAAATTAATTCACAGACTAATATGACATTATATGATACGTTAGATCTACATTATAATAAAAATAACTTTTATATTGATCTACTTTTATACGATTCATTTGTGGTCAAAGCATTTCCCATTCCACGTATTGCTATCTGGATCTCTTTCTTTTGAATATTGAGATTTTAATTAATTAGGATATAGACATTAACTTTTAGAAAAATATTTTAACCACAAAAAGATTACATCAAACGAAATTCATAAATTGATGTAGCTTATTGTGATATGTTAATTTATAAATTTACTTTTATGTAAAGTATCAGATCTAACGAATTCTATGAAACTATGTCAGTTCGTGAATTTATTTTATGTAATATATTTATGTCTATAGATGTTATCTAATTTTTATGTGTAGTTCATCAACTAATTCACTCAATTCGTTACATATTGATCATCTATGCGTTGCTGCGAGTTGCACATCGTGTGGGATTATCCCTCTTGAGAAATCTGCCAAAAGGAGCCGTGATGCTTCGTAAGAAAGACTCGTGGTAGACGTTTGGAGGAAGACCCGGCAGTGTTATCCATACCGACACATGAACCGGTTCTTGATCTTCATGAAATTCAGTGGACCAGTGAAAAACTTTGTAAGGAACTCCATTAATATCACAACTCCCGTGCAAATGCCTTTACAAAATCATCCTCCACCGAGAGACGAAAAACATGTTTCGTGGTTTACGCATCGCTGAAACAATCGGTTGGTGCGACAATCCCCATCGGGCTCTGATGAATGAACGAATGGCATCTAGGGATGGTCTTTGCCGAAGGAACTTTAAAACCAGAGAGAACTGGAATGGTGCAGCCGATCTGTCCAATTCATCTTTTGAAAAAACTACGCATACTTCACCGTCCACAGTTTTATGAGATCTAAATGGAACCACTACTTCAGGAATGGGTTGAGGAGTTTCTAAAACCATATCTGCAAAAGATCTGGAGTGTGTAGCAATGTCCGAATTGGCCTGGAGGCCATCGGCGGCAGCCATGCATGAAGAAACCCTATGTGCTCACGTTGAGAGAACAAAGGGTACAAAGGGTATATTCAATAGTCTTAATTAGTGGCTATGTATGGTTATACAAATATTTATAACACTCCCCCTTTGGATGACTAAAAAAAAATATACATCGTTAAGATCTTACCAAGGAAAAACCTAGTGGAAAAAAACTAATGGCGAAAGAAAAGAGTACAACATTGATATGTACTGCCAAATGCTTTAAGATTGCCTCATTAAAACCTTGTAATGGAAAACCCAGTGAGATAAAACCTTAGCGAAGGAAAAAGAGTACAATCAGCATAAGTCTTCAAGACATTTACTCCCCCTGAAAAGTACATGATAATAGATCTTCAAGTCTTCGCATTCCAATGTTCTGCACAAACTTCTTAAATGTTGCAATTGGTAATACTTTAGTGAATAAATCTGCCAGATTATCACTTAACCGTATCTGCTTGACATTAATTTCACATTTCTCTACATGAATTGCTATGA
The DNA here is from genome assembly GCA_011037825.1 of Carya cathayensis. Lineage (NCBI taxonomy): Eukaryota > Viridiplantae > Streptophyta > Magnoliopsida > Fagales > Juglandaceae > Carya > Carya cathayensis. The sequence continues at coordinate 170,210 of QGSO01000318.1, read as the reverse complement.
TCTCTCTGTGTGGATTTGAAAGATAACTTGCATCTGCATATCCAACTAATTGTGGACTTAATCCATGTTGATAAAATAATTCCATATCAATCGTATCTCGGAGGTAACGAATAACATGTTTAATATCATTCCAATATCTTTGAGTTTGTGCAAAACTATATCTTGCAAGTAAATTAACTAAAAATGCAATATCAGATTGAGTGCAATTTTCAAGATACATCAGGGCTCTAATTGCACTGAGATAAGGTATTTCAGGATCAAGAATTTATTTATCGTCTTCACAATGACGAAATGGGTCTTTGATTGATGCGTCTCAATATTGTGTACCAACTCTTTAAATGATGCAGTTGGTAATGTTTTGAAAAACAAATTCGCCATATTGATTCAAGATCGTTTTAACATTAAATTCACTACTCTTCTAGAGTTGTGATGTTCTGGAGTTCTTGTAAATAACATAGTTAGTAGATAAGTCATCAAAATTAAGCCGCTAACCTCCATATTCAACAAAAACGGTGGCCACATTTTTAGGCCAGACAAGCACCGCATGATTTTATAACTTTCCTAAAGTTGTCAGGCGTCGCAGGGCTATGATTTTACATCTCTTATCCCTTATAGAGAGATGCTTCACAAGGGACGCTGTGAAGCAATAGAGATGCTTTGTCCTTCCTTTTACTCGCCTGAGAATGTTGCTCTTATGGTGGGAGCGGAGATTCATTTTTCTGGAAGGATTTATTCTGATGTCATTTCAGAATCAAGATTTCTTAGTGATCAATATTCTACCTCTGGTATGATCATGTCTCGGAGGTTATTAGCTAAACTGAATGAGGTCAACCAACTCAATAATCAAATGTCTTAATTACGTTAGAAACTCTCTGCGAAGAGTCGTAAGAACAAGAAACAGTATGCCCGTGATCTTCAGGATCAGCAGCAACAGATATTTGAAAAAGTCCAAATATTTAGAAAATAAGGACAAGCTGTATTTAATCTCGCCGCGGATACTTGAAAAAGTCCAACTTCTAAGAGAGTAAGGGTAAGCTGCTTTTAATTTCACGGCCTAGTAAATAACTGTAGGATATATGTGTTTAACGTATCCTATATCAATATCGATAATTTTGTCTTACTTTCATAATTTTCTCTATAAAAGAAATATTCAGCTTATCTTCATTCACATCCCATCTTCTTCACTCTTATGTAATTAGTCTGCATTCTTACACTGCAATCTCTTTCTGCATTCTTACTCTGTAATGGCCCAGCAATCTTCTCATAACCAATATATGAGGTATTTTATACCTTTTTCACCAGTTATTGAAGCTATCTATGAGCTTGTGAGTCTCGGTACCCGATACTCATTAACCATTGTCGCATTTTCTCAGCAATTACAATCCAAAACTTATGATGTTGACAAACTCAATGAGAAAATTTCTATCTTTCAGCGACTTCTTCAAGAGTCCAACATAAAGATAGGAGTAATAAAGCAAGAGAATAGGAATTTAAAATCCTTATTTAAGTTTTCTTTTCGATTGCCTACCTCTTTAGACAAGGATGCCATGCAAATTTTTGAAGAGCAAGATTGTTTAAAGAAAGAGGCGAAGAGCCTCAAATTTTTGTAATTTTGTTTCAAGATAATAAAATAATATTTCACCAATATTCATATTGTGTTTCTATCTTCTGGTAGATGTTCTTTGTGCTCCATTTTATTTCTTTTTTAATAATGCACATTTATTACAAAACCGTAATATGAATCTGAAATACTAATTGCATTTAAGATATGGTATTTCAGAACTAATAATTTCATTCATCTCCCCCTTGAAGCCGAAAGGGTTTCTGATTTATATTTCAAATATGTGCAGTTTTCATGAGCTCTTTTGGATCTTTAATGACATTTAAATCATCTATATAAACTGCAGTAAAAGCTAATAGAAATATTGAAAATATATGAAAAATAGTTTATTCCACATGTGTTTAGATTGTATTAGATCATATAAGGATTTTTGAAACTTGATAGAATAAGTACTTCAAGACTATATGCTTTATGCATTTCATATCTAGTGATCCATATAAATATGCAGTTAATCATGTATATCCAAATTCCTGGTAACTATCAAGCTAATAAAAACCTTAATATAATTTCATCCACTTCAAAAGCATATCAATATTATTTTTGTGAGAACTCGACTCGTGATTTATATATCACATTTTCATTCCTCTTTTATAAATACCCACTGATATTCAACAAGAATCACCTCTTAGGTGTTTGGACTATAAGTCCATATGTATCACATTTTACTAGTGATATTAATTCTACATGAATTGTTTCTTTCTATTTTGACCAATATTTTTACGTCGGTATTCTTCGACGGTTCTTGTCTCACTTTCTTTATTACTTCTGATAATGTCAAGTGCTATCTTATATAAAAATATGTTGTTGAAAAAGATTTTATTTCTATCCAGAATTTCTCCAATACTTATGAAATGTATCGAGATCTCATTATTTTCAGGTATCTGTCCCTCTTCAAGAGAAGACATTTCATGAAAAATCTTTTCAGAAATTTCCTCTTCAAAAGGATTACTCTTTAGGAGATACTCTTAAAGAGGATTATACTCTTCAGGAGTTTTTATTATGAGATAATTTTATACAAAAAATTTAGATGGATCTTATTACTTGTTTTGTGGGTATGGCTTCTTTATGAGCACCAATTTCTTTTCTTTGTGTTTTTCTCTTTCAGAATGTTTTATCTTTTGTATCAATAGGTCTCCTATGATTTTAGACATGTCTTATATTTATTAGACTGCTAAATTTTTTAATTGTCCAACGAGAATTTTAATCATCGCTGGGATTTTAGCAGCTAGAATATGAGACATTTTTATCTTATTACATCTACAAATTAATTATCATCTGAACTTTCAGTTCACCTATGATAATCAAGATGACGTCGAATTATTTCATTTTATTTGCTTCTAGCAAATTTTTCTTTCCGCTCATGGTGGGAAGACTTTATGGTAAGAATCTTCTGGTTCTTTTATGGACATCCATATGAAAATTATTCGACTTATCATAATTGATTTCGGATGATTAAGTTAATCATAAAAAACATACAAATATTTTGAATCATATTACTTTTGATGCATCATAATATTTGATTCAATTGTTGTATAATATCCTCTAAAAAAAAAGCTAAGAGTTTTTCCAATACGAGCTTTTGGCTCGAAATTATAGACGTACTATAAAGATATTCATTACCACATCTAAGCTCTTGGTTTTTTTGAAAAAAATGCACAATTCGCTTCTGAGAATGATATAAATCCAATACCATTCACTTCAGGGAATGATGTGGAACTAGTGGACGTGACTAATAATTTCTTTATAAAAATTCATTATTTTGCTTAGCCAATAGAAAACAAGATATAAGTTTAAAATATCTTATAAACTTTCGCATTCGATATTGCTACTTCAGAAGCACATTTGAGGCATTCATTTTAAACAGATATTCTTTAGTGACTTTTCTCTACACAGTTTCAATTATGCAACTTCAGGTACATTAATCATAACGAGGTTTTGGGAGGATCCCGATCTTATGGTACATGTATCACTCCCTTAAATTATCTCATAGAATCAATAAATTTTTTATTATGAGATACTCAATAAAATTATTGATTTAGGACGATCCTTAAAAAATGCCCCATTTATATTCTAAGATGAATTTTATCATCAATAATTCATAACAAGTATAAAATAAATAAATAGAACTTGTATATAAACTATGTGAATAAAAATTGACCACAAATATAACTAAAATATAAATTATGAAAATTTTAATTTAAATAGATATAACCGAGATGTAAACTATGTGAATAAACGTAGAATTTTATCAAGTAATAATGAGAAAATAATTTTTAATACTCACATTGGGGATTGCAAATAATATGTTGAAAAACTTATTTGAAGTAGAAGATCACTAGCTTCAGAATTAACAAAATCTCGTGCTAATAACGTGTTATGAAACTAAAAGAAAAATGATATTGCAAGAGAAAGAGTTATTATTCAATGCAAAATTTCTTCATATACAAGTGAATAATACTCATATTTATAGGAGTACAAAAGAGTTTATGTATAACTTAAGTCTTAATTGACAGCCAAGAGCAGTCAATTATAACGACTAAAGGCGATTATAATTGACGGCTAAATATGATCTTAATTGATGGCTAAATATAATTTTAATTGATGGTTAAAAATGGTCATACAAATATTATAAATGGTTTAATTATTACAAGTACCAGATTTTTATTTAGAGTAATTTTATAGGGTATATAGAGAACTATTAGGCCATCAAGTGGTGTCCCGAGAGTTTCTACTTATACGTGCATTTTGCACTTTTTTTATTTTGTGTATTTTTTTCAAGCACTTTTAAAATTAATCTTTTTTAAAAAAAATTTCCAAACTCATTTAAAAAATATTTTCTCAACCATTAAATAAAAAAAGTTAAATCTGTAAAATTTTTCGAGAAAACATATTAGTGGCTTACATATTTTCATATCACCTCACCTAAATGACAATGTTTGATTTGTAAGATTTAAATTTTAAAATTATATTTTAAATAAAATTATATTAAATATATAAGTATTTTATTATATGTGTTCTACACACTGGTTTGATATTAGAATTTTTCTTTTATATGTGTTTGACCTAACTAATTAATTAAATGATGCAGTTCGTTAATAATACAAATTGGAAAGTATATATAATTTCAATAATGACATTTATTTCTTCTAAAAATGAATAAATCAATTAAAACTTCATGAATAAATTCAAAATTTGTTTTAAAATACTATTTATGAATATATATGAAATAAAACTCAATAATAAACCAATTCAACTAGCTCGATAACATCTCAAGCTTCAGCAATATAAAATTCACAACGTTAAATGACAAAATAGTTGAAGGCTTTGTAATTTTCCCATAAAGATCAGTGAAACGGGACAGGACGAAGAATACCAAACGCACTAATTATTTTTTTAACATCTTTAATCATTAAAAAAAAATTTAAAAAATATATAATTTTATTAATAGTCACTTCTTTAACTATTAAATAAAATTAAAAATTAAAAAAATTAAATATAAAATAAGTAATAAATAAATAATAAAATATTAATATTCCTATCATTTTTCATTAGTGGGATGATTTTGGAATTGGGCCAGCCTTGCAAGTGGTCCTTATCCATCAATACGAAACATCATAACATGATTTGAAGCTGATAAGTCTACAATTTAGACCTTTTGGAGTGCGTATACCACTCGAAGTGGAAAATAAACTCAAGCCGACGGCCAATGGTTATTTGCCCAATGGTAGGGTCACCATTGTAAATGTGGAAACACGAAGTTTCAACTAACAAGACTGAGGTAATTACTCGCGCGACTTTAAGGTTGCCGTGCACCATTTAAGGGGTTAGAAAATGTAGATATTCCACTCAAAATAAACTACAACTTTTAATTAATGGTCATGTCTTTTGCATTAACCAGAGGTCTAAAAATAAGGGGTTTATGTGGTCCCCATGAATTTGACAAAATGGATATGACAAAGGTAATGCCTAGTATATTACTCCAAAAATCTCTATTGACATGTAATCAACAACCTTATCATCATCTAATTAAAGACGAGGTAAATGCCATAATCAAAGTAGGGATTTTTTTCTTAATTTTTTTGATAATTTTATGACATGTTTTAAAAGATTCAACTATTTTTTAAATTTCTTTAAATATTTTAAAAATAAAATATAAAAATATAAAATCTTTAAAAAATTACTTCATTAAAAATATCCATATAATCTGTATTCTATCAAAAATATCCATAGAATTTTTAAAAAAATATAAAAATTTATAATAATATTAAATAATATTTTTTAATTATTAAAAAAAAAAAATTGGCCAACAGTTCCTCCAGTGGAAGTTCAATTATAAATATAGAGTGTGTGACGTGATAGTGGCCGACTGACGCAAAACTCTTTATTCAAAGGCCTGACTCCAAACCATCGTCCCATCGAATTTACTGTACGTGTAGGTTAAGCCTTGCGTGTTGGTCCTCTGTACTGGGTCCCATGAAATGGACTCACTTCCATTGTTGCCCGTTGCCACTTTTGACGTCTTGCGTTGAATACCGGAGGGAGATCAAACAACTGTTTGGTAGTCATCTTTTGTTAGAAGAAAATTTTAAATATAAGCCTACATATCACGTATTGTTTTGAAATTAATGAAAATAGAGAGTAAAAGATATAAAGAGACAAAGAAAGAGATAGAGAAAATTATAAAAGAAAGAGTTGTTCTTTAATGCAAAACTTGATGCATATATAAAAGAATGATACCCATATATATAAGAGTACAAATGAGTAGGTATAGCTTAAGTCTCCATTAATGGCTAAATATAGGTTTTAATTAATAACTCAATGGTCTGAATTAGTGGCTATACATTGATCTTAATTGATGGTTCAATGGTCTTAATTAGTGAATATGTATGGTTATACAAATATTTATAATACTCCGCCTTTATATGACTAAAAAAATATATATATATATCGTTAAGATCTTACCAAGGAAAAACCCAGTGAAAAAAAACCAATAGCGAAAGAAAGGAATACAATATTTATGTGTACTGTCAAATGCTTTAAGATTGCCTCATTAAAACCTTGCAAAGGAAAACCCAGTGGGATAAAACCTTAGCGAAGGAAAAAGAGTACAATTAGCACAAGTTTTCAAGACATTTACTCCCCCTGAAAAGTACATGATAATAGATCTTTAAGTCTTCACATTCCAATGTTCTGCACAAACTTCTTAAATGTTGCAGTTGGTAATACTTTAGTGAATAAATCTGTTAGATTATCACTTGACTATATCTGCTTGACATTAATTTCACATTTTTCTACATGAATTGCTATGATCTCTCTGTGTGGATCTGAAAGATAATTTGCATCTGCATATCTAACTAATTGTGGACTTGATCCATGTTGATAAAATAATTTCATATCAATCGTACCTCGGAGGTAACGAATGACATGTTTAATTCCATTCCAATATCTTTGAGTTGGTGCAAAACTATATCTTGCAAGCAAATTAACTAAAAATGTAATATCAAACCGAGTGTAATTTTCAAGATACATCAAGGCTCTAATTGCACTGAGATAAGGTATTTCAGGATCAATAATTTCTCTATCGTCTTCACAATGATGAAATGAGTCTTTGATTGATGCGTCTCAATATTGTATACCAACTCTTTAAATAATGCAGTTGGTAATGTTTTGGTAAACAAATTCGTCATATTAATTCAAGATCGTTTTAACATTAAATTCACTACTTTTCTGGAGTTGTGCTCTTCTGGAGTTCTTGTAAATAACATAGTTAGTGGATAAGTCATCAAAATTAAGCCGCCAACCTCCATATTCAACAAAAATGGTGGCCACCTTTTTAGGCCAAACAAACACTGCATGATTTTATAGCTTTTCTGGAGTTGTCAGGCGCCACAGGCAGGGGCGGAACCAGAAAATCTAGTTTGGGGGGCCAAGTTACAAAAAAATAATTTAGGGGGGGCTAAATATTAATTTTCATGTAGTCTACTTTACAAAAACACCTTTAAAATTATAATTTTTCTTAATTTTTGAAAATTTTAGGGGGGCTTTGGCCCCCCCAAGGGCCTAAGTAGTTCCGCCCCTGGCCACAGGGCTATGATACTACATCTCTTGTCCCTTGTAGAGAGATGCTTCACAAGAAATGCTGTGAAAGAGATGCTGTGAACCAATAGAGATGCTTTGTTCTTCCTTTTACTCGCTTGAGAATGTTGCTCTTATGATGGGAGCGGAGATTCATTTTTTTGGAAGGATTTATTCTGTTGTCATTTCAAAATCAAGATTTCTTAGTGCTCAATATTTTACCTCTGGTATGATCATGTATCGGAGGTTATTAGCTAAACTGAATAAGATCAACCAACTTAATAATCAAATGTCTTAATTACGTTAGAAACTCTCTGTGAAAGGTTGTAAGAACAAGAAACAGTATGCCCGTGATCTTCAGGATCAGTAGCAACAAATATTTGAAAAAGTCAAATACTTAAAGAATAAGGACAAGCTGCATTTAATCTCGTCGTGGATACCTGAAAAAGTCCAACTTCTAAGAGAGTAGGGGCAAGCTTCTTTTAATTTCACGGCCTAGTAAATAGTTGTAGGATATCTGTGTTTAACGTATCCTCTATCAATATCGATAATTTTGTCTTACTTTCATAATTTTCTCTATAAAAGAAATATTCAGCTCATCTTCATTCACATCCCATCTTCTTCACTCTTCTGTAATTAGTCTGCATTCTTACACCGCAATCTCTTTCTGCATTCTTACTCTGCAATGGCCCAGCAATCTTCACGTGACCAATATATGAGGTATTTTATACCTTATTCACCAATTGCTTCTACTTCTACCGTAAGTGCTATAATGCAATACAATAATGATCTGACTAATAAGTCAGATGTTGAAGCTATCTATGAGCTTGTGAGTCTTGGCACCCGATACTCATAAACCATTGTCGCATTTTCTCAGCGACTACAATCCAAAACTTATGATGTTGACAAACTCAATGAAAAAATTTCCAACCTTTAGCGACTTCTTCAAGAGTCCAACATGAAGATAGGGGTAATAAAGCAAGAGAATAAAAATTTAAAATCCTTGTTTAAGTTTTTTTTTCGATTACCTACTCCTTTAGATAAGGATGCCATGCAAATTTTTGAAGGGCAAGATTGTTTAAAGAAAGAGGCGAAGAGCCTCAGATTTCTGTAATTTTATTTCGAGATAATAAAATAATATTTCACCAATATTCATATTGTGTTTCTATCTCCTGGTAGATGTTCTATGTGCTCCATTTTATTTCTCCTTTAATAATGCACATTTGTTACAAAACCGTAATATGAATCTGAAATACTAACTGCATTTAAGATATGGTATTTCAGAACTAATAATTTCATTCATTTCTCCCTTGAAGCCGAAAGGGTTTCTGATTTATATTTCAAATATATGCAGTTTTCATGAGTTCTTTTGGAGTCTTAATGACATTTAAATCATCTATATAAACTGCAATAAAAGCTAATAGAAATATTGAAAATATATGAAAAATAGCTTATTCCACATGTGTTTAGATTGTATTAGATCATATAAGGATTTTTGAAACTTGATAGAATAAGTACTTCAGGATTATATGCTTCATGCATTTCAAATATAGTGATCCATATAAATATACAGTTAAGTATGCATAGCCAAACTCTCGGTAACTATCAAGCTAATAAAAATCTCAATATAATTTCATCCACTTCAAAAGTATATCAATATTATTTCTGCGGGAAATCGACTCGTGATTTATATATCACATTTTCATTTCTTTTATACAAATACTCACTGATATTCAACAAGCATAACCTCTTAGGTATTTGGACTATAAGTCCATATGTATCACATTTTACTAGTGATATCAATTATGTAGGAATTTTTTCTTTCTATTTTATCTAATATTTTTACGTCGGTATTCTTCGATGGTTCTTGACTCACTTTCTTCATTATTTCTAATAATGTCAAGTGCCATCTTTTCTGAAAACACGTTGTCAACAACGGTTTTATTTTTATCCAGAATTTCTTCAATACTTATGAAATGTATCGAGATTTTGTTATTTTCAGGTACCTGTTCCTCTTCAAGGGAAGTTATTTCATGAAAATTTTCTTCAGGAGTATTATATTCTTCATGAGTTTTTATTATGAGAGAATTTTGTATAGAAAGTTTGGATAGATCTTATTGCTTGTTTTGTGGGTACGGCCTCTTCAAGAGCACCAATTTCTTTTCTTTGTACTTTCTTTTTCGGGATGCTTTATATTTTGTATCAATAGGTCTTACATGCTTTTAGACATGTTAATTATTAGATTGTAAAATTTCTTAATTGTCCTAAGAGGACTTCAATCATCGCTGGGATTTTAGCAGCTAGAATATGAGATATTTTTATCTTTGTTGAATCCAAGGTTTCAAATCTATACATGGATTTTGATAATAACAAATGAATTCAAAGAATAAATGAGTCTCAAGCTCAAGTTGTCCACACAATGGAATCAAGCATATCAAGGAACCAAGCATGAGTAAGAAGGGAACAAGTTCATGTTAAAGTCATAGAGTAATGTTGTAAATCTCTTAAAAATTCAAAATTAGAATTAAGGCTCAAGATTAATATTTTATCATAAAGCATTAAAATACATTTTCTACATGTGCATGAATATTTTGAAAATTTTGAAAGATGATTAATTGTCATCTTTCACATGTGCATGACATGATTAAAGGTTTGAAGTTTGAAAATATTAAAGATGATTGATTGTTATCTTTCACATGTGCATGTTTTATTTGAATATTTTCACAAGTGATTGATGCTTTTCTTGACTTATGCAAAAGATAGATGTATTTGTTTGAAAAATTTGAAAAGTAAAGTGTACTCCTTTTGTCATATGCAAAAAAGTAAAATATTAGATTTGAAATTTTTGAAAAGTAAAGTGTGTTCCTTTTGTCATATGCAAAAAGTAAAAGATTAGGTTTGAATTTTTTGAAAAGTAAAATGTGCTCCTTTTGTCATATGCAAAAAGTAAAAAGATTAGGTTTGAATTTTTTGAAAAATGAATGATGATTTTGTGACATGTGAATCTTTTTAAATTTGAATATGAAGTGTCATATGCCTATAAATAGATCATTTGAGAGTTTCACATTCACAATACCAAGAGCATACAATATTCATTCAAAACTTTCATTCTCCCTTCTCTAAGCATTGAGCCTTAACCCTTGTTCATTTTGTGTGATATAGTTTGTACTGTATTGTTCTTATTTCACTCATTAAGGAGTGTTTTCTGATAACCTACTCACTATCAATTCTTGTATTAGTAAAAGGGTGTGTATAACTCTTGTGTGTGTAGAAAGTGTTCTATACAGGAAATAGTTGAATCACCATTGTAAGGTGATTGCAAATGTAGAGGGTGTTCTACACGGATCCTTTGTAGCGGTGTTGTTCAAAGGTGTAATAGGTTTCTATCTCTACCTGAAAGAGATTGAATAGTAAATTCAGGGATCCTCAAGAGGTAGCTTGAGGCGATGACGTAGGCAGTGGGGTCGAATTTCGTTAATATACTGAGTTTACTTCTCTCTTACCCTTACTCTTTATATTTATTACTGTTTCGTATTTTGTTTATATTTTATATTGTATATTTGATTTATAATTGTTATTTTTTTAATACAACTCAATTCACCCCCCCTTTTGTGTTCGTCATTTGGGCAACAATCTTATTGCATTTATAAATTAATTATCATCTAAACTTCCAGTTCACCTATTATAATCAAGATAACGTCAAATTATTTCATTTTATTTGCTTCTAGCAAATTTTTCTTTCCGCTCATGGTGGGAAGACTTTATAATAAAAGAATCTTCTGTTTCTTTTATAGACATCAATATAAAAATTATTCAACTTATCGTAATTGATTTCGGATAATCAAAATAATCATGAAAAACATACAAATATTTTGAATCATATCACTTTTAATGTATCATAATATTTGATTAAATAGTTGTATAATATCATCTCAAAGAGAAAGTTGATAGTTTTTCCAATACGAGCTTCTAGTCCAAAATTATAGAAGTACTATAAAGATATTCATCACCACGTCCAATCTCTTGGTTTCTTTGAAAACAATGCATTATTCTATTCTGAGAATGATATACATCCAATACCATTCACTTCAGGAAATGATGTGGAACTAGTAGAACGTGACTAATAATTTCTTAACAAAATCTCATTATTTTGCTTAACCATTAGAAAACCAGATATAAATTTATAATATATTGTGAATTTTTGTACTTGATATTGCTACTTCAAGAACACATTCGAGGCGTTCATTTTAAACATATATTCTTTAGTGAATTTTCTCAACACAATTTCAATATGTAACTTCAGGTGCATTAATCATAATGAGGTTTTGCTATACGTATCACTCATTTAAACTATCTCATAGAATCAATAGATCTTTTATTATGAGATACTCAATAAAATTATTGGTTTAGAGCAATCCTTCAGGTATGCTCAATTTCTATTCCAAAATGAATTTTATCATCAATAATTCATAACAAGTATAAAAAATAAATAGAACTTGTATATAAACTATGTGAATAAACATAGAATTTTATCAAATAATAATAAGGAATATAATATTTAATAATCACTTAGGAGATTGCAAATAATATATTGAAAAACTTACTTGAATGAGAAGACTACTAGTTTCAGAATCAATAGAATCTCGTGTTGAATGAGAAGACCATTAGCTTCAGAATCAACAGAACTTCGTGCTGATAACGTGTTATGAAACTAATGAAAAGAGAGAGAGCGAAAGATAAAGAGAGAGAGATGGAAAGAGACAAAGAGGAAATTGCAAGAGAAAGAGTTGTTCTACAATGCAAAACTTGATACATATACAAGAGAATGATACCCATATATATAGGAGTACAAAGGAGTAGGTATAGCTTAAGTCTCCATTGATGGCTAAATATAGGTCTTAATTAATGGCTCAATGGTTTTCATTAGTGGCTACATATTAGTCTTAATTGATGGTTCAATAGTCTTAATTAATGGGTATGTATGGTTATACAAATGTTTATAACACATATTACATTTTTTTTAATTTTTTTCTTTTATCAAATATTTGATATATATATAATGAGTAAAAAAAAATTAATTAGTTTAAGAAGAATAAACTCAAAAAAAATTTGAAAAAAAAATGTGTAGTATGTAGTGTGTAAGATTATGTGTAGTAATACTCTAGAAATCTATTCATGCATAAATGCATAAATAACAATAAGAATGATACATTAAAAATAATGAAAAAAATTATATAATTTGTGCAAACCTGGAACAAACCCGAAAATCTACCCGTGCTCTTAACATTACAAGCTTTATTAAAGAAACAGAAATGATATTTACAGTCATGGAGTGTACATGAGTTGCGTGACAGTAAAATTATATATCATTACTATTAAATCTACCTACTATGGGTGAAGAGGTACCTACTATGGGTGTCCCTTTCTTACATCTCCCACTCGCATATAGTGGGCAAGACCCCATATCTGCATTTCTCAATATATTCTCAATCTTCTTCATACTGACAAATAGGCCATGTGACCATTGAGCATAGCTGTAAAAGAAAAATGGGAGCACTATACCAAATCTCTTCGAGAGAAGACCGGCATAGCAACATCCCTAAAAGTGTCTCATTATGCTCCGACTCATTTGGTCACATCAAACTAAGCATACCTAATCCCTCTCGAGTCTAAATGACTCAAAGTAATGCTCAATCTCCAAAAAACATAATGTACTCATAATTACATTGAAACTCCTAAGAAGCAACATAATTTACCAGTAGTGAGTACACACCATTATCGATGTGTTACCAAATAGTTTTCCCTTCGCCCTCATGTCATTAATTTTTAGTTCAGTCGCTTTCCCAGCAATGTCTCTTTAGACTGCATCATTCATGACCATGGATAACATGTGATATCCGCTCATTTTTTTTTATTCTTTACGTAAGAGCCTCGATCTACGTGTCAAATTTCGGTCAATATGTCGAGCCTCGTTCTACGTGCCAAGCTTTGATCTACGTGTTGAGCCTTATTCTAAGTGTTGTACCTGGATGGCGTGTTCTGAAAGCTATCCAGCGGATTTCAAAGTAAGATAGATATTTTAAAGTCTACGGATATTTTAAATATCATGAAATATTTATAGGAGATATTTCCAGTATTATTAGATAAACTTGCTTTTAAAGTAACACAATTATAATATTTTAATGAGTTCTAAAAATATTATAATTGTGGATAATTACTTAGAGTAAATATTTTAGTTGTTTTAAAATATTAAGAGGTTTAACTTTACGTTGAAAACTCTTATTTAATTTAAATGATTTTATTCTCTTTGAGTAATTAACGATACTTTATTATTGTAAATAATGATGAAGAAATATTATTTTATAAACTTTAGTTTATAAAATAATATTCTATCTTAATTATTCGCAATGTTTTATTTAAATGTTTTATTTTTAATAAAACATTTACGCGTTTTCAAATCAGTTTTTAAACTCATCGTTAGATTGTTTGAGGATCCCAAAGCATATGACTAAGGTTAAATACCCAGGCCCCTACCATTTTCCCTTCACTTTCTCCTTTATTCTTTTTCTCTCTTTTCTTTCTTCTCTTTCTCCCATGCACGTCCAGCCGTGGTTCGTTTATCTTCACCGTCCGTGAGCTTCAAGTCTCCCAGCCGGCGCCACCTCCAGCCACCGTGCCCCACCTCCCACACTGGCTTGTTCTCCTCCCACCGGCGACCACTATCTCACCAGTGGTGAGTTATATCGGCAGCCCAATCTCTCCCTTTCTCCCTCCAATAAATGGGTCTTAAGGCCATTTTCTCCTCCTTGAGCCACCATACACAGCTGAAACAGCCATCAAGCACCACCAATGGCTTCAGCACACCATGGGCTTCTTCCCCATGTCTTTCTTTCCCTCTACCTCTCTCTCTTTCTCCAATGGGTCTCCACTTACACACATATAGTTGCACCACTGTGCACCACTGTACATGGCTACCCACGGTGTTCCACCACCACCACCACCTTATTCCTCTCATCACCACGACCTTACCCAAGAAATTTCATGGCCAACGAAGCTGTACATAACTCTTACTCTCCCTCACTCTCCAAGGCCGAGTTATGCTTCAAGTGGCCGATCCGCCGTCGTGAGCCACCGTATGGCCACCACCTCGCCACTATAGCTCCACCACATCTTCTTCTACCTTTCCCTAGCTTGCCATGAAGTTCTATGGCCTTTCTCCACCTTAAGCAAACACCCACCATTTCGGATGCACTGTTTACGGTGTGATGCCCCAGTGCTTCGCCACTTTTGACCACTACGAGGCCACCTTGAGCCTTTCCAAGACCACGCCTAGCTATTCTCAAGCCCAAACTGCCACTTTACGTGGTGCACAACCACCGTACGCGGTGTTACTGCCATGTATGCTCCTCCAACGCTTGATCGTGACGAGCAGCGAGCGACGCACATGTTATCTTGTCGATGGTATAACCCTTAAAATAGTTGATTAGTTAGACTGTAGACTGTGTAGTTAATATTTGTGGAGTTCGCTGCGTAAGTGAAGTGTTGGGCTTGATTGTGTAGTATTGTGGACTGTGTTGTGAAGTATGGGCGTGAGATGAATGCCGTAGTTGTGATATGGCGTGTAGTGTGAAGAGAGTACGTGTGAAGCGTACTCTGTATAATATAGCGACGCGCCGTGTAACGTGCGCTGTAGTGATGTGTGGCATAGAAGGAAGGGAGTGCGCGTGGAGTGTACTCCGTGTTGTATGGCGATGCACCGTGTGATGTGCATCATGATAATGAGTGTTTTAGCGAAAGAAGTACGCGTGGCGTGTACTCCGTGTCGTGTAGTGATGTAGCGTGAGGCATGTATTGTAGCGATGTGTGTTGTAGTGTGGATGGAAGAGAGTTCACGTGAGTGTACTCTGTACTAGATTGTGATACACCAGATGGCGTGCCACAAAGGGTTGGATGGTGTAGTAGAAGTGTGGAGTGTATAGTGTAATGTCGAGAAACTATGTAACAGTATCCTAAAGCATTGGTGATGTGGCTGTACTCCAAGGTAACAGGTGTTGCCTTGAGGCTGACTTGTGGCTAAAGGTATGTGTGAAGCGGTGAAAAGGTATCAGAGAGTGCAGCGGAAGCATGACGGGCATCGTGCTGTTATTCGGGAATTGTCTCGAGCTGTATAGTGTGACAGAGGTGCATTTTTGGATGCAATCCTCTTGTTAAGTGGCGGAAACTGTGTAACAGTGTCCCAAAACAATGGTGATATGGCCTGTAGTCAAAGGTAACGGGTGTTGCCTTGAGATTGACGTATGGCTGAAGGTATGTGTGAAGCGGTGGAAAGGTATCAGAGAGTGCAGCGGAAGCATGATGGGCATCGTGCTATTATTCAGGAATTTGTCTCGAGCTGCATGATGTGACAGAGTTGTATTTCTGGATGCAGTCCTCTTGTTAAGTGGCAGGAACTGTGTAACTGTGTCCCGAAACAGTGGTGATATGGCCTATAGTCAAGGGTGACGAGTGTCACCTTATGGTTGACTATGGCTAAGAATATATGAAAGTGGTAAAAAAGTATCAGAGCATGCAGCGGAAGCATGATGGGTATCGTGACCTGACTCGAAATTAGTCTTAAGTTACGTGACGTGACAGAGGTGCATTTGTGGATGCAGTCCTTTCCTATCAAGTGTTGGGATGAACTTGTACAGCGTCGAAAAGTAGGAAGAATCCTATCAACCGGGTCTGAGCAAGTTAGTATTAGAGTATGGAGCTTGTTTATACAAGCGGGAGTTCATTGGAACTATAAGTTGCTCTTAGGTGATAAAAGGGGGGTAAGATACAGGTGTCTCTGGCGAGACACGTGTACTGGATAGGTTTACCACATGTAATGGGTAATCTGTCTTCAGCATGGTTACATGGTGTTTTAGCCCCAGAGTTGGCTTGAATTCATGTAGTCTGACTAGTTGGGAATGAAGATTTAGTATGAACTAGGATACATGAACGTAGTAATGGGTAAGTAGTCTAAGGTTAGGACGCATGACTCTGTGGGTTGAAATTATGCGACAGGTTGTGGAAATATAAGAACGAACGGATGTCTTACTGTCTTAACCCTAAGGTGAATCATGAAGGTTCACTTTAAGGAATAAGACCCCGAAGGTTTTAGTATAGTAAATGGCAGGTAAGAGCCCAGGGATGGACAGAGAGTATTCCAAGTGAGGCGTAGTTCTATTTTTAGAATAGTTTCTTATGCATTAGATAGATGATGACGTAAGGTTATGTGTATGCATGTAGGTTGCCATTTGACACGCACACGAATGGACTGCATGGATTGAGTATGGCATGAAATCCAGGTAAGTATTACATTCATACTTTTCTAGAGTTTTTCTATATATAAACAAAGATGAAAATGAAAGCTTTTTTCTAAAAGGAAAATGAAACTTAAACGTAAGTTTTCAAGTATAAGTACGTATCGGCCTTCCTTGGCAGCTCCTTTTCACGCACCTAAAGTATGTACGTATATGCATGTGAATGGATGCTATAAGCAGTACGTATTGTATGTATGTTCACGAAAAGGAAACGAAATGAAGCTTTAAAAAGAAAAGCAGAACCGTTAAGGAATGCAAGGACTAAAACTGTAATAAAAAGAAAGAAAAGAAAACAAATTTTTAAAGTAACCCTCTTTCCTAAAATGATTATTTTTAGACTCTTTCCGAACAGCTTTTCTTAAAATACAAGGAAGAAAACCATTTTCTCTTAAAGGAACTTCTTTGAAAATGACTTTTACAAAATAAAAGAGATAAAACCATTTTCTTAAGTAAAACTTTCATGAATCGAAAGAAATGAAGAACCGTAAGAACTGTAAGGACTGAATGAAAGAATGGACTGTAAAGGAAAGGAAAGGACTATAAAGGAATGAATGGATGATGTATGAAAATACGTAAGGGTCACATGGACTGGAATGGAAATGGTACCAATGAATGGACTGGACAGGGCAGATTGCAATACCAGGTAAGTAGTACTGGTAGTGCACCCAGTGCTGCACCCTGACGGAATGGATTCCTAACCCGTGGCCAAGGGCAGAATCAGGTCCAAAAGACCGCTAACCCCAGCACACGGGGCATAATAGTGTGCAATGGCCAATGAAAGTGAAAAGAAAGAACAGATGCATGTTAAGAAAGAATGCATGTATGAATAGTTGAACGAAATGCATGAACGTACGTAAGTAAGAAAAGATAAACGCATGAATGTATGTATGCATGAATTGTAAAAGAACGAGTGCATGAAAAGATTCTTTAAAAAATGAAGGCAGCGATGCTTGGGGAACTGTTTTAAAGAAGAAAGCATGTTTAAAAAGAAAAACCCCACTCGCAACATTTTTGAATGAAAAGAAAGACGTATGCATGTTAAGTAAGATATATATATATGAAATGATAAATGCATGACTGAGAATCTATATTATTATATTTTAACTGTATGAAGTAATGCTTACAAGTCATCGACTCATTTTAGTTTTTATGTGTGCCCTCCCAGGTACAAGATAAGCATTACAAGTTAAGACGGCCACAGCCCAAGGGGAAAGAGCACGAAGGCCTAGACAAGATGTTTTATATGAAAACTTAAATTATGAAATTTAATGTTTTCCGCTGAAATATTTTAATTAAGAAAATAAATTTTATTTATAACATGGAGTCTTTTGTATCCTGGCATGAATGGAAAATAATTTTAAAAGGAATAGTAATTCCCGTCGATTTTTATCAAAATCGAATATAAAAAGGACCCACCATAAGGACGGGTGTTACATAACATGCCAAAGTATCTGACGCTAAAACATCAAACTTGTGACATAGTCAAAGGTCTCCTAAGGGCATAAATAAATTAAGGTCATCAATTATGACCTTCAGGATTCACAAGGTAAGGAAACAGAGATCTATTCACTCACCTCTATTGTTGGTTGCTAAAGCACATGTAGTATGAAATACATGTTACGGAAGAATTCTCTTTCCAAAGAAAGAGTGTATATCTTATCTCAATATACCGTACAGATCTTAGTGTAGGCGCTATCTGAGCGCCTAACCCGAATCCCTCCATTTGCTCGCTATCCAAAGCACCAAAAAGGATCTCGCATCTGGCTAAACCACAGGCAACATAGATTGTGGGTAACCATGTATGGTCTGTATACCTCATCTTAACTCCCACTAATGCGACATATTTTATGTGTCTTACAACTTATCATTCTCTGAACAAGTTGCTAATGACACATTATCTCATCTTTGCTCGCTACCGCTTTGTAGCGCCAAAGGCGATCACTTGTGTGAGTGAGCCGGTCTAAGCTTGTTGACATACATTTTTCACCATAACTACCAAATTTATGGTGAATGTGTGTGCTTACCAAAAAACACTTCTTGCCATGTCACATGATCCTAAAACACATCAGTGTCACGCGCATGATGAGCAATACCATGACGGAGGGAAATCACATGGTCAACTAAAAATAATCAATTCACAACTCTCAAGTGAAGTTTTAGGACCATTTCTCTCCATGCACATTCTCATGTATAGTAACTTTCCAAAACATGCACCTTCCAAGAAACTCTACTTTTATATATAAAAGTTATTAGCACAACTATGAAGTTAGCGAAGACTCATCACAAATCTCATTGAGGTCAAATTTACAATTTTAAGTCTTAAATTCTAGTCAGCAAGTCCTACATGCGACTTTTAAGAATCTTCAATGTGACCTCAAATGTCATTCATCAAACTATATTTGCGACTTCAAGGTTTCATATGAATCTCTTGTACTCAACAAAAAAGCATGTGAGATAACCATCATTTATTTTTCTTTTAAGGGTAAAGCGATTAGGTCCTTTGCCCACAAAGACAATCACAATAGTCTAGTCATTTGTTTTAACGACAATCGCATCACAAACTCACTTAATCAAGTAAGCCATATTTACCCTCTAACAAGATCTCAACCTCTAACTCCCATGAGTAAATCATTATGGTAACACCAAATTGTATACAAGGCAAAACTAGATTCTTTAGTATTTTCCATCTCATTAATTGTCTATGGATTTTGAACAAGAGCTCCTAGAAACTGTTTTTCTCATACACAGTCTCACAAGACATAAAGTCTTAGCTACTTTTTACAAACCCACATCCATCACCTTGTAGTATGGAAAATCTCTCATTAGGCAACAATTAATAATCCATGACAATCAGATCATCATCTCTCTCATTATAGACATTTTTCTAAGACCATCAATAACTTTCAAAGAACCCCACTTTATTCAATAGGTCGTTAATAAAAAGATTAGGTATATTAGGTATCTTTGAGTAGATTGTTCGTTTAGGCTGCATGTAAACAGTACTAATAGCATTCATTTGATTTTTGTACCAAAACTGTACAAGTAACAATCATGCGCTCACAATACTTGCACCTAAACATAAACAAAAAACCTTAACCATCTAATTCTCCTACGAGAATCAGCTATTTGACTATTTCAAGAAAAACTACAATAAATATGTGATCAATGGTTATCTAAAGGCAACTCGATTAGTGCCAAGAGATGGATCTATACCTCTATCAACTCCATTTTTTATTTGTCAAATTGATCAACAACCCCGAGTTGGATCATATAAGTGAAGTGAATCTCAGATTTTATGTTGATGCTCCTACTATGTGAATTCTATAACTTTAACGAAGCCATATTACAAATATTCTCTTCTAGTATATAAACGACAAGATAATATTGATATATTGCTTCCATGCTATTTATGAGGATCATTATATTCTATGAATTTTAGGAGTGACTATCACTAATGGTACACCTTAAGTCAAAGGTATACTCCCATTAGTTATTGAATTACTCTCACTAATTTCGGCGATCTTTTAAAAAAAAAAAAATTTAAGGTACCAGGTAATGTGGAATGGAACATAATGAAATGTTCTTTCCAAAAAACAAGTGTTTAAAAAAATCACAATATGAGTAATTTTCTCGACTCAACCAAAAATGATCAAGCTTAGATCATCTAGATAGAATTTATGTTTGCACAAAGTAGTCACTCAAGCCAGCTCAATGGCTAATGAACTTAATTTAAGGACAAAAAGTCAAAAATTAAGGCCGTAACTACTTTTGCGCCATA
This sequence comes from Carya cathayensis, assembly GCA_011037825.1. Classification (NCBI taxonomy): domain Eukaryota; kingdom Viridiplantae; phylum Streptophyta; class Magnoliopsida; order Fagales; family Juglandaceae; genus Carya; species Carya cathayensis. Next base: position 149,389 of record QGSO01000318.1, on the reverse strand, counting down.
ATTCATTTAGAACTCCATTCTCAACAATTCATCAAACTGTGAGATAATTGTTCTCATCATATAATTCACACGATTTCGATTTTGAAAAAAATATTTTAACTGAAGAAATATATTTTCCTTAAAAATAAATTTGCAATCGTATTTATATGATGGAACAATATTTTTATTTCATGTCCTTATTGTACATCTATAGGAACTTCTATATAGAAAAAGTTCATATTTGCCTTTTATATTTGACTCTTCTAAATAAAGGAGAGGGCTCTCATTAGCGAGAAAATCTTAAATTTTTCAAAATTCACACCCATCATCCTATGCCTCTATGGCATATTTTAATATATCATTTCCTCACCTGAGAAATAATATCATTGAGTCAATGAGTGACCATCTAACTTCTAAACCTCTAGGAATTCTCACTAATACCGCTACTTTCGACAAGTCTCAAATCAAATTAGGTCTAGACTTCTCTAATATCGCATTAAAAGCACTAAAAAAAAATCTCTTTATGCAACAAATACAGTATTTGACGTTATATCTGCTAACTAGCGATATATCCCCATTTCTCGCTTACTCAATATTTTCATATTCTCGAAGCCACTACAGGAGAGAAAAGAAAACTTTGCAAGAAATTATCTTAGCTTAAAACCTATCTTGCACCAGTGCAACCACAAGCAATATTTTTTAAGCTTAATTAAGTCATACCTAATTATTCAGACTGCCACAATTACCATGCAAACCTCCAGGATGCTTGGTATTACTCTCAATAGGTGCTCCTAAGTTCATATTTCTGCAAGAACCTGATGTTTTCACTAGATATAAATAAAATTTAAGCAATATTACCCTTGCTAATACCACATAGAGTTACAATGATAAAACCTTTAAAATGAATGTGCCAATCAAAAATATCTTCAACACTCTTGCACACTCAAATTTTAATGTCCCTACTCGCCAGACATACTAGCAAGTTTTGGAGAGTATGTTCTTATCCGTGAGTTAACTTAAGTTACTTCAAGATTATAATGCTCTACCTCATATATATAGGAGCAATTAATCTTTGCGTAACATAAATAATGCACAACTTCTATTATTACCCACAAGATTTTTAAAGGCAAAATAGTGGTTTAGCCCTATATTACAGTTGATCCCATCAACTTCTATAAAAAATTATAATACATGCATCCCAAGCGCACTTCCAATTTTACTCTAGATCTTTCAGAGGTTTTTACTATAATGATAATCCAAGGTTATTTAAAACTATTAATAATCTTATTTGTTTCCAGCTATTGCTCATGGAGGAGATTAATGAGACACTTAAGTCCCATACATAATCTCAAAGCTTTCTTCTTGGTTATCTCAAAGTTACTCATCTATGCGCATCTAATTGCACACACATTTAAGAAATTTGCCGCGTTAATCTAAATTAGAACAAAAATAATTAATACACATCGCAAGATCGAAAATTCGCTATGCTTCCTAATCATCTATTGCGCCTCAATGCCTAATTATTAATTTCTAACTTAATTTTTGCGCAAATTTATATCGTATAGGAGATTAATTCCAAATCAATCTCAACCATACTCTCACTAAGATAAGCAATCTACTGAGTTAGTCACATGCAAAAATAATTTCTTCCTAAATCGAAGAAATCAATTTAAGCTAGTCATAAGCATGTACTAATAAAACTCAGGCTACGTAATCCTCTATATTATCACATTAAAAAAATAATCACTAACTCTTAAAATTGGCCTAACAATACATGTGATAAAACAAGCTCATGCAATTACATGTAAACACAATACATGTATAAGAAATTCATCACATTTCATCCAAATAATTATTATTCACAAAAGAAAAAAAAAATAATCTAGATAATTTATAATATAAAATAAAATGCCTAACACATTTAACAAAAAATATCACATGGCAAGTTTGTATTTAATAACCATAATCACATGTAAATAATATTTCAAAAAAAATATTATATGCCACAATTATATGCTGAATAAATAACAACAGCAAACTTACCAAAAATAAGTTTAGCCCAATGGTTAAGCTCATTGCCCTTGAGGGGAGCTTTTGGGTTCAAAACAACGTAAAAACATATAGCTAAAGAAATGTTTTTTGAAGTTTCTCTAGAGCCACTGTGCCCGACCACAGTCAGTTGGCCGCAACCTCATGGTTGCCCAGCTACTGTGTTGGCAACTGCCAGCTAGGCTCACTGAACAGATGGAAGGAGGCCTCCTTTTTTTTTTTTTTTTTAAATGAAAAAAATAGTTTAATAAAAAAAAAAGATTGACTTAAAACACTTCAAATCCAATAGAGCAACACCATTTGAGTCGAAGCCATTTTCTAGCCCAATAACGAGAAATACATCGAAGCCCAAAGAGGTTTAAAACCAACCCAAACCTAATGGGGATTTGTTAAAAAAAACTACATGGGCCGGGCCGAAAAAGATTTAAAAATAAACACGACCAACTTCCTTTAAAAAAAAAACAGACCATTCCATAAACAAATCATCTTCTTCCTCCTCAACACATAAGGGCAGTGTTCATTTTCTTCACTCAACAGTTACAGCCTACAGCGTGTAACGGAAGAGAGGAAAAAAATTGAACCCCCGTCGGTCACAGGTGCTCAGCACCTTGTGCATTCCGCTGCTGGTGCGCTGCTGCGCCTCTGCGTGCACCCAGCTGGTGCGAGGCTACTGAGGTGTAGGTCCCAGGCGACGCCAGTAGCCGCAGCGCCGAAGGTTGCCGAGGTGCAGGTTGCACCATACCGCTACTTCGCACGGCACTCTGGGCCAGTGCAGACCCCCTGTACAAGCTGTAGAGCACCCTGATGTGTAACGGAAGAAAACAAAAAATCGTATAACCGTCGCCACCCTTTCAACGCCACTGCTGCAGCACCAAGAGGAACCAAAAAAAAAACATGGAGGCGCTGCCTCTCTCTGCCGCTGATTGGTGTGCGCAGAACCATGTGCGTGGCGAAGCTGCTTTTCTGGAGAGCCGTGCTCCTCTATACCCAGTAGAATTTCTGCCGTAAAGCGTGGGCAGCGCAGCGCCGTGGTGGTAGACACGGCACCTATGTGGCAGCACCCGAACGGTGCGCACTGTTGCTCCGCTTCATGTACACTGGAAACAGAAGTGTACGTTGAAGCACCTCTCTACGCCGTAGCGGAATACCAGTGCGCGTAGTGCCATGGCCAACACTGCCATTAGGCAGTGTTTTACTAGCGCTGCATCACTGCTGGCTACGCAGCACCCAGCTCATGGTGCGCGACGTCTCCTCTTGCTTAGTCAATCGTGTTTGAGAGGTGGGAAAAATTTTCTCATCACAAAAAAAAGATTTTCTCAAAGGAAATCACAACTACGTCAAAAAATAAATCGGGAACAACTGATCGGACTTTGACACCAATGTTAGAAAAACTATATCAGAATATATAGCGGAAACGATATTATTTCATCGGAAATATTTTAGATCTAGTGTCGTTGTTCAACGGATTTTCTGGCATCATTAAGCGTTCGAAATCATCCCGTTGATAGTAGAATGTGCTACGTGATAATATACTAAAGTAACACTCACATAGTTTACACCCTAAATGTCGGGACTAAAGAGAACTGTTTGAGAGAGAGAAAGAACTTGTTTATTTAAGTGTATTATCTAAATGGGGGACGGGCTATGTATAGCCCTTCTAAGTGTAATCCCTAGCTGGCCATTAAGGCCAGCCTTCAAGTCTAATAAAGTGGTTTAAAATCCACTTCATAACATCCAAGAAAAGGAGAAGAGGTATTTACTATGGGCGCCCATTTCTTACAATCATATTCTTTCTGTTTTCACACGTCAAGTATAAAAAAATGTGGCGGTAGATTCTATCGAAACGTTCTATACCATTGACATTGGAATGGTTCCGTTTGGCAAAGTTGATGGTAAAGAAATTCAATTTTTTGAATAAACTTATAGAGAATGAAGATTTATTACTTAAGGATTCTATATAATTTGAATCAAGACGGATATAATATATAGACTGCATTGTACCCTTGAATCTTGAAATTCATATTATTTATGAGTACTACTATTCAATACCATGAATTACATATTATTTATTCTTTTCGAATCTTTCAAAATATCTAAATTATAAAATTATAAAAAAACTATTGTTCTGGTCATCACATCTTGTCATGTGCTGTCTTTAATTAGACGACGATAAAGTTGTTGATCACATGCCACTAGGGGTTGTGACAGCAGGAAGAAATATACAAGACATTAACTTTGTCATATACATTTTATCAAATTCATCGGACTAGACTACTTACTCCAATGTCATTGATTTTTAGATCCTCTAGTCAATGCAGAGGACATGATACCCATTAATTAGTCATGGTTGATTTTTAATTGGAACATCTACATTTTGTAGCCCCTAAAATGGTGCACAGCAACCTTAATGTCGAGCTAGCTCGGTCTTGTTAGTTGAAAACTGCATATTTCCACATGTACGTTGGTGACCCTGCCATTGGGCAAAGAACCTATTGTCTGCAGGCTTGAGTTTATCCACTTCGTTTAGTGTACGCACTCTCAAAAGTAATTGTAGACTTTTCAGCTTCAAAAGTAATGATATTTCTTAGTGATGGATGGATCCTCAAGGACTCGGATTTTCTCTCATTATCATTAGGGAGTGAACGCTTGCAAGGAGGTCGAATTCCAGCAGCAACAACCTGCTTCTCAGCAAAGACAGTTCTAGTTAGACTTCTATCAATGCAATGAAAGAACCATCCCTTCCTATTTGTTTGTCCTGTCAGATAGAAAGAAAATTAGACCCCAAAGAGCCCTTCTTTACTACTTTAGGGGGTGGGGGTGAAGGGGGGTTTACATACAATCGAGGAAAAGTGGTTTATGATTGAATCTCAGAGGCATTCTTATCATTTGGTAGATCCAAGTCCATTTTCGGGTTCACTCGGAGCTTTGGCAACCACCGTAGGAGGTGTGATGTACATGCACCCATTTCAATGGGGTGCAACACTTCTCAGTTTGGCCTTCGTCTACCTCGTTCCTTAGAACTAACTGCGTTTCGTCTCCTCCGTTTGCTACTAGCTTGCTGCTGGAGTTTGCATAGTCGTTTGCTCCACCTCTTCTCTCTCCTGGCCGGTCGAGTGAGCCTCTCTCTCCTTTGTGATTCGACTCCTTTTTCATCTTGTTTGTTCGCATGCACACCTGTTGTTTGTGAGCGTGCACTTGAGTAGGCTGGCCTTATTCCAAACATCGTCTCACAATTTAGTGAGCTTGCAATTTAGTCTCGTCTTTCTATGTAAATTGTTACATAATTATATCAATAAACATTTATTCTATTACCTATCTAATTGTAAATAGTAATTTTTCTTATTTTTTTATTAACTTTTTTTATTTTTTCGTTAAATCTTATTTTATTAAAAGGTCTTTAAAAATCTTAACTATTTGACGTATAGATTTTTTGTAGAATTTAATGAAGGATTATTTTTCTATTATTACATATATATATACCCCTTAGTGTTTAAGACATGGCTGAATTGTTTATGGATTAATGGTTTACGTGGGCTTGATTTCTTTGATGAACTTAAGTTTTTATAAAATTAATAAGTTATTTTATGTTGGAATTGGCCTTACGTGAGCTTTATTTTTATTGCACTTGTTTTAAGTTAGTTTTATTCCATTGTAGGCCTTGTGCTAACCCTCAATATTTGTATTTACATAAATAATAGTTTTATTTAAGTTATATTATTAACTATTATTCTACTACAACTAAATTCAGTAATAATGATAATAAGAAATTAAAAACTGTTTGAATGGATTAGTCTATTTTGATAAATGAAATTTTTAGTGTATAATTTAATGGAATTTGATATAATTATGTATTATATTGTTAATTGAAAATAAAGATATATTATTTTTTTAAAAATGATTATTTCACCTAATTAGACAAACGTATTTTACACGTTAATCATCATGTTGTAATATATATAACATTATTTTTTCTTTATCTTTTTAAATATTTAAGATGTTATCATAGAAAAATATAATAAAATATTATTAAACACGAAGTAGTACTTTTATCAGTTTAAAACTACATTCGCGATTATTAAATGAAGTAGTTTGGATATAGGCCGTACGCTAATGGCGTTGTGGCTCGAAGTAAATCTACTTCATGGAGCATGATATAGAAGATTTGCATGCCAACAACACGAGACAGACATTTTGGACTCTTGGTGGATTATAATTATGATAAGATATAGATATATATTATATTTCAGACGTAAATGATGAAACGAACCAAATAGTCTTGAAAAATTTGATGTACGAATTAACGTGAAATGTGAAATAAGAAATGAGCATGAATTGGGAAGCAAAAAAAATAGAAACAATCCCTTGCAGCTCTAATTACAAGATAGCTTCCCAGGTTTTCTATTTCCGGGTATTGGTTTCTTTCTTTCTTTTTAAATATTACAGGACGATAGAATCCCTTCAAATACAAATAACGTAGTACTGAACTCCCCTGTTCTTCCTCTCACTGCAACAAGACTACTACTTCTAAATACCTTTTTTTTTTTTTTTGAAATAATAGTTCATAACCATTTATTAACAAACGAAACATTACAAATTAGATCTGGAACATACATTACAAGTCAATTATAACTTTAGTGCCTCAGTACACAACCGTGACTAACATAATCTAGACCCTGCTGCTAATCTTCACAAATCAAAGGTTGAGAGACCACACATCTCTGTCTAAGGATAGAGTGACATAATCTCATATACCGTCAAAGACGGATAAGAGGACAAAACTTTATGGATCATAGTCCAAGAAGCCACGTTTTTTTATTTTTTTATTTTTCTAAATAAAAATACATTACATGGAAAACTGAAATTAAAACACTAGGCACTATCCGTGACAAGCTTTTGGACAACCTATGCCGCACCTCCTCTTTCTTCCCGACAACTTCTGCATTTCTTGTGCAATTTATGGCTCAAATTTCGCATATTTCCCGTTTCCACACATTTCCCGCTCACCTGTTTCCCCCTCTCACCGAGGACCCATCCTGTCCTGCATTGCGAACTGCCTCGCACCCAAGAGATATGTACTTCCCCCCCTGACCTGCATCACAAACTGCCACTTCAGAGGCCATAGTTACCTTTCGGTAATGTCCATCGTGGAATTGCCGTCTACTGTACAGACCAGCCACGTCTGCAAGAGGATTTATTCTTTTGTTTTAATCTCTGAGGAGAGAGCATTTGCATGAGCCAAAACCAAATGCCGCCAGTCCATGTTGCACCCAACCGACTGGGAGCAACCTCCCAATCGACCGAGAACATCCTCCCCTTTCCGAAACAGTGGCCTGCATCCACATCCGCAGGAGCCTCCTTGTTGTTCCGCATCACCACTCACCCCAAGAAACCAAAGGCCATCTCGTACTTTCTCCTACCACCAGAGTCCTCGCTGCTGCCACCACTTCCTTGTGCATGGCCCTAGTTGCACTTTAACTCTATTTTAGACCAGAAAGAAGGAGAGAGAGAGAGATGAACCACCGAGATCTTGGGCTAGGCGCATAAGCCATGACATCATGCCTTCATAGCAGTTCATCTTCGAGCACCTTATTCAAAACACCAAACAAACAAACAAACAAGCTAACTAAAAAAATAGTAAAACAGAAAGAGGATGGAGGAAGGGAGGGGGGAGCCTCCTGCCTCGCTCTTGGGTTGGTTCTGTGTTTTTTCTTTANTTTTACACGTTAATCATCATGTTGTAATATATATAACATTATTTTTTCTTTATCTTTTTAAATATTTAAGATGTTATCATAGAAAAATATAATAAAATATTATTAAACACGAAGTAGTACTTTTATCAGTTTAAAACTACATTCGCGATTATTAAATGAAGTAGTTTGGATATATATATATATATATAGTGCGTGGCCCTAGCTGCACTTCGACTCTATTTTTGACTGGAAAGAGGGAGAGAGATGAACCACCGAGATCTTGAGCTAGGCGCATAAGCCACGACATCACGCCTTCATAGCAGTTCATCACTGAGCACCTTATTCAAAACACCAAACAAACAAACAAGCTAATTTAAAAAATAGTAAAACAGAAAAACGAGCCTAATTCCGACCTTTACAGAGAAAAAAATTATAAAAAAACTAGTTAAAAACTGACGTATTGGATTTAACTTGATAATTTTTCATTGAACTTTACGACTAATTGTAGAGATTTGAGCTACAAAACTCATGATGTTTCGTAGTGACGGACGGATCGACTTCCAGGACTCGGATTTTCTGCCATTATCATTAGTGAGTGACAGCTTGATCTATGCAAGGCTAGCCTTATTCTAAACATCATCTCACAAATTAGTCAGCTTGAAATTATTGGACCTGTCCCATTAAATGAGTACTATTTGGATTTGCTGGAAGTCCTTTTACAGAACCGCTTGAGTTGGTTTATTACTGGGTTTTATTTCATATATTCATAAATGATTTTTTAAACGAATTTGAATTTACTGTTCATGAATTTTGAGTTCATTTATTCATTTTTAGAAGAAATAAATATCATTATTAAAATTATATATATTTTCTCCCATTTTTATTATTAACGAGTTAGATCATTTAATTAATTGGTTGGGTCAACTATATATAAAAATCTTGTACTCGCAATAATTATACCATTTATAACGAGTTTTGACTAACTACGAAACTAGCTAGCTAGCCTCGCGCGACTTTCTATATAAATTGTTACATTTGGCTACAGCACAAGTACCAATACCCCAACCAACGTAGTACGTACGCTACTCATGGCGGATAGAATTGTTTTCCTCTTCCTCCATTTTCTGTCGCTGCTTCTGCTACAATCTAACCTATGTAGCTTTTCTGCTGCAGCAATTCCCAACATTACCACAGATCAATATGCTCTTCTTGCATTGAAGTCTTATATTTCTCATGACCCTTACCATCTTTTGACACACAACTGGTCCACTAGTGTCTCGGTCTGCAATTGGGTCGGTGTGACATGTGGTTCCAAACATCATCGAGTAACAGCCTTGAACCTCTCTTATGTTGGTTTTGTAGGTACCATTCCTCCGCATATAGAAAACCTCTCGTTTCAGTTCAGTCTAAACATAAGAAACAACAGTTTTCAAGGTTCACTACCAGTAGAAGTTGTCTAATCTTTATAGGTTAGAAATCTTAAACATCCAATTCAATAACTTCAGTGGAGAAATACCATCATGGATGGCCTTTCTTACCAAGCTTCAAAATTGTTTCTTTATGGTAACAATTTCGTAGGTACCATTCCTCCGAATATAGGAAATCTTTCATTTCTTGTGAGCTTAAACATCGGAAACAATAGTTTTCATGGCTCAATTCCAAATGAATTGTCTCGTCTTCACCGGTTGGAATTCTTAGACTTCGGATTTAATGAATTTAGCGGAGAAATCCCTTCGTGGATGGGGTAGCTAACCAAACTCCGATATGTGTATCTTGATCGTAACAGTTTCGTGGGTACTATTCCACCATTTTTATCGAACATATCGTCATTGCAACTATTTAGTCTTGCATACAATCAACTTTCGGGCTCCATACCTTCCTCTTATCTTCAATATGTCTTCCTTGCAAGGAATTTTTCTTGGAGCGAACAAGCTTTCAGGTTCGTTGCTCTATTTTCTTCAACATGCCTTCACTGCAAGCCATCGACCTCGGCGATAATATGCTATCTGGTGCGCTACCAATGTTGATGTTTGATAATCTTCCCAACATACAATATTTTTCCATCACTGGAAATCAGTTTTCTGGTCAACTCCCACCCGCTTTGCACAAGTGCAAAAATCTACAAATTGTATCCCTATAAAAAAAGTATTTCACAGGAAGGCTGCTCCCCGAGACAGGGAACTTGACCATGGTTACAGAGTTGTATCTTGGTGACAACAACTTTGAATTTATCTATTAAATTTACTCTAGTCAATTACAATCTTTAATTAGTTAGAAAAACACCACTATATTCCATATTGATCCTTCTCTTAGTCCCTCCCTTTTTGCTTACAATGTCAATTAGAATTCAGAAACATTTATTTTAAGTATCTTGTCAATGCCTACCATTTTATAATTAGAAGAGTCATTTGTTGTCAATCTAGATGGTCACTTCAGATCCATTTGCCTACCCATTTTATATATTATACCTATATATAAATGACACGGATTAATTAAGAAAACTACAATACCAAGTGAGATGGTAATCTGCACTCATTGTACCTATATATAAATGACACGTTTTTTTTTTTTTTTTAATAGAAATGCACTCATTATTCATATTATGGCAGGTGCAATACCAAGTGAGATTGGTAATCTGCTGAAATAGAGATTTTCAGTATCTCAATCAACAATTTTGCTGGACCAATTCCATTTGAAATCTTCAATATCTCAACAATACAAGTTATTGCAATGGAGGGGAATCAACTCTCAGACAATCTCCCAACAAATGCAGGGCTCTTCCTTCCAAATCTTCGGCAGCTTATTCTTGGAGAGAATAAACTTGTAGGAACAATTCCCATTTCTATTTCCAATGCTTCCCAGCTCAATTTCATAGACTTGAGTTGGAACTCATTCACGGGCACAATTCCAAACACGATTGGTAATTTGAGGCTCCTCCAATGGCTCAACCTAGGATTCAATAATTTGACTAATGAATCTCCAGAACTGAGTTTTTTGTCTTATATGGAACAGTGCATACATCTTAGAAAGTTGGTTTTGGACAACAATCACCTTACTGGCTTTCTGCTTAAATCCATTGGAAACTTATCTCTCTCACTTGAAAGGCTTCAGCTAAGTGATTGGAATATTAAGGGCAACATTCCACTAAGTATTGGCAATTGAAGTACATTGATAGCTTTGTCCATGGGCAACAATGAGATGGCAGGATCTGTTCCAACTACAATTGGAAGATTGCACATGCTCCAAGTTTTGAACTTTGGAGGCAATAGACTACAGGGTCCCATCCCATCTAGCCTATGCCATTTAGGAAGTTTGTCTGGATTAGGTTTAAATGATAATAAGCTTTCTGGACATATTCCAGCATGCTTAAATAATATGACTTCCTTAAGAGCTCTCTACTTAAGCTATAAAGAATTGACTTCTACAATTCCTTTGAGCTTATGGAGGCTTTCATATCTTTTGGAACTCGACCTGTCAACAAATTCTCTAAGTGGCCCTATTGCATTAGAGATTGGAAATATGAATGTCTTGAGAATATTGGATTTGTCAACAAATCAATTCTCAGGTAATATCCCAGTAACGATTGGTGACCTCAAAGATCTAACCAATCTCTCCCTGGCATTCAATCGACTAGAAGGTTCAATTCCTTTACATTTTGGTGCACTGGTAAGCTTGGAGTTCTTAGATCTTTCTTATAACAATTTATCTGGTCAGATTCCCAAGTCTTTAGAAGGGCTCTTATATCTTAAATATTTAAATGTCTCCTTTAATAAACTACAAGGAGAAATTCCTACAAGATGAGCATTTTTAAACTTCTCAGCTGCATCATTTATGTCAAACAAGGCACTTTGCGGTGAGAGTCGATTGCAAGTTTCCCCATGTAAAGGAGGTGCTTCTTTTCCAAAAATAGTAAAGTATATATTAACTTCAATTGGTCTAATAATGCTTGCATCATCCATTTCATTAGCCTGGACAAGATTATGCTAGAGGAGGAATGCCAACTTGTCAGGTGACGCAGACCTATCACTTTTAGCAACATGGAGAAGAATTTCATACCAAGAAGTTATACAAGCAACTGAAGGTTTTAGAGCAAACAACATACTTGGAGAAGGGAGTTTTGGGTCAGTTTATAAGGGAACACTCTTAGATGGTACGAATGTTGCAATAAAAGTTTTAAATTTGCAATTGGAAGGAGCGTTCAAAAGTTTTGATATAGAATGTGGGATATTATGTAATATTCGATACCGAAATCTTGTCAAAATCATCCGTGCTTATAGTAACATGGACTTCAAGGCCTTGGTACTAGAATACATGCCTAATGGGAACCGAGAGATGTGATTGTATTCGAAAAACCTTTGTTTGGATATGTTACAAAGGCTAAATATAATGATTGATGTAGCAGCAGCACTAGAATACCTTCATCTTGGTTATTCAACGCCTATAGTTCATTGTGATTTGAAACCAAACAATGTCCTATTGGATGCAGATTTGGTTGGACATATCTCTGATTTTGGCATTTCAAAACTCCTAAGCGATGGGGTTTCTCTCACATAAACTATGACTCTTGCTACAATTGGACATATGGCACCAGGTAAGGTGAAATGCCTTTTTATAATCATTCTTATTGTATATATGCAGATACATATTTATTCTCTTTTCATAACATATTGACCTCCACACTTGGATTCTTTGTATTATTTTCTTATCATTTGTAGAATATGGATCTGAAGGAGTTGTCTCTACCAAGGGGGATGTGTATAGTTTTGGCATTTTATTGATGGAAACTTTTACAAAAAAGAAGCCCACGGATGATATGTTTAGCGAAGGAATGAGCTTGAAGAAATTAGTGGAGTCCTCTGTGTTATCCCTTTCAGTAGTTGAAGTTATTGATGCAAATTTGTTAAGAAACAAAAGTGACTATGCTGCTATGGAGGAGTGTTTATCATTAACTATGGGATTAGCTTTGGGTTGCTGCACAGATTCACCTGAACAGAGGATTGACACAAAAACCATTTCAACTACACTTAACAAGATCAAATTAAAGTTTCTCATAGATATTGGGGGGCGCTAATGTAAGAGACTCAAGCTTGTTTGCAAATATTAATTTCATGTTTGTTACACATCAATAGATTTCATGTGTTTGCTTTCCTAGGCATACTACATTAACCAAATATACTTGTTCTTGAATTTTGTTTATGGCTTTCTGTAATACTCGTTCTTGAAATCTGTTTATGGCCTTTTGTGATTCTGTTTATAACCTTGGAATTAATAGCTAGCCATCAACCAAACGCATGAATGTCATCATAACCATATTCCTTCAATAACCATGTACAAAACATGCCTAGTTAAAATCCTTGTTAAAAAATAAAACTGGAAAACCTTTTATGCTAGTTTTTAATTTTAGAAAAACATAACTAATTAAAAAACAAGGAACATATAGCTTTTGTTTCAATCAATCTTTCAATTTATTTCAAACAATTATTATGGGCAATGTGGCTTTCTCAAATGAAATAAATATCTGGTTGTGAACCTAAATTTTATTATGTTTGGTCATCAAGAGCGTCTAGAAGCTCCCACTTTTATTTTTTATTTTTAAAATAAACAAATTCATATCATTGCATAACATTAAACATCCATTACAACTTGCTCAAAAGGAATACAACGCAAAATATCAGGGAGTCCCTCCTTAATCCAAACCATTTCCTGGTCAAAACTCATAGCAAGTTTTGCAAGAAGATGTGCAGCATTATTCCCTTGCCATGATACAAACTACAACTGCATGTTTGAATTTTTACCAAAGAAGCCCTTCAGATCCTCGACAATCTGTCCATACCAGGAACAGTTTTCTTGCTTACCCTTGACATCATTAATCAATACTAGAGCATCCCCCTCAAATAAACACTGAGATAAACCCAGGTCAAGACTTAGCGTGGTAGCCCTCTCCAGAACAGATGCTTCAGCATGTAAAGGGTTTAAAATAAATGATTTGGACTAACCTGCAGCAGCCATCAGCTTACCTTCCCAGTCTCTTATAACAATATCCCCTCCCATCCTCTTTAACTTTTCATCATAGGCAGCATCCCAATTAATCTTAAACCACCCATAACCTGGCTTTTTCTCCATTTCACATTCGTAGTAGAAGCAGGTCGAGCAGCAACTGAAACATGAGAACTAAGTTGAGCAGAAGCAAATTTAGACCGTTCCAATTGAGCAGTATGCCACACTTTGCTAGGACTATCTATTTGATCATCAAACACAACCTTATTCCTTCTAAACCAGATCCTCCTAAAAACACAAGCAAGCAATTCTAACTTAGCCTTATTAAGTTTCATATCCAAATCTTCCCATATATTTCAAAACTGTAAGTCATTCGAGGCTGCTTTCTGCACTGGACTACATGAATCAGACCAAATATCTTGAGCAGCAACACAATTCCATAGCACATGGCCACTTGTCTCCACAAACCGTTTGCATAAAGGACAAGGACCATCTCTGATAATCTTTCTCTGCACAAGGTTTCCTCTGGTTAGCAAAGCCTCATGAAGTGCCTTCCACATAAAGACTTTAACCCCATTTGGCACCTATAACACCCACAATTTATGCCATATAATAGATGGTGACTGAAGAGCTGAGGTTTCTCCCAGTTTAAAGCTATTTAACTGGCACTGCAAAAAATATGCAGACTTGATAGAAAAAAGGCCATTTCAAGAAGGACCCCCATACAATTTATCACTAGAGCCCTTACTACTTGTTGGTAAACACTTGATGACTGCAGCTTCCTCCATATTAAAGATCTTATCAATTAATGGTTCATTCCAATGCCCTGCACCATCCAACAACTCATTAACAGAAGAATCCTCTTGCAAAATAGAAATCTGGGATTGCACCTTATGAGTAAATGGAGTAGGAAGCCAACTATCTCCCCAAATCTTAATGAGTTCCCCATTACCCACTCTCCATCTTAGCCCAGCTCGAACTAAGTCCCCTGCCCCACAAATGCTCCTCTAGATGAGTGATGCAGAGCACCCAATTTTAGCAGCCACTAAATCCCCTTTCTAATAATACTTTTCCTTCATGACCCTAGTAACAAGAGATGAAGGGTTTACAAGTAATCTCCAATATTGTTTGGCTTAAAGGGCCTGATTAAAGAGTTCCATATCCCTGAATCCCTTCCCCCTTGTCCCTTAGGAGATCCCATACCTTTCCACTGCTTCCACTACAGCTTGTTTTCATTTTGCAAGTGACCACACCAAAACCTTGCCATCATTTTGGAAAGGGTGCTAGTCAACTGTTTTGGAAGCCTAAAAACACTCATTGCATAAGTAGGGATTGCTTGGATTACTGACTAAATGAGTATTTCCTTACCAGCTTGGGATAGAAACTTATTCTGCCAACTATTTAAACTCTCCTTCACTCTCTCTTTTATACTTTGGAAAGCTTTACATTTTTCTCGCCCCACCATTGAAGGAAGACCCAAATATCTGTCAACATCATTACATAATCTCGCCCCAGTAGCCTGAATCAACTCTTCTCAACACTGCGTAGTTGTGTTAGAGCTAAAAAATACTGAAGTTTTCTGAAGATTCAACTGTTGACCTGAAGCATCTACATATACCTTGAGGATGTCATTAAAAACTGGCCCTTGTTTCTTATCAGCATTACAAAATAACTTACAATCATCTGCAAATAACAAATGATTGATGCTTGTCCCTCCCCTACTTACATGCATTCCAGTTATGTTCCCCTTAATTTCTGCAGTCTGAATTAAAGAAGACAAACCTTCCACACATAGAAGAAAAGGATAAGGGGACAAAGGATTCCCCTGCCTTAAACCACGAGAAGGAGATATGGAGCTACTAGATTGGCCATTAACTGGAATAGAGTACTGCAGAGAGGTAACACATAGCATGATCTTTTGGATCCACTCAGCACTGAAACCCAACCTAGCCATCACAGGCCTCAAGTAAGGCCACTCAACTCTGTTATAGGCTCTTGAAAGGTCTAATTTTAGAGCCATTTTCCCCTTTCTACCTTTAAGCCTAGTTTTCATGGAATGCAAAGCCTCATAGGCAATTATAATATTGTCTAAGATCAACCTACCAGGGATAAAAGCACTTTGATTAAAAGAAATGATCTTAGGAAACACCAACTTCAATCTATTTGCTAGTGTTTTAGCCATAAGTTTATACACAACATTACATAAACTTATTGGCCTAAAATCACTAATGGATAAGGGCCTTTCCATTTTAAGAATTAAAACTATGCTAGTTTTGTTAAAAGTCTCATCAAATCTGCCCTCATTCAAAAAAGCTAGCACTATACTAGCTACATGATCCCCCACAACACTCCAGTGCTGCTAGAAAAAACAAGGGCCAACCCATCAGGACCATGAGCTTTCAAAGGGGCCATTTGGAAAAGAGCTGCATCAACCTCTTCCATCACAAAAGGCTTATCCAGTTCCTCATTCATGGCTACTGTCAGCCTACTATCCAAAGCATATGGGGCAGTGTTTATAGCATGCGCGGATGGATCCACAGAAGTGAAAAGTTTGCTGAAATGATAAAAAAAGCTACCTGAAGCTGAGGCTGGCCAGTATGCACTCTGTTCTCTGAATCCTTCACTTCTAAAATCATGCTTCTCCTCTTTCTCTAAGAAGCACTATGATGAAAAAACCTTGTATTCCGATCCCCAGCTTTGTACCAATTCTGTTTTGCACGTTATTTCCACTTAAGATCCTCTTGTTTGAATAAAAGACCAACCTCCTGCTGGATTTTTCTTATTTGATCTCCATTAATAGCCCCTTCTCTATATTGTAAATCCTGAAGGACCTCTGACTTCTCTGCAATAAGTTTCTCTCCATCAGAACAGTGCACTCTACTCCACTTTAACAGTTCAAAACTACACTTTGACGGAGTAAGCTGGAGACCCCCTGGCACAAATCTTCCCTGAAACCTACCCCCCAGACTTCCTCAATAATTCTATGACAACCACTATGAAGTGACCAACCAGCTTCAAACTTGAAAGTTCTGTTCCTACTTCCAACTCTACCATATTTAGGAAAAGTAGAAACTAACAGAGGATGGTGGTCAGAGCTTCTTGCCACCAAACTCTCCACCTCCACCCTTCCACAACAAGAGGACCATAGTTTGTTAACAAAAACCCTTTCAAGTCTCTCCTTGGTAAAAGTCTCATCTAAGTACCTATTACCCCAAGTAAAAGGATTGCCCTTGTAACCCACATCAATTAAATCATTGTACTCCACTGCAGATTTGAAACCCCTCATTTGAACTTCTGGCCTTTCCCGCCCCCCTACCTTCTCAACAGACAACAATATTTCGTTAACATCCCCTAAGAGAATCCATGGTGAATCCTTGGGGTTCAATCTATTCATCAAAGCCCACGAGTAAGACCTCTTGTTAGCATCAGTAACTCCATAAAATCCTATAAGAAGGACCCTGCTTCCTCCATAAAAATTTGATATACGACAACTAATATGATTCATAGAGTAATTATAGATAAACAGATCAACCTCTTCCTTGCAAAGTAGTGCCAACCACACCCCCCCCCCCCCCCCCCCCCCCCCCCGGCCAAAAAAAAAACTGGTTCCACAGAGAAACAACCCGAGAAACCCATCTTTCGCTTCAGAACTTCCAACCTTGCAAAACTAAGCAATGTTTCCATCAGAAACAATACTTTAGGAGACTTCCTCCTCACCATCAGGTAAAGATCATGAACTATCCGGGGGTTCCCAAGCCCCTGGTAGTTCCAACTTAGGAGATTCATAGCCCCCGGCGAGGTTGCTTAGCAGCCTTCACCGATTGCTCATTTGGAACATCCACAAAAGCTGTTTCCAAACACTTCTTTCGTTTAAAAGGCTCTTCAACATTTCATCACAAAGAGCCAATCCAACAGAACGTTTCTTAGAGGGGGAAGAATGTAACTGACCTCGAGTAATAGACAAGCGAGCTTTACTCTTCCACTTTCCTCCCAACCTAGCCCTTCGGGTCTTAGATATGGGTGACAATACCACTTGAACCTTCGGAGAAGGTGAATGTGCTTGATCAAGAGAATTGAGTAATGAAGGTAGTTTCCATTTCGGTCCTCTCCTTAACTGATGGACCATTGTTATCCTGGGTTGGGGCTAAGTTCACTAGACCAGTAGTAAGCCTGGGCCTCGGCCCATCCTGAGAGGATGAAATCGGACCTACGCCTGCAACTTGCATAACTGAATCATCCCTTATTTTCAAAAGTGCACCAGAATCGGAACCCCCAACCTTGTTCAAACCAAAAACATAACTGCCTTCAGTTAAATTTCCAGCCAAAAGAAACTCATCCTCATCAACTTCAGGAGCCACGGTGTCCATTTGAACATGTGACACATCCGTCAACCCAGTAACCGTTTTTTCCACCCATCCCTCCTGCCACCCAATTTCGCCATTTAGGCTTGTAGAATACCACAGAGCAGGGTTGTAGTTCCCCGACTAAAAATCAGTGCCTCTCCGCCCACTAGAAAACGAAGCCCACAACCAAACTGAGCAGTACTCTTAGACCCCACCCAGATTTTTCCCGGCAAACCTCCACACCATGCCACGTACGACCACACTAAAAACAAATATTCGGCAATTTTTCATATTGGATAGGGATCCACATACTAGCCTCACTGTACTATATTGTTTGTCCTCGAGTGACCGGCTTACACAAGTCAACCTCCACTAACACTTCCAGACAACTGCCCCAAACAAGACCTTCAGAAGGGATATCGACTGTTAAAAACCTTTCCAACAGATTCTACGATATGTATTCCTATACAATGGGTCATACACGCCATAGGTAAATTATGGAGTTGCAACCAAAACATCTCATGGGATAAATCCATAAGATGAGGTTGGACTTGCATATCAATGGGCCTTAACACAAAAACAACATTATCAAAAAGCCATGGACGGCTAGTCAGAATCCTATCCCTGTCGCCAATTGATGCAAACGTAATAGCAAAAACATTTTCCTTTACATTCTTGAAGATAACTGCAGGATCAACTTTCCACACCTTTTGCATAGTAGACCGTACAACTTCCAAACCCACTTTCCTATCCATGCAGACTCTGCCAACCAGACTATGCCTCTCACAACAACAAAGATCCTCTAAATCATTTGCTTCAATTGAGTGCACTACTTTCCTCAACATTTAAAGTAATCTTTTGCCTGTCTTTATAAAATTCTTCCATGCTAACAAACCTCCCCTAAAGGGGAAGATCCTCCTTACTCAGAAGAATAAGAAGATGAAACTTTCAATCTTGTGTTATGGCCATCAATAAGATCAAACGATGGTTAGGATTTGAGCGAACCAAATTGTGATTCCTCGTATGTACCTGTATTTTAACTAAGTATATTATTTTATTAATTAAGATTATGGGCTTTGTTTTATTAAATTTTAGATGATTTAATAGGTATTATTTTAAGTCTTTTAACTGTGAAATTTAATTTAATGAGATTTCTTGTTATGAAATACTGTCCATTATTTAAATTGCTCTTTATTTTAAATTGTTTAATTGTTGGATTTTATTATTTTATTTATTTAGTCACGACATTTAAATAATTTTATTTAACTTGGCCGTTTTGAAATTTATTTTCGTTAAATCAATTTTCAAACCCATATTAAAAAGATTGGAAGTTATTTCTTTCAATTTCTTTTTCATTTTTCCTTTTTCTCTTTCATCTTTCTTTTTCTTCTTTCTTTCATTTTCTTTTCCCTCCTCTGGTTTCTTTCTTCCTGGGCGTGATCTCTTCTTCTCCCTTTCTCTCTGTGCAGTTCTAGCCCCCAGCTTGCTGTAGTGCACAACCATTGGGCAATACTGCCCAGCCCATGAGCTCCCGCACCCTCCTGAGAGCTCGCCCACCCCAGCCTCCCTTCCCCACACTCTCTCTCTCCTCTTTGGCCCTGTGAAACCCATTCGAGTTGGGTGTTTTTGTGCCGCCGTGGCACCATCATTGGCTACCAGCTTTTCACCACAACACCGTTGGTCCTTCAACCAACCAAACCACCCTTCCCCAGCTCTGATCCGCCACCAGTGAAACCCATCCATTGCATTTTTCAATTTGAACTTTTTGGCCTCCAACCGCCTAAGCCGCCACCCACGGCCAACCACTACCACCATTAGTTTCACTAATACCTTTAAGCCCATCCCTAACCATCCTAAGTCTTCGTTTGTTCCCGTTTAAAAGTTGAGTTTTTAAGACTCATGACCCTTGTCCAATTTGCACAGTTGCGTTGCTGTGCCGCCGCCTCTTCCACCTTTGTGATCCTTCAAAAATTATATTTTAGTATTGTAAGTAATTTTTCAATAAATTTCTTGAGATTTAATTATATTGTTGCACTAACAACTTTTTTGCAGTTGGTTTGTTGTGCTGAACATGGAGTCCGAGGAGTATAGGGGTTGGTTGTATTTGAGGATGGTTTGTTTATCAAGATGAATTGTGCTTGTGTGTATTATGTTGTGTTTGGCATCATGCTTTTATTGCATTATGGCATGCATATTTATGCGTTGTACATAAAAATTAGGTTTTCATGCGAGAAAGGAATTTGGGTTGATTTGCAATAAATGATTGGTAGGGATTGAGAGAGAGGAAAAAGAGACTATAGGGATGGTGGTAAGCAGGAACAATGGTAGAATCCCGCTTGTAATTCCCGCCTACGGTGCATGTAGTATGGATGGTGGTAGACCCGCCTGCGATTCCCGCCTATAGTTGGAGCTGTAGGGATGGTGGTAGTCCTGCTTGTGATTCCAGCATACGATGCACGCGGTAAGGATGGTGGTAGAGTCCCGCCTGTGATTCCCCCTATAGTGTTCAGATAGATTGAGAGGAGAAAGGAACAGTATGGATGGTGGTAAATAGAGATGGTGGTAGACTCCTGTCTGTGATTTCTTGCCTACGGTGCATGTGCTAGGGATGGTGGTAGTCCTGCCTCCGATTTCCACCTATGGTGCATGCGGTAGGGAAGGTGGTAGTCCTGCCTCCGATTTCCACCTATGGTGCATGCGGTAGGGAAGGTGGTAAGCAGGGATAGTGGTAGAGTCCCACCAGTGATTCCTGTCAACAATGCTCTGATAGATTGAAAGAGAGAAAAAATGAACTGTAGGGATAGTGGTAAGCAGAGACAGCGGTAAAGTCGAGCATATGATTCCCGCCTACGGTAAATGTGGTAGAAATAGTGGTAAGCAGGAATGGTAGTATTCCGGCTAGCAATTCCCGCCTACAATGGGAGTTGTAGGGATGGCAGTAAGTAGGGATGATGGTAATCTCACCTATGATTCTTGCCTACGGTGCATGCGGTATGGATTATGGTAGAGTCCTGCCTGCGATTCTTACCTATAGTGTTAATTGGTTAATAAGCTATTTTATTGGAAAATGACGGTTTTAATAAATGTATATGTGAACAATTTTCTGGAAAAATGGTGGATTTTATGATTAGGCCATTTTCTGGGAAACTGGCGAGTGGTTATTTTTTGGAAATGGTTTTGGGTCACATGCATGTTCCGTCATATGCACATCTTTACTTTACTTTCACTGAATGACTGTATAATATTTTGAAATACTTTTATTTTAGTTTGTGTGTATTTAAATTTCTGATACTTAGTTGGCCAACTTTTAATCATCCGTTGTGACCTTATTTTACACATTTTTGCATGTTACACATACTAGGATCACTTATTGTTGGGGTGCATGATCTGTGTTGTCATTATCCCGAAGTCAAGATTCTCGTGTTTCCGTACGTGGGAGTCGGGGCATCACAGGTGGTATCAGAGCAGTTTGACCCTAGGTAAAACCACATGTCCCATAGGTGCAATAGCGGAAAATTTTAAATTTGTGATTTGAAATTATTTTGTTTGAAGTATATTATTTTAATTGTTTTATTTATTTTATTG
Source organism: Carya cathayensis (assembly GCA_011037825.1). NCBI lineage: Eukaryota > Viridiplantae > Streptophyta > Magnoliopsida > Fagales > Juglandaceae > Carya > Carya cathayensis. The sequence continues at coordinate 127,743 of QGSO01000318.1, read as the reverse complement.
TACACTGCTTTATTTGTTTTATTTATTTTATAGTATGTTTATTTTAATTGATTTGTTTTATTTTATTGTATGTTATTTTATTTTATGTTATTTTGTTGTATCTTAATTTATTTTACTATATTATATTTTATTTGTTTTGAGTTGAACGTGGGTTAAAGGTTAAGCTATGGCAGGAAGATGGTATGACAGAGAATACTATTGTTAGGTATAAATATTTAATGTAGTAGGCTTGAACTTTTATCGTCTTGGTTTGCTTTTATAATATCAAGGCTTGAAAGAAACAACATGGTTTGGGTGATCTCTTTGGGGAGTAGGGGAGTAGGATTATTGAGGTTTTAGCTTTTGAGGAGATATGACATGAGGTTTTAGAATTGGAGGTTGTAAGTTCAACAAACTTTAATGATAGATTTATGAGAATTTCACCAAAGGTTTGAGGTTTTGTGGACTTTAGGAATGATTTGTTATCATTTGATGTTTTAGATTTTGAAAGCTTTGGGAGTCAATTGTTTTATTATTGGATATAAGTTCATCGATCTTACAGGTTCTGGAAAATGATTCTTATATAATTTAAGTTTTTTGAATTGCAAATTTGAAGGACCGACTTGTAATAAGATTTAGCTCGAGGTTATAGTGGTAGGTTTTAGGATTTGATCCATACCTAATTTAAGGATAATAGATGGTGCAGTCAAGAAATGATTCTTGTTAATTTTGTGGAATATGTTTGATAATTCATGATTTTGGGAGACTGAGTATTTTCTACCAAAACTTGGTAAAGGTTTACATGTTAGTAGGTTGAGCTAACTTGTAATTGATGGTTTTATTTTATGAGGACATAATCTTATGCATTATGGCGAATTATCAAAGTGTGCAGCAAGAGCGTGGTGTTTGGTGATATAGTTTGAGGTTTCAAATGTCGTGCCGATTTTGAGGACTTAGGGATGACTTGATGTGACGCTTTGACTCTCAAGTACGGAAATGCGAGAATCGTGACATCAGGATGATGACAACACGAGTTACACATCTCAACGATAAGTACCAAGTGTGTATAGATGCAGAAAGTGTACAACAAAAATGCAGTGGATAAATTAAATAAGTCAACTAAGTACCTAAATTTTGAATACAAAACTACCAAAATATAAGTATTACTGAAAATTATATAGTTATCCATGAATATAAAATAAAAATTCAAATACATAGACAAAAGGGAAACAAATCCCATAATCCAAAAAGAGACCACATGTCACTCATTCGGCACTGTAGGCGAGACTACCACCATCCCTGTTTACCACCATTCTTACCGCATGCACCGTAGGTGGGAATCATAGGTGAAACTACCACCATCTTTACTACCAATACTATAGGTGGGAATTATAGGCAGAACTTTACCACCATCTCCACTGCATGCACCGTAGGCTAGAATCACAGGCAGGACTACCACCATCCCTACAACTTGCACTGTAGGCGGGAATCATGGGCGGTACTACCACCATCCCTATTGCATGCACCGTAAGCAGGAATCACAGGCGAGACTTTACCACCGTCTCTACTTACCACCATCCCTATAGTTCTTTTTTTTTCATTCATTCTTTTTAATCCATTCATTTCAAACATATCCAAAAATCATCTCTCACATGAAAACCCAGTTTTCAAATATACACATGAACATGTATGCAATTATGCAAAAACTCAGTTTTCATTTACAAACATGAATATGCGTGCAATTATGCAATGTATATGACACGACACAAATATTCAACAACCAACAAATACCAGCATAATCCAATCACACAAACAACTCCATCCTCTAATCCATCCAACCCTGAAACTCTTTGGACTCAACATTCGGCAATATCAACCAAATCAAAAAAGATTTTTTAGTACAGAAATATATTTAAATCTCATAAAGTTCTTTAGAAAATTACTTATAGTGTTAAAATAGAATTTTCGAATGATCACGAAGGTGCAAAAGGCAGTGCAAAAACACCCAACCCGAATGGGTTTCCCATGACCATCAAGGAGAGAGAGAGAGAGAGAGAGAGAGAGAGAGAGAGAGAGAGAGAGAGAGAGAGAGAGAGAGAGAGAGCGTGGAGAAGGAAGGCTAGGATGAGTGAGCACGCCAGAGGGTGGGAAAGGTCGTGGGTTGGGCAGTGTTGTCGGACTGTGGTGCACGGCGGTGGTCTGGGGGCTAGAAGTGCACTGAGAGAAATGGAGAGGAAGTGCTCGCACGTGGGAAGAAAGAAATCAGGGGAGGAAAAAGAAAAAGAAAGAGGAAAGAGAAAAAGGAAAAGGAAAAAGAAAGGGAAAGAAATAACGTTCAGTCTTTCCAATCTATGTCTGAAAACTGATCCAACGAAAATAAATTTCAAAACGACAAGTTAAATAAAATTATTTAAACGTTGTGACTAAATAAAAATAATAAAATAAAATCTAACAATTAAAAAAATTTAAATAAAGAGAAATTTAAATAATGGACAATATTTAATAACAAGAAATCTTATTAAATTAAATTTTACAGCTAAAATTCTTAAAATAATACCACTTAAATCATCTAAAATTTAATAAAACAAAGCCCATAATCTTAATTAATGAAATAATTTACTTAGTTAAAATACACGTAAATACAAAGTATCACACTTGAAATTGTGAGACAATAAATATAGTTGGAGATTAATTATTTGGTTGTGCAAATTATGCTTATTGATGGTTAACTTGAGAAGAGGCTAATGAGTTACCAACTTGTAGTACACAACAAAGGTTTGGAAGTTTTAGCATAAGAGTCGATTGAGGTTAGCCCAATTTGGCATAGGAAGATATTAGTCATTGGGATCCTTTGGAAGTTATATTTAGGTCCTTGTGAAAATGGAGATTTCGGATTACATTGCCACCCTAGGAGTATTAGACGTGATGTGTCACTGGGAGACTAATGCGAGTGTGATGGAATCGCCTATAGGAGTAGACTTGAGAGAGCAGTACCTATATTTGTTTGGGCATCTGTGATGGTATGTTTGTCTCAAGCGTGTTCTGGGTTGTATCTTGTAACTGCCTTAGTGTTAATGTTTGACCTTGCAAATTTTCAGGACAAAATTTATTTTAAGGGCAGAGGATGTGATATCCCGTATTTACGTGTATTTTAACTAAGTAAATTATTTTATTAATTAAGATTATGGGCTTTGTTTTAATAAATTTTAGATGATTTAAGTGGTATTATTTTAACACTTTTTATTGTGAAATTTAATTTAATGAGATTTCTTCTTATTAAATATTGTCCATTATTTATATTGCTCTTTATTTTAAATTATTTAATTGTTGGATTTTATTATTTTATTTTTATTTAGTCACAACGTTTAAATAGTTTTATTTAATTCGCCGTTTTGAAATTTATTTTCATTGGATCAGTTTTCAGACCTAAATTGGAAAGACTGGATTCTATTTCTTTCTTTCTTTTTCCTTTTTATCTTTCCTCTTTCCTTTTCTTCTTTCTTTATTTTTCTTTTTTGTCCCCTGGTTTCTTTCTTCCTGTGCGAGAGCACTTCCCCTCCCTTTCTCTCTGTGCACTTCTAGCCCCTAGCTCGCCGTCATGCACCACCATCCAGCGACATCGCCCAACCCACGACCTCCCCCACCCTTCGGCGAGCTCACCCACCCAGCCTCCCTTCCCCATGTTCTCTCTCTCTCTCTCTCTCTCTCTCTCTCTCTGTTGGCCCTGCGAAACCCATTGGTATTTTTGCACCAACACCACAGCCCTCCAACCACCCAAACAACCCTTCACCAGCTCCGATCGGCCAATAGTGAAGCTCATCCATTGCATTTTCTGATTTGAGCTTTTTGGCCTCCAACAGCCGCCCATGCCGCCACTCATGGCCAACCACCACCACCATTAGCTTTACCAACACCTTTAATCCATTCCCTAGCCATCTTAAGTCTTCGTTTGTCCCCATTCAAAAGTTAGGTTTTTGAGACCCACGACCCTTGTCCAATTTGCACAATTGTGTTGCTATGCCGCTGCCTCTTGCACCTTTGTAATCTTTCAAAAATTATATTTTAGTACTATAAGTAACTTTCCAAAAACTTTCTTGAGATTTAATTATATTGTTTCAGTAACAACTTTTCTGCAGTTGGTTGGTTGTGTCGGACTTGGAGTCCAAGGAGTATGGGGGTTGGTTGGATTTGAGGGTGGTTTATTTATTGAGATGAATTGTGCTTGCGTGTATTATGTTGTGTTTGGCATCATGATTTTTATTATATTATGGCATGCATATTTATGCGTTGTGCATAAAAATTGGGTCTTCATGTGAGGAAAGAATTTGGGTTGATTTGTGATAATTGATTGGTAAGGATTGAGAGAGAGGAAAAAGAGACTATAAGAATGAAGGTAAGCAAGGACATTAGTAGAGTCCTGTCAGTGATTCCCGCCTACGGTGCATGCAGTAGGGAGGGTGGTAGTCATGCCTCTGATTCCCACCTATGTTGCACGCGGTAGGGATGGTGGTAGAGTCCCGCCTGCGATTCCCGCCTACAATGTTAATTGGTTAATAGGCAATTTTCTGGAAAAATGTCCATTTTTATTAAATGGACATGTGAACCATTTTCTCAGAAAATGGTGAATTTTATGATTGGGCCATTTTCTGGGAAAAAGGAGAGGTTATTTTTGGGAAATAGTTTTTGGTCACATGCATGTTTCATCATGTGCACACATGTTTGTTGGATGCATTAATATATTTCATCTTTTGGATTGTTTGGTTGATTACTTCCTGAGACTTATAATCTCACGATATTCGATATTCTGCGGTATCGGTTCATCGTATCGTAGATTTTGATATAGATGATGATGTAGAGCCTAAGGATGCTACTCCACCTGGGGAGTGACATGTGGTCACTTTGTTTCGTGGGTTATCTATCACTTTTTGGTTATGTAAATATTGATCTTTACTTTACTTTCGTTAGATAATTGTATAATATTTTAAAATACTTTTATTTTAGTTTGTGTGTATTTAAATTTCTGGGAGTTAATTGGCTGACTTTCAATCATACGCTGCGATCTTATTTTACACATTTTTGCAAGTTACACACACTGGGAGCACTTATTGTTAGGGTGCATGACCTGTGTTGTCAACATCCCGACATCACAATTCTTGCATTTTTGTACGTGGGAGTTAGGGCATTACACAAATGACCGAATATTGTCTATGATGTAAAGATAATCTTCGTTTATACATTGTGATCTTTTGGTAAATTCTAAGTTCCATTTTCCCAGTTGATGTTTTTGTAGATTTTTTCACTCTCCTTCTCCCTCAAACCCCTTGCCCCTGTTTTACTCTTTTTGGGTTGACTTCAGTGATTGAATCATTCCAAGAAAAAAATTTAGATGTGATGTGGCTATTTTTAATGGCTAGGATTTGATTATGGGTTATTCAACCCAACAAGGAGATTGACAAATAAATTGTAATTAATTTGATGGTGTTGATGTTTATATATCAGTTTATGTACTTAAGGACATTTGTTGATAGTAATGGTGTAGAAATAAAAATTTAGGTGTTATTGTGTGTTGATGTGTGAATGCATATCATGGATTAGTCGGAGAAGAATCATTAGTGAGATGTTTGAGTTTACATAAAAGTGTAACGCCTCTGTCCAGAAGGTCCGGAGAGTTAGCTTTCATTACTGAACATCAACTTCAATATCACAACTATAAAATCTGAAAAAACTCCATAACAGATTAATTGGTTTACTCAACCCAAATATCCATCTTCCTTTACAGAAATACTAACCAAAACACCCAAAAAATAGAGTAACAACTCCACAAAGACTCGAACTACCCATAACTCGACATACCGAAATAACCGTCAAAGGTAAACTTACAAAGCATGATCCTCCAAAAATACTTGTACCCTTCGCACCTATTCATATATGATCATCAAACTTTTCCAGTACTTCCTAGTCGTGTTCTCCAGCTGAACCGTAAAAAATATCTAAAATAATGTTGTGGAGATAAAGGGGTTGGTTATCAACAATTCAGTAAGCAGACAACATATACCAGTGTGCAAACATGAGCATTTACAGAGTTCAGAATGCAGAACAAAAATTCTTTTACTTTCAGAATGCAGAATCAGAATATGTTATCAAAAATATTAGAGCGAAAGTTTCAAAAAATATTCATTTTCAAAGTTCCTTTGGCATAGCATAGCTGAAAGATCACATCAGAACAGAATTTTATGTTTAACCGCTGTGGTATGGTTGTGTAAACCTTGGCGGCCAGCCGATTAGAAACAGAATGTGAATCTTCCCCTTATTATTCTCGGAGCCCTGAGTATGCACATATGAAAGACCACGCAGAGTGCATCGAAAATAGAAAAGTTAGTACCAACCTAAGCAGGGGACACAGTTTTACATCCATGGTAAGGTCAAAATGCAACATAAATAGAATTAGAATGTCATGCCAGAGGTTTTCAGAAACCACATCATATCATATTAGAATACAAAAATTTTTCAGAACATAACAGATTCAGATCACAAAAATATAATTTATGTACAAAATTTCATATTTGATCTTTCAATTCTAAAGAAAAATTGAGGTGAATAATATTAAGCTCCTCAAGAGCAACTTTTCTATATTGTAATCTTTCAATTCTCTTACTATTTCTCTTTAATTTTACAATAGTTTTCTCTCCCTAAGCTCTTTTAACATATTTTTTTAACCTCGTTTAATTTTTTATTTAAAACAAAGATAAAAATCAGGTGAAAAAAAAGAGAGGAGAAACACCATCCACAAGAGCCACACCTCGTGGTTAGCCACCGTTGGCCACCCTGCAATGGCCCTCTACAAGCTTCCATGTGTGGCCCAATCTAGTTAGACAATGGTGGCCACCCACTCGGGGGACTCGACCTAGCGCCCCCCCCCCAAATAAAGGGCCAATGAGGGTGTGGCCACCAAGGGCCACTTCCTTGTGGGTGGCCTTTTTTGTTTCTCTCTCTTTTCAAAATCGAATTATATATATATATATATTATTTCTTAAAAAGCTATTGAAAAAATAGATAGTGGTTGGGAATAAAGCGAATATCACATCTGGTTCTCCACTCTATACAAGGTATACTAGTTACCAGCTCGGGTATCAAAGCATGTTTGGACATTGAGAATTCTTAAATTCTCAAACTTTCTCATAATTTCTTCTCAAACACAAAATACTTTTTTATTTCAAGTTTTCAACTTTTTTTATCTAATCATTATTCAAATACAAAAATCAATTTAACTTTTATCGACTTCAAAACTAAAATAATATAAAAAAATAATTTTTAATTTTATAATATTTCTATTTAACTTCTTCTCTCTTCTTTCCAAAAATCTAATAAAATGTTTTCACTTAAACCATTTCACTACTATTCACAAAAATCTGAGAGACTCTAAGTCTCCAAACATGGCCTAAATATTTGGTCTGAACTAGATAAAACCCGACCCACATGTACACCCATACATCAAGGATGGAGAAATAAATTACCAATGCAGATTCTAGCATTCACTCTATTTTTAATGAATTAAGATCCTCTCTAGTTATGAAGTGGATAGTTCAATGTAAGGAAAGATATACACAATATCAAGTACTTATATAGCTCCACATTACATAAAAATCCTATAAAATGGGTATCTATGCGTTTTCAGTGGGAGAAGTCATATTCTTGAAGAGCAATTGGCTTCCACAACCATAGAAGAATATAGGTTTGGGTAAAACCTCCGCCAACTACAACTTCGGCCGACATTCGCTCTGACACAAAGTCAAAGTCGGAAAAGTGGAATTCAGAGTTACTTCAAATTGTTTTGTCGAACTTAGAGCCCATATGGGCCCCTACATCGGAATTTCGCTTCGAAAATTTAAATCAGATGTAAAATGATTAAACTAATTAACTGAAACAATGTCGATCCATTTCAAGTGGAACAAAGTCATTTGGTGCTCATCGGGCTCCAAAACTGGGGACCCTTTTCTCCCCTTCACTCTTTCTTGAATCCTCTTCTCTCCTCTCTGCTTCATGCCCAATGTGTCGTGTTTCCATTGCTGTGATGCCGTCGCAAGCCTAACCCTGCCGTGTAGACTAGTTTCTGGTGCGACACATAAGTATATTTTTCTCTATTAATTTGATTTGTTTTTGTTGTTTGAGAGCTGCCTCACCATTGATTTTGATTTTAGGGTTTGAAAATTTTTAGAAATTTTCAATTAACCTGTGTTTCCTTAATTATTTATTGAGTTCATTTTGCTGTTTGAGAGCTTCCTAATTATGGAATTTCAATTCTAGGGTTTAGGGTTTTTTGACAATTCTGTGTTATATGGATTTGAATGAATGATTTCATTGTATTTTTAGGATTTTGCACATGATTTCATTGTTTGGGAGCTCACCATCGTATTTTACCCCTTACTATAGAATTGCAAGGGTAGTGCTAAATATTATATTCTTATTCAAATTAGTTATAAATTTGGAAACAAGAGCCCAATTAATTAGCTCACTGTTCACTCACTATCAAGGAAAGTGGTTAGTCTTCAAGCCAAGGTGATAGCACCTCACGATTGAGCGGCTTGACATCTTCCTTAGATAATACACATGGAAGGAGTTCAATTGTTTTGATATGAAGGTATCGTCAAATCCGAGCATCAATGAATATTATACCGTGTAAGTCTGAGGTTAAACAATATTTTATAGAGGATGTCGAGGCATCAAGTGATACATTTCATATATTGACTTCCACCAAGTTTCCAGTCCTTTCCTGAGTAGCCCGAGATGTGTTGGCCATTCCAATCACTACGGTTGTCTCTAAGTCGGCGTTTAGCACCAGAGGTCATGTGTTGACGTTTAGCACTAGAGGTCATGTGTTGGATGCTTATTGGAGTTAATTGGCTCCAAGCACCATGGAGGCCCTCATTTGCAGACATAACTGGTTAAGGTCAATGCCATATATAGGTTTGAGTTATGTAACTTTATGCTTTTAGCCTTTATTTTTGAATGACTAATTAGATATTTTATTGTTTTAATTATTTAACTTGTAATTTTTTGTTTTGTTTTTGGAGACCTAACTATGAACCTCAAAATAATTGCGGAGGATTGAGACGGAGGCATTATGGGTGGGAATTTGGTAGATCATTAACTTTCATGTGAAGTACTTTACTGTTAGTATGTTTAATTGGACTAAGCAGTATAATGTCTACATTTCTTAAATTTCCAAAATAATGCAGGATGCTTGGAGTTGGAGGAGTTTGGTACTGAGAGTTAATTTATTGTAATTTTGTTTGTCATACATTGTAGCCTTTTTTTTTTTTAAATTCTGATACATTGTTACTTTGTTTTAAAAAAAAATTTGATACATAATAAATTGGTTGAGGAGCTTGCTAGTGATTTTGGTGACACTAAAGGGGTGTAATATTTGGTGAGTTTGGTGGTGGACTTTACAAAGGTGTAATGTGTTGTAACTTTGGTCAGGTTGGTGACTTTTGGTTGTAATTGTGGTGGTTGTTGGGTGGTGGACTTTAATGTATGTATGTGTAATGAGTTGCGGTCTAGGGTTGTAATGTTGCAATTGGTTGTGATTGTGTTACTGGAATGTAGCATTTTTTATTTAGGTTGTGATTGTGATTGTAGTGTGGGGGTGTCATACATGTAATTTCCTCTTTCAGTGATTGTGATTGTGCATATTTTTCCTCTTTTGTTTTGTGATGTATATAATTTCCTCATTGTATTTCCATATTTTTTTTAGTTTTTTTTAATAGTATTTTTCTACAATGGGCTGAAATTGAAGCCCACTAGGCTGATATTGGTTTTTAGCAAATTTTTTAAATTCTTTAACAAGTTTTTCATGAATGGGCTGAAAGTCAATAGAAATTGGGCCTTGGGCCGGTGCAACTCGGATTGGAGTTGGGATCGAACTCCAAAATCACCTTCAATTCTAGTCAAAGTCAAAGTTGGGAGGTGGGGTTTCTGACTTCGTTGGACCGCGCCCCTAGAAGAATACCATACAACATGAACGATTAATTGAACAAGCTTTCTACCAATGACTTGTTGGTCAATTGGCAACCACCCTAGTCCTTGAGGGTCATGGGGACTTTAACTTGGAGGTTCGAGTCCCTCCAAGAGCATTAACATTGGATTGGCCATCTGATTAGACAAATTTTTTTGCATATATCATTCTAATCTTTTTTGCATTTATCATTCTTTTTATCTTCATTTAAATTATACATAATAATAAAATATTATTTATTTTGCCGGTGCAACTCGGATTGGAGTTGGGATCGGAGTCCAAAATCACCTTCAATTCTAGTCAAAGTCAAACTTGGGAGGTGGGGTTTCCGACTTTGTTGGACCGCGCTCCTAGAAGAATACCATACAATATGAACGATTAATTGAACAAGCTTTCTACCAATGATGGCAACCACCCTAGTCCTTGAGGGTCATGGGGCCTTTAACTTGGAGGTTCGAGTCCCTCCAAGAACATTAATATTGGATTGGCCATCTGATTAGACAAATTTTTTTGCATATATCATTCTAATCTTTTTTGCACATATCATTCTTTTTATCTTCATTTAAATTATACATAATAATAAAATATTATTTATTTTTCCGGTGCAACTCGTATTGGAGTTGGGATCGAAGTCCAAAATCACCTTCAATTCTAGTCAAAGTCAAAGTTGGGAGGTGGGGTTTCTGACTTCGTTGGACCACACCCCTAGAAGAATACTATACAATACGAACGGTTAATTGAACAAGCTTTCTACCAATGACTTGTTGGTCAATTGGCAACCACCCTAGTCCTTGAGGGTCATGGGGCCTTTAACTTGGAGGTCCGAGTCCCTCCAAGAGCATTAACATTGGATTGACCATTTGATTAGACAAATTTTTTTGCATATATCATTCTTTTTATCTTCATTTAAATTATACATAATAATAAAATATTATTTATTTTGCCGGTGCAACTCGGATTGGAGTTGGGATCAGAGTCCAAAATCACCTTCAATTCTAGTCAAAGTCAAACTTGGGAGGTGGGGTTTCCGACTTCGTTAGACCGCGCTCCTAGAAGAATACCATACAATATGAACGATTAATTGAACAAGCTTTCTACCAATGACTTGTTGGTCAATTGGCAACCACCCTAGTCCTTGAGGGTCATGGGGCCTTTAACATGGAGGTTCGAGTCCCTCCAATTAACCTTGAATTGGCCATCTTATTAGACAAAATTTTTTGCATATATCATTCTAATCTTTTTTGCATATATGATTCTTTTTATCTTCATTTAAATTATACATAATAATAAAATATTATTTATTTTGCCGGTGCAACTCGTATTAGAGTTGGGATCGGAGTCCAAAATCACCTTCAGTTCTAGTCAAAGTCAAACTTGGGAGGTGGGGTTTCCGACTTCGTTAGACCGCACTGCTAGAAGAATACCATACAATATGAATGATTAATTGAATAAGCTTTCTACCAATGACTTGTTGGTCAATTGGCAACCACCCTAGTCCTTGAGGGTCATGGGGCCTTTAACTTGGAGGTTCGAGTCCCTCCAAGAGCATTAACATTGGATTGGCCATCTGATTAGACAAATTTTTTTGCATATATCATTCTTTTTATCTTCATTTAAATTATACATAATAATAAAATATTATTTATTTTGCCGGTGCAACTCGTATTAGAGTTGGGATCGGAGTCCAAAATCACCTTCAGTTCTAGTCAAAGTCAAACTTGGGAGGTGGGGTTTCCGACTTCGTTAGACCGCACTGCTAGAAGAATACCATACAATATGAATGATTAATTGAATAAGCTTTCTACCAATGACTTGTTGGTCAATTGGCAACCACCCTAGTCCTTGAGGGTCATGGGGCCTTTAACTTGGAGGTTCGAGTCCCTCCAAGAGCATTAACATTGGATTGGCCATCTGATTAGACAAATTTTTTTGCATATATCATTCTTTTTATCTTCATTTAAATTATACATAATAATAAAATATTAATTATTTTGCCGGTGCAACTCGGGTTGGAGTTGGGATCAGAGTCCAAAATCACCTTCAATTCTAGTCAAAGTCAAACTTGGGAGGTGGGGTTTCCGACTTCGTTAGACCGCACTCCTAGAAGAATACCATACAATATGAAAGATTAATTGAATAAGCTTTCTACCAATGACTTGTTGGTCAATTGGCAACCACCCTAGTCCTTGAGGGTCATGGGGCCTTTAACTTGGAGGTTCGAGTCCCTCCATGAGCAGTAACATTGGATTGGCCATCTTATTAGACAAATTTTTTTGCATGTATCATTCTAATATTTTTTGCATATATCATTCTTTTTATCTTCGTTTAAATTATACATAATAATAAAATATTATTTATTTTGCCGGTGCAACTCGGATTGGAGTTGGGATCGGAGTCCAAAATCACCTTCAATTCTAGTCAAAGTCAAACTTGGGAGGTGGGGTTTCCGACTTCGTTAGACCGCGCTCCTAGAAGAATACCATACAATATGAACGATTAATTGAACAAGCTTTCTACCAATGACTTGTTGGTCAATTGGCAACCACCCTAGTCCTTGAGGGTCATGGGGCCTTTAACTTAGAGGTTTGAGTCCCTCCAAGAGCATTAACATTGGATTGACCATTTGATTAGACAAATTTTTTTGCATATATCATTCTAATCTTTTTTGCATATATGATTCTTTTTATCTTCATTTAAATTATACATAATAATAAAATATTATTTATTTTCAAAAATTTTTATTATTTAGAAAAAACATCATATTTCGCATATCTATCAGTTATATTTATTTATCAAATAAAATTTATTTTGTTTTAATTATCATAATTTATAACAAGAGTTTTATAATTAATAACGTAACGAATATATCATTCATTTTAATTAAATTATTAACTTTTTGCTTATATTTCCAATGGAAACCATTCGTTAAAATCTAAATACATGTTATTCCTGTTAGGATTGGAGGAGAGATGGAGAAAAATGAAGAACTTGTAAATGCCTTGATAACATTTGCGCAAGGAAGGAGAGAAATCAGGATAAAAAAATAGTGAGCTTGTTCAGATTGAGAGAGAGAGAAAAAGAAGCTTAAAAAGTGGATGCTTGAATTACTATTCATGTTCATGTATATTCAGCTACTGTAAATTAAAAGCTCAGACCGCTCTTGGGTACCTAATGACTACATGACCACTGCCGGTGGTTAAACTGGGCTAAAATGGCCAGGCGCCTAAAGAATTGCCTAGTGATAAATAATAATTATTATTATTATTATTAAAAGACAAAATTAACAGATTTTCTGAAAGAAATATCATCAATGACTTTTCAAATAAATTCAAAAAAAGTAATGATAGATACAATGATAGATTGTGTAAGTGTTGTACATTCTTTTTTAACAAAATATAATTTATCATAAATTTTTTTTTATGTAAATCTTATATTTATTATTTTTTTAAAAAAATATATAAAGCTTGCGCATTCTATGACTACACGTCTAATTTCTCAACTAAAAAATGGACAAGTGAGTCATCATTATAAATACTCCAAAAGTGGTATATATATGCTACCTGCCTGAGAAATGGAGCAAATTAAGGTTCTCGACACATGAAAAAATCAGTTGTCATCAAATGTTTTTCTCCAGAAGGCCTCATGGTAGAATACCAAGTATAATAATTAAAGAAACGATTTTCAGGAGTTGCTTTGCCAAGAAGGATTATATACCAGACATTCATCTTACTCTAATTCAATTATAATGATGTTGAACAAGGGTAAAGTCAAAAAACTAGTGCCCAAATTTTGATCAAGAAATCTACAATTTTTTCCTTTTTTTTTATTCTTCAACCTCTACTCCAATCCTGTAGTTTTTTTTTTTTAAAAAAACATTGCCAACACAACTGATATGACATAGGAGGGAAGAGATAGAAGGAAGTTTTAAACATTTCATTCTACCAAACGAGTTAATATGTATAAATCCATGAAACTTGGAAGAAAAAAATAGCAACACGAAATCACGAATATTGAAAGGAGACATGAGTTCTGGTTTAAGATCACAAAATCGGCGTAAATACATTTGCCTCAAGATTTATACCTAATGTGTCAGTTAACCCTCAGGAACTTCCTCTGACTTTTCCTCCCCCTTAAGCGCTGTCCCACTTTGTAATGGAACATATATAAAGATAAATACGCAGCTTACCTCAGAACAGTTGTGGGTGAAAATGTTAGTACCTGTACAAGCCCCGGAATTCATCCCTGCCCAGCAAAATGAATATGAGTGATGCTAGGGCATGGACTTAAAAAATGAAAAATGCCGATACAACAGATCGATTGTAATTTTTATTCTTTTACTTAAAAGTAAAGAAAATGACTATTAATGAAGTGATATTTTTTCTTTTTAAAAAATGTATAAAGATTTAGAAAATGGTTGAAAAAAATAAATAGAAAATACATTCGTACTCCCTACAATGCAAGAGGCATTTTAGGTCCCCAAACATTGTCCTTAAAAATTTTTTCCAATCATAATATGGAAAAACACTGACCAAAATAATAGAATAATAGGCATGGTTAAACGTTGGTGTTGGTATTAAAACTCTTACAACCTCTACACTTTTAACAACCTCATGATGACAGGGTCCTCTCCATTCTGGGTGAGGTTTTCTCTCTAGAGAAGACTAGTTGTGTCTCTTAGGCTGGCTTGGCTGGTTTGAAGAGGTGGTTATGGAGGAAGATTTATCAAAACGGTAGGAAGGCTACGTCTCACAGAGAAGGAAAAAGAGGAGCGGTGCTACCACCTACTTCTTTTGTAAGGGGAGTGCAACATGGACAATTTTGCTTACTTGCTGTGATCATAGCAGATAAGCCTATTAATAAGGAAGCCTTCAAGAACACTGTGACTAAGGTGTGGAGATGTGAAGGCTAGATTCAATTTTCTGAAGTTGGTACCAATAAGTTTCTTATTGAGTTCAATAAAGACAAAGACATGCAAGGGTAATCAATGGCAGACCATGGTCATTTGATAGATGGCTTCTCTGTCTTCATATTTGCATTGGCAAGATGTCGATCAATGAGGTTCTCTTCAACAAGGAGGAGTTCTGGATGCAAGTATACAACATGCCTTTTGCAAGTATGACACAAGAGGTAGGTGTTCAGATTGGTGAAAGTGTAGGGAAGGTCTTAAAAGTCCATGCTGATGAGAGAGGGATCGGATGGGGGAAATTCTTGAGAATAAGGGTCGAAATGGACATCTCAAAACCTCTGTTAAGGGGCAGGTTCATCGCTGTTGAAGGCAAGAAATCTTGGGTACATTTTAAGTATGAAAGGCTCCCTACTTTGTACTTTAAATGTGGAGTCATTAAGCATTCCCAGAAAGGTTGTCCTATTGCCTCTAATGGCAATGGCCAGAATCAGTATGGTGTGTGGTTGAGAGCTCCAGCTATTAAAGATAGTGATATTATCATAAAGAGATATGGTGAGGGGGACTGCCAGCCTGAAGAAGATAGTTAGTCATGGAGGAAGGGTGGAGAGGTCAGAGATGAAGCTAAGAAGGGAAACTCTAAGTCTCGAGAGGATTTACAAGATCCTGTTTTGGACAGTACTGTAATCAAGGCATATATTTCAGAAATGGTAGGGGAATAGATTCCAAGGAATATAGAAGATTCTATTCCATGTCCTTATAAGGAAAGGATCTTAGAGCCACACAAGGAAGGAAATATGCTGATTATTGATGCAGTGGGTACGTGCCACATGCAAGTATTTAAGGAATCTGAGATTTTCAGGGATATTGCTGCAGAACATTGGTCCAAAGCAGACCCTGTAGCTCTTCTAAGGGCCTCGAGAGTTCCTCTGATCTGATGGCCCAGTTCTCTTCTTTGGACCAATTCATTACCGACCAAGTCCAAATTTTGGAGAGGTCTAAAAAAAGGGCTAGCTGGAAGAGAAGGGCCAAGGATAAATGCTTTGATAGCTTATGCTTTGGACATAAGGAAAGTAGTTCAGACCTTACCACTTGCAAAAAGAGTGCTGTTCCTCGGGATATAGTAGGAAATTCTAATAATGATGCTAAAAAACAAAAAGCTGAGGAGATGGACTTTGAGTTTTCCAACAATATTGACATGGTAGTGGCTGTTTCACAGCCCCACCAGTAGCAATGAGTTGCCTTAGGTGAAACTGCAGAGGGCTTGGGAACCCTCGGACAGTTAATGACTTGCATTTTATGGTGCAAACTAAGTTCCCATCCTTTGTTTTCTTGATGGAAACAAAGTGTAAAAGGAATAAAGTGGAAGATGTTAAGAGGAGACTGCAGTTTGATCATAGCTTTGTTATTGACTGTAAAGGTGCTAGTGGAGGGATAGCTTTCCTTTGGAAGGATGAAACGGAAGCTGAGGTTAGATCTTACACCTAAAACCATATTTCTCTTTTGGTCAAGGGTGTTAAGGAGATTTTGATTGGTTTCTATGGTAATCCAGTGACACCAAAGAAAAATGAGAGTTGGCAGCTGCTCCAAGCTCTCAAACTTGAGGACTCTATAGGGTGGTTGTGTGTTGGTGACTTTAGAAAGGCAATGGACAAGAGTGGATTAAGTGATATGGGTTTTATTGGTAACAAATACACATGGTCCAATGGTAGACATGGGGAGGCTTTTACCAAAGAAAGGCTTGATAGGGCCTTTAGTAATTCTGTTTGGTCTAGTATTTTTTCATGCTCGAGTGTTCTTACTCTTCCTGCACAGAGTTTTTATCACAATCCCCTTCTTATCACTATGGAACAGAAATTGCTTGAGATGATTAGTCTTGTTAAGCCTTCTAGATTTGAGGCTAGTTGTTCCCTAAGGGAGGATAGCTACAAGGTAGTGGAAGAGGCATGGAACCAACCAAGGATGGCTAAGAATAAAGTTGGTTTTACGGCAGAAGGTCTTAAGAAGTGCAAGCAGAATTTGCTGCAATGGAGTAAGCTGAACATTGGCAACTCAAAGAAAGCTATTATTGCAAAACTGGCTCATCTTGAACAATTACAAATGCAGGACAAGGGTAATTTGAATGAGGATATTAAGCAGGTTCAAAGAGGAGTGGACCAATTACTTGAGGAAGACAACATCAAATGGAAGTAAAGGGCCAAGCAAAGATGGTTGAATGAGGGGGACATGAATATTAAATTTTTCCACTAGTATGCTTCTCATAGGAGGAAAACTAGTTTGATTAAGAAGCTGGTTGATAGCAATGATCAGGAAGTAAATTCTAAAGAGGGTATTTGTGGCTTGTTTCTAGAGTATTTCAGGAATCTGTTCTCTTCTACTGCACCCAGTAATTTCACATATTGCATTGGTTCCTTGGAGGCTTGAGTAACAGTTGAACAGAATGCTATGTTGACCAACCCTTACACTCAACAGGAAGTGGAAGATGCTCTATTCCATATGAATGGCCTCAACTCCTAGGCCCAGATGGTTTTCCAGTAGTTTTTTACCAAAAGCACTGGGCAATAGTTGGACCTCAGGTGTGTGATGTTGTGTTATTTGTTTTGAATTCTAATGGCACTTTAGCTGATATAAACAGCACCCTCATTACTCTGATCCCAAAGAAAAAGGTTCCTACTAAAGTGACTGAATTTAGGCCTATCTCACTTTGTAATGTGCTCTATGAGCTTATTTCTAAAGTAGTGGCAAATAGATTAAAGAAAATTCTGCCATACATTATATCCTCTTCTCAATCATATGTTGTGCCTAATATATTGGTATTTGATAATGTTATTGTGGCATTTGAGGCTTTGCACACTATGAAATGTAAGATGACAGGGAAGGAAGGGTACATGGCCTTGAAGCTTGACATGAGCAAGGCTTGTGATAGAATTGAGTGGGATTTTCTTAGAGTAGTGCTTTATAAACTAGAGTTTTACAAGTAATGGATGGAACAGGTCATGAAGTATATTGAAACTGTCACATACTCTATTCTGGTCAATGGTGTCCCTCAAGAATCTTTCTTTCGAACTCGAGGTATAAGACAAGGTGACCCTTTGTCACCTTATCTCTTTATCCTATGTGCTGAAGCTTTAACCAATCTGATTGGCAAGGTAGAGGAGAGGGGGCTTATTCATGGTGTCCCAGTTGCAAGAGGCCAGTTAAGAATCTCACAACTTTTATTTAGGGATGATAGTCTTTTGCTTTGCAAGGCCAACTCAGTTGAATGCAGAAGGATGTTCAGCCTTTTGAGAGTATATGAGGAAGCTTTTGGTCAAAGACTTAAACTTGAGAAGACTTCTATTATATTTAGCAAAAACACAACCAGGGTCACTCAGGACTTTATCCTTTCAATTGTTGGGGTAAGATCTGCCATGTCATATGAAAAGCATTTAGGCTTGCCATTTGTGGTGGGGAGAGACAGATTCAAGTGCTTCAAAGGAATTTTGGACAGTATTAGAATGAGATTGAGCAACCAAAAGAATTAAAACTTTATCTAAAGCAAGGAAGGAAATTTATCTCAAAGCTGTGCTTCAAGCACTTCCAACCTACACGATGAGTGTTTTCAAGCTGCCTCAATCCTTGTTGCAATCCATAAATAGTGTTATTCAGAATTATTGGTGGGGACAACAAGAAAAGGAATATAAGATTCATTGGATATCATGGAAAAGAATGGGGTAGGCTAAATTTGTTGGTGGCGTGGGCTTTAGGGACCTTGAGTCTTTCAATAAGGTTATGCTCTCTAAGCAATGCTGGAGATCAATTCAAGACCCTAACTCACTTGCGTCTTTCAATAAGGTTATGCTCTCTAAGCAATGCTGGAGATCGATTCAAGACCCTAACTCACTTGCAGCAAAGGTGATCAAAGCAAAATATTATCCACACTCATCTTTCCAAAATGCAAAAGTGGGATCTAAACCATCATATGTGTGGAAAAGTTTTCTTGCAGCAAGGCACGTTATTGAAGCTGGTTCTTATTGGAGGATTGGGACTGGTCATGATATTCACATATGGCAGGATAAATGGTTAGACCTCTCAAATCCTAGGAAAGTCTTCAGTCCAGTTAAAGGTCTAGAAAGCAAAGCTAAGGTTGCAGAATTGATTGATCCTATTTCTAAGCAATGGAGGACTGAACTGGTTGAAGAGATCTTTGAGCAGGGGGGAGCTAATATTATTCTGAATACTCCTGTAAGTACTATGAGCAGCAGGGATAGAATAATGTGGAAGGGCACTAAAGATAGTAGTTTTCTGTGAGAAGTGCATATCATATGGACAAGTCGAGGGACATAGCTGTCATGGGACAGGGCTCTATCAGCAATCAATTCAAGGTTGTATGGAGATAGATTTGGCAGCTTAAGGTGCAACCAGGTGACAACGTTTTTCTGTAGAGAGCATGTTAGAAGCTCTCCCTACCCAATCCAACCTATTCAAGAAGAAAGTGGTTGACAATCCTTTATGCCTGACATGCTACAGGGAAGAAGAGAATGTCCTTCATGCCATTTGGAGATGTGAGGCTGCTAAGAATGTATGGAGCCAGTGCTCTAAGAGGCTCCAGAAGTGTATTTTCTCACAACCATCTATGTTGCTATTCTTTGAAGCCTTGATAAGCACTATGGATCAACAAGTTATTCAAGAATTTGTGGTGGTGGCTTGAAAGCTCTGGTGGAGGAGGAACTCTTTCGTTTTGAACAGTGAGTTCACACATCCTAACTCAATTGTTAAGGAGGCTAGAGTTACTTTGGACATGCTGTCAAATGAGGCCTCAAAGAGCAACAACAGAACAATGACTGTTTGCACTTTAGCTACAGTTTGGAAGCCACCCCACTCAAATAGGTTCAAGATTAATTAGGATGGAGCAATTGGTAAAACTCATGGCTTGATAGGTATTGGGGTAGTTGTTAGGGATAGCAGTGGCCTGATTTGTGCTACTCTGAGGCTCAAGAAACAACTATTTCCAGATCCCTTGATGGCTGAATCTTTGGGTGCTCTACAGGCTATTAAGCCGGGTTTGGACCTTGGTCTTCATCAAATTGTTATAGAGGGGGATTCTTTGCAAGTAACAAATGCCTTACAGAATGACAAAGAAGCTTGGTGCAGTGCTACTATGTTTATTAGTGAAGCAAGGCAGTGTTTAAATAATTTTGCTAAGTGGGAGATTTCTCATGTTAGGAGAAATGGCAATGTTATGACTCACTTATTAGCAAAAGATGCTCTTACCATTTCTGATTTGATTGTAACTATGGAGGATGATCCTCCTTGTATCAACTCTTTATTATAATGGAATGGCAGAAGAGTTTTCCTTTAAAAAAAAAAGGAAAAAGAATAATAGGCATGGTTCTAAGTCTTCTGACCTCCTGATATCTATGGCCTTATTTCACCCATGTATAGAATGTCAGTGAGTTTAAATACAAAAATAAGATATTTTTAATTACTTGGACAAATTATTGAACTGAAAATTACAAGGGCATTCTAAGAAAAAAAGTGGACAATATAATATACACGGAGGTCTATCGTATCAAAAAGACCTCATGGTAGGTCACTGAGAATTTCTTTTGGCGCCAAAACATTTCGTCGCAAATAATAGTTTTCACACCAGGCATAAATATTTGCTTCTCTAGAAATTATTATTTGCGGGAATAGTGCACCGTAAATAATGAGCAACAATTAAAAATATATGCAGCGAATTAAGATTTGCTGCAAATAATAATTATCCCAAAAAACAAAGAACATCAAAGCATAAAATTGTATTACTAAAATTCCAAGCCAAAAAATCAAAGATCAATGAAAACTATATATTTCGAGGAAAATCAAGAAAAATCCAAGCACAATAAGAATTAACCAAAAGAATAAAAATAAATGTCCTCTAAAAGGTAAACATCATATAAAAGTTGAGGATGCAAATATGACACATGGATTTGACTTGTATCATTGACAAAACATCCACAAAGATATGTTCGCAATAGGTTCAACAAGCCTTTCATAGATTTTTTGGATAAATTTTGCATCTGGTTGAATTTTAATTAGATATTTCATCCATTAGTTGATGGCTCAAAAGCATTTGCTCTGCATGCTTTCTGTGTAAACAAATGCAAGGGATCAATAAAAGAAACAACATCAAAGCTATAATGTGCACGTATGGGTTTCGCATATAGCAACGTAAACTTAAAATATGCAAGCACTTTCGGAGCCAAAAAATGCATTTCATGAAAATTTTATAGTAACCAAAAAGAAAACATCAAAGTTCTGATATGTACTAACCTCCAGTTTATTTCTTTCTTGCGTCGCAATGAGTAACTGTCTTTTGAGATGTTGAACCTCTTCTTTATGATTCTTGGATGAACAAACATAAAACTTTAGGTTCCAACAGAAAATATGAATCATATAAACATTAAAAAAAAAACCAACACATTAATATTTTATAGACTACAAAGTCTAAATTTGAATGTATTCAATATTTAATTAAGTCACATTTTACGAGAGTCTTGTTTGTTCAAAATCCTCAGCATCATCAAAATTATACATGAATTAAAAGAGAAAAAACAAAAGTGAAATGAAAATCTCAAAAGACCAAACTGGCAAAATTTCACGACCATATAAGTGAAATGAAATGGATAAATACCAAAGTCTGAAGAGACAACAACAAAAAAATCAATAATTGTATCTGGCTTCAATATTTTGCATCTCACCTTATGCTTCTTTTCCTTGGGATTTCGCTGCCGAATCATGACTACCTTCATAAAACCTGTACAGTTGGAAGATAAACGTTAAGGAAAAACAAGCTTGGGATTTCAATATCCCACATCGACATATATCAAGGATACAATTGGCAAAGTTGCAAAGAGTGTATGACTGAGTCTAATCATTAATTTTTATGCAGACCTTGAAATAATTCTAAACGCTTAATGCAGTCGTCTATTTCAAGCGCCGTGCAAACGTTTGCTGAGTTGGCATAACAAAACGCAGCGTTTTATTTGTTTTTGAGTTTTCTTGTCCCGCTACGCAGACCCTTCCCCCCATTCCAGACCTTCCCTCTCGCTCACACAGGGTATGCAAGACCTTACCTCTCTTTCATTCTGGACCTTCCCTCTCGCTCACATAGGGTTTGCAAGACCTTCCCTCTCCTCCATCCCAGACCTTCCCGTTTCGTCCTTTTGAGTATGAGAACCCATTAAGCAACTTCTTGGAGTACTGCTGGTTTCGCTGATCAACGGCCTTCACATAGTTAGGAGCAGTTAATGCAAGATTAGTAGATATTTCAACTGGAGCTACCTGAGTTATTGATCTAAAAGAAATCAATTGACATTGGTTGCAAGGGAAATAAAAAGCTTTTGGGTTTAGTCCTAATTTGTAATGTGCATCACTCTTTGATGACCATGCTAAAAAGAATATTGCGGTTTAGATCGAGGATGGATGGTTTTACTTTCTTTCGGAAACAAAACTAAATTAAAAGGAAATATATATTAATGATGTCGATAACAATCGACACTCACCAAGACTGCAAACTTCAATCATTCATGTTCTTGAAATCGAACTTGCAAGAAAATAGGGGCTGCCGAACATCCCCATGGACCTGAAAAACTGAGGACAGATCTCTGGCTCTCCATCGAACTAGAACACAAATGGAAAGGAATGAGCTGTTGAATAATGCTACTCTCTCCCGATCTATGTTGTTTGGGACTTTGCAGGGACACTTTGTTAGGAGGTCGAATTCAAACACAAATGGCCAAACAACTCTGGAAATGGAGACTATGTTGTTGGATTCCATAGCAGCACAAAAGTGAAAGGCAAAAATTTTGTTTGATTCAAAGGTCAGAGTCACATACGTTGTATATTTTTGGTTTAGGCTTCACTGTTTTCTCTTCTTCATCCATGATTTTCTTTCATTTGTAAGTAAAAGACGCTCTGTTATTTGGTCATTTACAAGACTCGAATCTCTCTTAGTCTTCAACCTCAAAATCACGCAGCTGTCAACTTCAAAGCATCTTTGAGAGGCCCAGTTTGCAGGCTAACTTCTCTTCTTGAAATTCCAAGCACGTCCATTTCCCACATTTTTTTTTTAATATATACCAATTGTGAAGGGTGAAGCTGGTTTTCTTTTTCTATTTCTTGGTGGAGAAATGTTTAAGAGTCCTACAAAATCTGGGTTGTTTGCTTCCAAGAAGTATTGGTCTGTAACTCGACGGAAGAAGGCTTTACTTTGGCTTTTTCTTTTTCCTTATTGCTTTATTACTTTCTTTTTCTCTTCTACGTAAACTTTGCCCTTTTTGTTCCCTTCGATACTGACCCAACCCAGGTGAATATTACTTGCCCTTGTCTCTACCGCGTGGAGATCCACCTCAACTGCAACCGTCCCCAACAGCTTCCTACTATTCAAACCGCATGCGATACCTCTCCACCTCGCGTAGACCTCAATCTGCAAGATCGGGTTGTTCCCCTTATCAACGAGTCTGTCGATGTTGGTTTTGTTCAGAGTGAAGCAAGCGGCCAGGGAGCGATCATGGGAGTCGGGTTGGCTTTCTAGAGCGACCAGAGGGACTGTTGAAGACGAAGACGCCCACGCGAAGAAGAGAGACTGACGAAGAAGACAAACAGCTGATCTCTTTCTTTCTTCTTTTTGTATTTTTTAGTTTTAATTTAATTGACGTGGCCTGCGCGCTTACCTCCCGTTTGCATTTCCCGACTGACTGTAGCAGGATTGGAACTTTATTGGTACTTGATCAAAACAACTTAAAGTAACTATAGTCAAGGAACAAACCTTAATCCTTGGGCCAATCAAGTTCTTGCCATTATCTGATTCCAACCACCACCAATTCCTTCCAACGCCACTACCATTTCACGTGAATATCCTAGCAAAATACATGTTTGTTATTAGATCGTATTCAAACAAAACTTTGTAGTCTTTCATTGAACTAACCTGCTGAACATTAATACAATTGTTAATAAAGAAGTCAATTAATGTAGTTCTCGTAACAAATGGTACAAAATAAAAACAAAAGATTATATATTTTATATTATGCCTCTTGACAATCTGAGTGTCGAAACAACTACAACAAAGAACACAATAAAATTGCTAAATATCAGATGCAAAACACCAACCAATTACTTAACTCAATCGGGACATGACATCATCTCGATTCCAACCATAAACCAGGGTTTTGTCAGATTCTCACCATCACAGAGGCCATCAGGACTCATGCCTGCATTACCCATTCGCTTATGTGGAGTTCCAAGATTTGCATCCCAAGCTGCAACTTAAAGTTTTAACACAACTAGAAATTAACAATTGAGAAGCTAGGTTTTGGAGAAACCATAAACAAATGAGAAGCAAGTAACAGACTTGCAATGAGCACGCCCTTTGCTAAAGATAAAATGGAAAGAAAAAGATGAGCCTCAACCATCTTAATGCTAGTCAAATACAACAGAGTAGTATAGGCTAGACATTGTAGTCAACGATAGAAACAAAGATTGAATGATTTTTTTTTTTTTTGAAACAAGATAAACTGCCATTTCATAAATTAGTTAGAAAGGCTATCCGCCAATACAAGATGTCTAACACACTGTGCAACATAATCAACATCAATTAATTCAGATTGGTGCAGTAGAGCTTCCCTAGCCAATGTATGAGCCACATGATTTGCTTCCCTCTTCACATGTTGTACTGTTCATGAGCAGCTTCCCATAGTTCTTAGAATAGCAACAATTAGACTTCTCAAAGGGCCATCTAACTGAGACTGACATAGGACTGCAGTAACCACTTGCAAAGAGTCCCCCTCAAAAATAACATTTTGCATATTCAAATGTTTACATGAGGCAACAACTTCTAATAATCCCTTCACTTCAGCAGTCATAGGTTCAACACAGTAGAGTACTGGTTTCATCAAACTGAGTAGGACACAACCATCAGAATCCCTTAGCACCAACCCAATACCAACTCGATGAGTGTCAGCATTAATAGCAACATCCCAATTGAGTTTAAACCAATTGGATGGAGGGGCTTCCCACTTTGGTACCTGAGTTCTAGGCTGCTTCAAATACAGGCATTGACTGTCAATAGCAGTTTTGTGCACAGCCACTGACAGCATTAGCATAAAGAACATTCGGGTCTTGGAACTGTCCTTCAAAAATCACCTTGTTCCTCCTCAACCAAATGAGCTTGGCAATAATAGAAAAGAGAGTCAAATCTTTCTCACTCAGTCTATCCATCATCTGAAGCACAACTTCTTCAAAGGCTAAGTTTGTGATTGCTGACTTCTGAAGAGTTATATCACCCAATATCCACACATCCTGTGTTGAGGGGCAGGCCCATAAATTGTGTCCTAGTGTTTCAGCTACCTGTAAGCAGATGGGGCATGAAGCATCTTGCACAATATTTCTCTTAAGTAAGTTAAACTTCGTAGAAAGAGCATCCACACAAGCATGCCACATGAATACCCTTACAGCATTGGTTGTTTTCAAGGACCATATTCTCTTCCATAGGTATTGAAATTTGTCTTGATGGGAGGATTCCCCTCAAGTCCTCTACTTCATTTGCATAAACAGATGATATGCACTTTTAACACTGAATTTCCCATTTGCAATTCCGCTCCACACTAGCTTATCAGGCACCGCATGACCCACCATAGGAATCTTCATTATCTAGCTGATATCTTCAGAATTAAAAATAGATTGTAAAAGATCCATGTTCCACCAACCAGTAGTTGTATCCATTAGTTCAGAGACTAAAGAATATTCAGGTAAAATGGATATAGGGGATTGGATACGGTTGGTTATGGTGTGGGCCGGGGGAGCCATTTGTCTCTCCAAATATAAACTTGCTGGCCATCACCTAATGTCCAATTCACTCCTGCATTTAGTAAGTGGGATGTCTGCCATATACCGTGCCACATATATGAGGGTCTTAATCCAAGCTTGGCTGTTAAGGCTAAAGAAGTTGGAAAATATTTGTTAATGCAGACATAAACTGGAAGATGTTAGTGGGGGAGGAAGATGTAAAAAGTTTCTGATAGTACTTAGTAAAAGCATTGCCAATCCCTCTTTGATCACTAAAAACATGGCCCTGTTCATCCATGACCTGAGCGATTTGATTCCTTTTTCTTCTTTGACTTGTACACTGATGGAAGTACTTGGTATTTTGATCCCCTTGCTGCAACTAGTGAATTTTTGCTCTTTGCTTCCATTTTAAGTGTACTCTCTCTAGATGGCAATTGATATTTCTAATTTGTGCATAATTGGAGAAAAGAAAAAATTAATTTTGATGTACTAAGCAATACCTCCCTGAGGGAAGAAAGTCTTCGAGTGCAAGAAACAAACCAAAGGCCACGATAGCTACCCTACTCCAATCCATTCAATGTCAAAACTGAGTTTGACATATCAGCACCATTAAATACATTAAAAATAAAATCATGTTTCAAGTTATAGAAATGCAAACAAGTGAAAACATTTTACCTTAGTACCAGGGGTGTAAGGAGTTTGGTATTGACCGAAAAAACCGAATGGACTGAACCATTTGGTTTGGATCGAACCAGAGCAAACTCCAAACTGGTCGGTCTTGGTCCCATAAATTATGGACTGAAAAAATTTCCAGGCCATCTGATTGAGACTGACATAGGACTGCAATAACCACTTTCAAAATATGAATTTATATGTACTTCTATTAGAACAAAAAAAAAAAAAAGAGAGAAAAGAGTTAGTGGTTTAAATAATCAAACATACGCAAGTTAGCGGTAAGAAAACCAAGACTTAAAAAATACCATGTAGGTAGCATGTATATTGACTGAGTTACCATTGACTATTTTGTTATATTGCAGACCATGGATGTGTTATTAGTTGTTGTGAAGGATCTGCCACTGTGATGCAGAATCTTATGAAGTTCCCTCTTATTCAGAGCATTTGTGAGCATTATATTTTTCTGATGTACTTAAAGAACTCCAATTACCTATAATATGTAAATTCTTTTAAATATAAACCATACCCCTACTAAAGAGTTGAGTATTGTTTGCACAAATCGTTGGTGCTTTTTATTTTTATTTTTGGCCTAATTGCTTTCTTTCATTGATACACATTGCAACACTCTCTAAGAGAGTTCTTACACTACTCTTGTAATTCTCCGATGAGCATTCCAACATAAATAAACACAACCCTCACATCTCTCCGAACAGACCAACAACCCATGCTTCTCTCCCAATCAACCCAATTAACCACCTTAAAACACAAAACAATTTAGACAAGCCCTGTAAAAGGTCTTTCCCAATCAACCCACTCGACTTGTCCAACCCACCACTAATCCAACCAATAATAAGCAATTCACTGCACTCCACAGCTTGGCCCTGAAGTCATGGTCATCTCTATGGCCTTGAATCAACCACCTTTCCTCAAATCCACCCACTGCCACCTTAGCTCTTAAACACCTCCAGTATCCATTGTTCCCTTCTCTACCTATCACTATCCCAATGAACTACACAACTCTCCAGTAGCCTACCCTCCTTGGCCTACTTCTTCCGACTACTCAACACAACAGAACCCCCTCCAACAGTCGAGCTTTGCATTCTCTATAGCAATGGAACAACATACCTTGTCAAAATCCTTCCCCATCTCCATCTCCAAATAAGATCTTCCCCCTAGCCCAAACCCACAACTACATTCCAAATTAACAAAACTCAAATCCCTTCCACCATAGTTCTAGTAATAACTTTGAATTTTGTTTCAATGTGTAGAAAGAATCACTTGAACATGGGAAGTCTCTTTCAAAAAGGGTTTTACGAAAGGCTACGGGCACTCCATACCACCATTCTCAAAACTCCCTCAAGCGTCACTCATCTTAAATAGGCTACATGAGGCAAACCCAAAAGCTACGTCAATTTGATAAATTTATTTATGTAAGATCCCTTTATATTCTATCACTTCTCATTATGTAATATCTCTCATTATCTACTTTAGGCCAACAATTATTAGGAATTGGTTAGGAGTGCTTAGATTTTGACAAGGCCTGGGTGGCTAGCCAAAACTTGCCCCAACCATATCATAAAACTCTAGCCCTCAAGAAAAAGAACTCTCATGTTTTTAACTCATGACTAAATTTGAAGCCAAGTGTTTTTGGAAGAAACCATTAATAATCCTTCTTGGCCTCACTATTCACAACCATTCTTCATGGTTCCATTAAAAATAAACGAAGAGCTCTTTTCTTGACATGGATAGTTCATAGTCACATTTTGTAGAGGTACTAATTACAAAAGATGTATAGAAAGCAATGTAATTACCGTCCTCATTAGAGGATCAATCTAAGTCATTAGATTTAGACACATCACCTTTTATCCTTATTTCCTCAAACCTAGAAGTTAAAAATTGGAAATTAGAACTTTTTACCGTTTGATTCCTTCGTGTGTAACTTTTAGAATGTCCGAAGCTTCATTAACAATTTCACACCTTGATATTCGTTGTAATTCCTCAGGTGAGACAACCATGAAAATGGCATTTAATCCTACTATTCTAATTGCAATTAGCAATATCATCTTAAACCAACTATCTATGGCTGTAGAGAATTTAGTCCAGCCCTTCTCAATACAATACCAAACAAGTTCATCCAAAAACGTTCATCTGGCCATGAAAAGTGTTGTTTGATAACAGTTTGAAGACTACAATCTATTATAAATAATCTAAAGATGCCTTGAGAATTAATGTAGCCAAGATTGAACTGACCTAAAAATCATTGTCGGAAAACTAGCTGCGAGTGAGAGAATTGATGTTATAATGGGATAATGATAACTACCAAACTCTTTTACAACTATTTTAAAACATTGTTTTAAATGGAATGTCGTTATAATTTGATAGAGATTATTTTTAATGAATGACACAAGTAATTAGTTATTTGTAAAATAGTTGTAGTAGAGTTATAGAGATATCATTATGTTGTGGCGACCTAGTTCTCTTCTTTTTCCTTCAGTTAGGATAGATAAATGTGGACTATCCCCATTAATTATTAGAGAAAATGGTCATTTTACAACTATTTTACAATTACATATGAAATGGTTGGTAGTTTTGTATAACTTTTTCATTTTTAATGAAGTTGTATGATTGCATTGGTTGATTATAAAATAGTTGTAAGAGAGTTGGTGATATATCACTACCATTGTTAGCAAATTAGTTATTCACCGATAAAACCAAGGCCAACAATACAAGTATAGTGCACTACCTTAAGAGTTAGTATTTTTGATGAAAACTTTTTTTTTAGTTCCACCGATGCAAATCTCCAAAAATGAGATATTATTTGCGAAAACATTCCAATGTAAGGAGAAAAAGTAGTTGGAAAAGATTATTTCTAATGACTTTACCTATATATATTATTGTATATGAATGAAATTAGTTATTAACTTATGAAAAAGCGAAGAAATGATGAAAAGCCAAAAAAAATTATATAAAACATTAAGCATAAATTTGGTCATATATATATTTGGTACATACGCTAGGTACATAGTAGTACCCATACTTTTTATTGACTTCAGCATATTTATATTTATTTTTTATACCTATTGCCTGGAAACATTAGGTCAATACAATCATGAAGTATTCCATTATCAATGACCATATAATTATTATATACTATAAACAGTAACTTCAATAGTTCAAGTTGTCTCTTTTTCGCAATCTCAATACCATTTTATCAATAGGAAAGACATAATGAAAACATTTAAACAAACACAGGGCTCATGTCAATGTCGAGGAACAAGCCTTAATCCTTGAGCCAACCAAGTTCTTTCCATTATCTGATTCCTACCACCACCAATTCCTTCCAACTCCACTACCATTTCATGTCAATATCCAAACAAAATACATGTTTTTTATTAGATCATATTAAAACAAAACTCGTAGTTGAACATTGGTACAATTGTTATTAAAGAAGTCAATTAGTATAGTTCTCAAAACAAGAGGGAAAAAATAAAAATAAAAGATTATATATTTTGTATTATTCCTCTTGACAGTCTGAGTGCCTAAACAAGCACAACAAAGAACACAATACAATTGCAAAATATCGGATGGAAAACACCAACCCAATTACTTAACACAATGGTTACATGACATCATCTTAATTCCAAACATAAACCAGGGTCTTGTAAAATTCTCACCATCACAGAAGCCATTGAGACTCATGCCTGCATTACCCATTTGCTTATGTGTTACAAGGTTTGCATGCCAAGCTGCAAATTAAAGTCTTAACACCGGAAATTACAATTGAGAAGCAAGGTTTTGGAGAAATGATTAACAAATGAGAAGCAAGTAACAGACCGGCAATGAGCACACCATTTGCTAAGATCAAATGGATAGAAAAAGAGGAGCCTCAACCATGTTAATGCCAGTCAAACATAACAGAGTAGTATTGCCTAGACACCATAGTCAACAACAGATATAAAGATTGATTGATATTTCTAATTTGTGCATAATGGGAGAAGAGAAAAAATAACTTTTGATGTACTAAGCAATACCCTACTCCAATCTGTTCAATATAATCATCAATGACCATATAATTATTATATACACCATAACCAGTAACTTTAGCAATACAAATTGTCTTTTCTTCACAATCTCAATATTGTTTTATCATTAAGAAAGACATATAATGAAAACATTTAAACAAACACGAAGCTCATGTCAGTGTCCTTTCGACATCTCTTAAAGACTTTGTTCTGATCTTCTTTAGCATGGCTAAAACCATTTTCATGTTAGTTCTTTGTTCGGGCGACTCTGCACAACAATCTAAAGCCAATTCCAAAATTGAAGATATGCACTCCTCCAAGGCAATAGAACATCTTTCGTTTTCCAACAAACTGGCATCAACAATATCAATTGTTGAGATGGGCAATGCTTCATTTACCCAGTGCTTCAAACTCATTTCTTCTGCAAATATATCATCTGTAGGTTTTTTTCTTGTAAAAGTCTCAATGAGTAGAATGCCATAACTATACACATCCCCTCTTGTAGAAACAACTCCTCCTAATCCATACTCTGCGGATGACATTATAACTTATTGTTAGAACTTACTTCAATATTTAATAGTGGTGAATAAAAAATCGAAGCAAAATTGATAAATTGTGTAGATGAATGTTTTATAATATTATAATTCTTAATTCTGTATGAGTAAAATAACGATTACGAGAAGTTTTAGAGGTAAATTAAAAAAATACCTGGTGCCATATACCCCAAAGTAGCAAGAGTCATGGTCTGCATCATAGAATCCTCATCACCTAAGAGTTTGGCAATGCCAAAATCAGCAACATGTGCAACCATATTCATATCTAACAAAACGTTGCTTGGCTTCAAATCACAATGAACAATAACTGCTGAGTAACCATAATGAAGGTATTCCAATGCTGATGCGACATCAATCATTATATTCAGCCTTTGTAAGAAATTCAAACAACGATCATGAGAGTGTAACCACTTCTCTAAATTCTCATTTGGCATGTATTCCAATACAAGGGCCTTGAAGTCGATGTTGCTACAAATGCTAATGATTTTGACCAAATTTCGATGACGAGCATTCCGTAATACCTCGCACTCTGCATCAAAATACTTAAATGCCCCTTCTACTTGCAAGTTTATAACTTTTACAGCAATATTCATCCCATCTGAAAGTGTTCCCTTGTATACTGATCCAAGACTCCCTTCACCAAGTAAGTTGTTTAAACTGAATCTTTCTGTTGCTAGTACAAGTTCTTGGTGAGAAATTCTTCTCCATGTAGGTAAATTGTATAAGTCTGTCTGTTGTGGAAATTCAGGATTCTCTGTTTTGCATCTTTTGTAGGCTAATGAAGGGATCACTACTAGCATCGCTAACCCAATTGTTGGTAAGAGATATTTCATTAAATGCGATACTTTAGCCTTTTTTTTGTGAGGAGAATCTTCTTCGCATGGGGGAACTTGTAATCTGGGTGCACCACAAAGTGCATCATTTGAGATAAATGAAGCAGACCAAAAGTGTACAAATGGTCCTCCTGTTGGAATTTTCCCTTGTAGATTATTGAAAGAGACATTTAGATGCTCGAGGTATAAAAGTGCTTCTAAGGACATGGGAATCCTTCCAGATAAATTGTTGCAGGAAAGATCTAAGATGACCAAGCTTAAGAGTGCACCAAAAGACTCTGGAATTGAACCTTCTAGCTGATTGTCTGCTAAAGAGAGATTAGTTAGATCTATGAGGCCACCGATTGTTGTTGGGATATTCCCTGATAGTTGATTGCTTGATAGATTCAATATCCTCAGGACTTTTATATCTCCAATCTCTAATGAAATAATGCCAGTTAATGAATTGGATGACAGGTCAACCACTAGGAGATTTGTAAGGCTCCACAAGCTCAAAGGAATCGAGGAAGTTAATTGGTTGAAACCTAAGTGGAGATATCCTAGGGAAGTTAGATTGCTTATGCATGTTGGAATATGTCCAAAAAGCTTATTGCTATATAGAGACAATAAATACAAGCTCTTTAGATGACAAAGATCAGACGGGATATGACCCTCTAGTTTATTAGCTCCAAAGGACAAACCTTGTAACATGCGCAGTCTTCCTAATGTAGTTGGAATAGGTCCTTTCAATTCATTGTTGGTTAGCTCCAAAATAATCAAACTACTTAGATTCCCAAGCTCTGCCGGAATGCTTCCCTTAAAATGGCAAGAAGTTAGGTAAAGCTTTTGAAGAGAGATAGAAAGGTTGCCTATGGAATTGGGAAGGAAGTGGTAAAGGGGATTGTGTGAGAAAGATAGTTCTCTAAGATCTTTGCAATTCGACAAGTAAGAGAAAAGATTCGATTTTGGACTTCCCATGGTCAAATTATTATTTTCAAGGCCAAGGGTCTGGAGGAGCCTTAAATTACCAAGTGCTTCTGGAATTATGCCTGAGAAAGGATTATCACTCAAGTCTAGGATAGTGAGCTGCGAAGCATTGAAGATGGAACTAGGAATTATTCCACTAAGTTTATTTCCATAAAGGCTAAGTCTTTGGAGCTTTGGAATGTAGAGACCCATATCTGATGGAAGATGACCGGAAAATTTACTCATGCCCATATAAATAGCTTGTATCGTTGAGATATTGAAGATCTTGAACGGAATTGGACCAACAAAACCATTAAATCCGATTTGAATCCACTCTAGACTCTGGAGGTTACCAATTTCACTTGGTATTGAACCTGTCAAAATATGAATTTATATGTAGTACTTCTATTAGAACAAAAAGAAGAAGAGAAAAGTAGTGGTTATAATAATTTAGCATACCAAGTTAGTAGGAAGAAACCCAAGACCTCAAATACCATGTAGCTAGGTGGCATATTTACTAATTTGGTTACTGCTTACTATTTTGTTATGTGAGCCATGGAGGTGTTACTAGTTGTAGTGAATGATGCCGACACCGCTCTCGAAACAGACCAACAACATACACTTCTCTCCCAATCAACACAATTAATCATTTTAACACACTAACCTACTTAGACAAGCCTTGAAAATTAAGTCCTTTCCCAATCCAGCCGTGAGACTTGGCCAACCCAGCAATACTCCAAGCCCTAATAAGGAAAATGCGCTGCAGTACTCCACAGCTTGGCCCTGAACTCAAAAGGTCACTACTTTATTCATTTTCAATATTATAGCCATGATTTAACTATCAACTTAGTTTCTATTGTAGCAACTTGATACTATCAGGACATATATCTTCTTGATTTATATCCGATATATATATTATCCAATTGGTTTTTATTCATGAACAACTTAAAAAGAAAAAAATTAAAACATACGGAAAATAACATTGGAAGAAGTAATGGAAGAAGTGAATCAAACTGAATCAATTTAAGCCTCATACCGAGGCCGATGATCACCTCAAATTAGTGAAATGATAATCAGAATTTTTCCTGGAATTGTATTTTTTTATTTGGAGTCAAATGACAAGTTATCCTAAAAAATCCAGAAAACAGCAAGTTTAGTTAATAGTTCAGTTTTTGAGCATTGAAAACTTATAGTCACACCAAATTAAAGAATATTATAGGCTATAGTAAATAATCTTTTCATTGTTAATTGATTTTTTCCCATCCTCTACATTTTTTTTAGAATGTTAGACTCACAAAAATCTTTGAATTTCCGCATGATGTGGTTGACAACAAATTTGTGCCTAATTAATCAGATACTATCATAGAACATATTTACTAAAACAATGGTCGTATTCATATATATATATATATATATATATATATAACAAAACTAATCATACCATCAAAGTTGTTGTCATTAAGATATAACTTTGTAAGTGTGGATAAATTCCCTATTTCGGAGATGTCCTTCCATTAATGAAATTATTCAAGGAAAGGGATAAACTTGTTAACTGTTTTCACTTGTACAAGGTGGACGGAAGTTGACCATGATAAGGTGTTTCAACGCATGGTAGTTAATTAAAGACTAGAAGAAAGATATGGGCATATTTTGAACATTACGTAAATTCTCAGAATTTCTAAAAATTTTCATAATTTTATTTTTAAACATCATCTAAATACAAAAGTATTTTTTAATTTCAAATTTTTAACTTTTTCCATTTAATCATTACTTAATTATTATTGAAACACAAAGATCAATACTTTTATAAACCTCAAAACAAAATACAAATTAAACCATACTAGTTATTGTCATTAAGATATAACTTTGTAAGTGTGGATAATATGTACAACTTTCGTAAATTTCAAAATAAAAATTATATTAAATTTTTAAAAATTTATAATATTTTTATTTCAACTTTTTCTCTGTAATTTTTCAAATCCTAATAAAGCATTTCACTCAAACCATTTTACTCTTATGCACAAAATTCTCCGATACTCCAAGTCATGTTCAAACATGCCCTACACATCCCTTCAAAGTTGTGGGTGAATTCAAACACTATATATTAGCCTTATTAAGTTCCATATATATTTCCGAAAGTACTTCTGATCCTTTTGTAGATATTTTCAATTGAAAGGTATTTAATCTGATTGAGTGAGAGAACATGTATACAAAATCCATTGCACTAATATCCACATATATAATTGACTAAAATAAGAGTCATTATACCTTCAAAGTTATTGTGATCAAGTTGTAACTCAGTAAGCATGGTTAAGTTTCCTATGTTCGGGAGTATTCTTCCCGTGAAGTTATTTCCACGCAAATGTAACATTTGTAGGTCTTTGCACTTGAACAGGGAGCTGGATGCGATGGTACCTGTAAAAAGTTTAAAATTTAGAAACAAATTTATATTTTGGTAACTGACTAAAGAAAATAACTGATTATTTTAAACTAGAATACTGTATTATATTAGTCAACAGTCATTTATTCTCTTCTTTTTCTTCGGTTTTGTATAGATAAGGTGAACTATCGATCCCCATTAATTGTCAAGGGATATTGATCTTATTATAACAGCTCTTTTATAACAATCTTACAATTCTATATAAATTGGTTGGTATTTTTGTAAAATCAAAATTAATTTTTAATGAAATGACATAATTGCAAGCGTTGATTGTAAACTAAGTTATAAAATAGTCTGGGCAGCAGTGGCATTGGGTGTGAGGAAGTGGCTCACAGCGGCACTCTATGGCTGGGGAGATTGCGAGAGAAAGGTAGAAATCTAGAGAGATGGGTTCTGAGAGTGAGGTAGTCTTGGTTGATAGTGTGGCCTGGTGGCCCATGGGGCAGGGATAGCAGCTGAGGGAGAAAACAGAGATGGAAATAAAGACGGAGAGAGAGAGGGGATTGGGCGATGTTAGATGGTGACTACATGGAGAGTCGTTGGCTGTGCGTGAGCATTGCAGTGGCAATGTTCATGGCAGCTCTATGGCTTCTAGCAGTGGTTGGTGCAAGAGAAGGGAGGGAGAGGGTGCAGAGCACAGACTGGAGAGGATGGCGCAGTGGGAGGGGGAGGAAAGAAAGAAGAGAATAGAGGTAAGAGAAGGCAAATTAGGGTTTTGAAAAATTAGATCCTAGCCCTACATTTGGGGTTGAGCTAAATCAAATTATTTGCCATGATTCATTCTTGCTGCAACAGCTAATAAAGTTGAAATATATGACCCTTTTCCAAAGGACTTATTTGCAGAAGTTGCCACAAAAGGCAATTTTTACTAGCAAATTTTCGATCATCGGGCATGATCTCACTGCAACAACCTGATTCATTTTTCACAGACATCTTTTGTATGATCAGTATTGTATTTCACACCATGGTGTGCTTTGGGAAAAAATTCGTTAAAAAATGCCAAATTTATTGTAGTGGTGGTTTGTGAATGAAAACAAATTAGATAAGTAATTTTCATTAACAAGCAACTTGAAAATTAACAATTAAAAAATAAATAAATAATGAAAAAAAAGTGGAGGGTAAAAGGGTGCCGTCTAACTAGCATTTTTCAAAACAAATTAAAGGTAATGCTTCATAATTTTTGTGCAACTATGACCCTCAAAAGAGATGAAGACATTTAAAAGGAAGGACTGAAATATCATGAATTCAGGTCTTATATCTAAAATTTGCAGCTGTGTACACTTCAGCAACGAGGATGGAATTAATTGTACCTGTGAAAAACATTTAAGATCCACAAATTAATTAAATTTGGAGTTTGCAAACCAACTAAACATTAGAATAATCGATTGATCAATTAAACCTAAACATACCTTCAAAGTTGTTATCATAAAGATATAACGATGTAAGCATTGTTAAGTTCCCTATTTCTGGGAGTACGCCAGATAAATGGTTACGGGAGACAGAAAGAAATTGTAAGTTGGGAAGATGATCAAACATTGGTAGTCCACCAGATAACTCGTTAACACCGAGGTTAATGTATTGTAGTGAAGACGCATTGAAGTCAAGGGAGGTTATTGGACCTGAAAGCTTATTTGAGCGGACGGAAATTGTTTGCAAGGTAGGCATCTTGAATAAAGAGAAAGGTATGGAGCCTGAAAGCTGGTTATATGAAAGATCAATTAATTGTAATGAAGATATATTAGATAAAGACTGTGGAATACTGCCTTCAAAATTGTTATCATGGAGACTCAATATTTGAAGTTTGTTTAGCAAACCCATCCATGGTGGGATTTCTCCGCTGAATTCATTATAACGGAAGGATAGGAATTTCAAACGATAAAGACGAGACAATTCAATTGGCAATGAACCATGAAAACTGTTGTTGCTTATGCTTAGACTAACAAGGAACGAAAGATTTCCAATGTGCGGAGGAATGGTACCTGCAAGGTCCATGTAGGAAAGGTTTAATGCTCTGACTCGGAGATGTTTGGAACCACAAGTAACACCAACCCAAGTGCAAATAGGAGTGTTGGAGGACCAGTTGCTTATCAACACATGGTGAGGGTCATTAGAAGAAACGTGAGCTTTCAATGCAAGAAGAGCAGATTTATCGGTGGTAACGTTTAGAATTTCTGCATTAGCAAAGCTAAATAGGTAAGATTGTAGCAAAAGCAGCATCAGAGAAAGGAGGAAGAGGAAAGAAGTTGGGTTCGCCATGAGTAATAGCTAGCGTATATAGTGGTTGAGGTATTGGAAGTATATATAGTTGTGTTGTTGCAGTGAGCGGGTCGAAGAAGAAGGAGATGTCACAGCTTGTATTTGAAGAGATTCCATCGTCCTGAAATTCCGATTAGGAGACAAAAGTGGGTCCAGAAAAAGGAAGAAATTAATACGAACTCACGGCCATGACGTTTAATTACTTCTTCGACGTCTTGTACGTGTTTGTTGAGTAGCAGACTTTTAAACAATGCCATTAGCTTACGGCCTATTTACGAATAGTTCGAACTCTATAATTAGGATAAATTGAAACTAGTTCATTTTTTTTTTTTTACTGAATTTTTCTATCATTAAAAAAATGTTAACATCTTAATTCATATTTAAAAACCTAAAGAAAAATAATATTATATATATTCTTTGATATATATATAGATATATAACTTTTGATGCCTAAAAAATTGCACAACAGGTTGAAATAAGATAAATAGTCATTTTTGACCTACTATGACAACTTAGACCTTAATCGATATTGTTTGGATCCCCCAACAGTGGTCCGGTACAACTTTATAGTATCGGTGCGTACCTCTGTCGTAATAAATGAAAAACAAGTGGAGAGAAAGTAAGGGAAAGGAACACAGAAATTTACGTGGTTTAGTATGCTGTTTACGTCCATGGGCATTAGGAGAGGAAAAACTTACTGTAATATATTTGTTTATAATTTTTCATGACCCCTAATTTGCCATTGTATAAAGAAAGTTAGAGATATGCTTGGTGGAGAAGATGTCTTCCTGGAGCCCTTCGAGAGATTGAAGAAGCAGAAGTCTAGTCGTCGCTATTGCTTTTATCTGACTCATTTTGCGCGTGCTTGGCTTTTTGTATAATATTTTAAAAAATAATAATATTCACAACGTCAATAAAAAAAATACTTATTTGATCACTAAATAAAGAAAACTTTAAAAAATAAAAGAAAAAAAATATAGGGAGAAATGCTTTGGACCTATTATCGAGATCCCAATTGCATTTCTCTTAAATTAGCTAGCTTTTGGTTTTCAATAATTTTTTTCTATCATAATTTGAAGAAATTATAATTTAATATTATATTATTTTTTTAAAAGTATATAATTATCTTAATGAAATATATTTAATAAAAAAATCCATGTTTAACTTGGTAACGACAATAACTAATTAAATACTATTTAAAACCTTTTAATATAATTTATTGTTATAAAACTCAAAATTTAGTAATTTATACTTTAGACATAATTATCTCTTTTTTATAACTCTTTTTTATAACTATTATATACCTCGTTTTTAAAATTTAGCTTCTTTTCTAATTACATTATATGTTAATTAAGCTTAGTCGATAATTTTTAAAATTATTGAAAAAATGAAAGATTTCATTTAAACTATTTATTCTAACCCAAAAACAATTAACCTTTCAAACTTTAATGCTAAATTCAAAAAGCTTGGCACCAACCATCGTCCCGTCGAATTTATTGTACCGCCTGTACGTCAAGCCCAGTTGCTCCAAGAAAAATAATTTTATAAATAATAATAATAAATGAAATAAAAGAATAAGAATATTATAAAATTTAAATATTGTTATAATATAAATTTTTTAATATTATTTTATTTTAAAATTTAGAAAAATTAATTATTTTTTATATTTTATAAAGAAACTTGAAAAAATTTGTAATGATTAGATAAAAAGTATGATAGAAAAATTAAAAACTATTTGTGTTTGAGTAATGTTTATATGAGATCAGATGAAACTAACTATCCATCCAAACAAGACTTAAGTTTCATTAATTTGGATTCTAAGAATATCTAAGATGATCTGTAAATACTATTTAACTATTCAACCAAATAATTTTAATTCAAAGTTCTTATGATATAATTTTTTTTTATAAAAATAACTTATAGTTATAAATTAAAAGAATAATACACAAGATAAATGTAATGTACTAAACTATTTAATACATATAAATAATATAGTAAATCAATAGTTGTAGTTGTATGATATATTATTATCCAAATTATCCTATACATATTTTGAGAACATAACATATCTATATTAAATAAGGTAAATTATGAATAAATTAATAATAAATAATTAAATATAAAAAATATAACTAATAAGTAATATATATATATATATATAACACATACATATATAAAACATATTACAAGCTTCAATACAAGCTCAAACGAGTCAAACAGAACTTATACGAGTTTTGTTCACGAGTCTAACTGAGTTTATATAAATTTTGCTCGTTTAATATTCAAACCTATATTAATGTTTACGAATATCTCATTTACTAAATGGATCAAATTTGAACCGAGTATATACAAATGAAACTCGAACTGTTCACGAGTTACTCTATTCATTTGCAGCCCTACGAGTCCCATCCTTCAAGACCAATGGCCACATTAATCGAGCACTATGGAGACTTTCACCAAATTGGGACAACATGGCACATCCCACTAGATCCATAGCCGACCACTCCGTAAGCCTAGCCCGTTAGGCGAGACAGCATGGGAGGCCGGAGCCCCCTGGCTCTAACACCATTTATTACGTGCCCATATAAGAACCAAGCATTTACACCCTAGAAAATAGGCTTGGTAGGGGAAGATGTTCCCAACTTGTATAATATACACGTATCATTCGACTCCTAACCAATATAGGACCATAATAGTCACTAACTTGTGGAACCATGCATGCTCTTTTCCAATATTTCGAAATATCTAAATATATAATTTTAAAAAAAATATTTTCCTGGTCATGACAGCTTGTCTGTCATCTTTAATTAGACGATGATAGATCACATGCCAGTAGGGGTTGTAACAACAGCTAGGAGTAATATACAAGGCATGCATTATTTTTCTCATATCCATTTTATCAAATTCATTGGACTAGACTACTTGCTCTAATGCATTTTTAGACCTTCTAGTCAATGCAAAGGACATGATGCCCATTAATTAGTCATGGTTGATTTTTCATTGGAAAATCTACAATATTAAATTATAATTTCTTCAAATTAAACATGATAGAAAAAAATTATTGAAAACCAAAAGCGAGCTAATTTAATAGAACTTGGGATCCCGATAATGGGTCCCAAGCATCTCTCCTAATGTTTTTTTTAATTTTTTCACTTCGTGATTAAGTTAGTATTTTTTTATTAATATCATGAATTTTATTATTTTTTTAAAATGTTAAGAATATTTTAAAAATATATAAAAGAAAAGAAAGAAAAAAAATGGTAGCCTCCTTAAAATTAAATTCTCAAAATTTAGATCCCAACTCAGTGGATAATGTAACAATGACAAAAACGGTCCACTTAAAAAATTATGAACGATACACCATCCTTAAAATTAAATTCTCAAAATTTTTCATAATTTTATTAAGAGAAATATTTCAAATATTGCAATATAAGAGAAATATTTTGTATGTTGAGTCTTGCAAAATAAAATATTTTTATTTTAATTTTGAAAAATATTGAATAAAAATATAATTATATAGTGAAAATAATTTTTTAATATTATTTTTATTTTAAAATTTGCATTGATTTTGTGTTTTATTTTGAAGTTTGTAAAAGTTGTATTTATTTTACATTTGAATAATCATTACGCAATTGATTAGATAAAAAAGTTAAAATTTTGAAAATAAAAAATATTTTGTATTTGAATGATATTTCAGAAATAATGAAATTATGAAACATTTTGAGATTTTTTTAAAGAATTCTGGTGGTGTCCAAATATGGCCCTGATTTTTAAATTTTTTTTATTTAATGGTCAATGAAGTATTTTTAAAAGATTTTATTCTTTTTTATTTTTAAAAATATTTAAAGATGTTTAAAAATTAGTTAAATCTTTTAAAACATGTCATAAAATTATAAAAGAAAATCTTGCTCAGGTCACGACGGCTTGTGAGCTACTTGCAATTCTTCGACCTGCCCCATTAAATTTGTACTAATTGGATTCGTTAGTCATATATCGATGAGAATTTCGTAGTGTCGTAGCTTTGCTGCAAGTCCTTTTAGAGACACAGCTTGAGTGGTAATCGAGTTAATTGAGTTAACTGGTTTATTATATATTGGGTTTTATTTCATATATGTATAAATGATTTTTTAATGAATTTGATTTTATTGCTCATGGATTTTGAGTTTATTTATTCATTTTTAGAAGACATAAATGAGATTATTAAATAAAAAACAGTAATAAAGGAAAACAAGGCTGAGATACTCTTCAAGTTTTTGTTTTATCTAAATTAGATAATTTACTAGAGATTGAGAAAGACAAGCAAACATTAAGCGGTGAGTTGGAATTCATAATACTGAAAAATCAATATCTTTTTTTTTTTTTGATAACCACAATGCACTTTATTCAAATAAGCAAATATCAAGCATTACAAAGATAAATCTGCCCACATAGTTTGGGAAATACATTGAGGGACTGCACTTTCCAACAAGCTATGATAGCTGCATGTAAGTACATTATTTGTATTTAAAAATATATCTCATTTTTTCCTTAATTAATATTTGTCAACAATATTTCACAGCTACAGTAATGTAAAAAGAACTCCATCTAATAGATGAATTTTGTACAAGCTGATGATCAGGTTCTTAATTATCATATTCTTTCCTCTTTCAAACGTCAAGTATATATAAGAAACTCATGTGGCAGGAGCTAGATTCTGTCGAAACGCTCTATACGATGGCCGTTTGGCAAAGTTGTTGGTAAAGAAATTCAATTTTAGGAATAAACTTACAGAAAATGGAGATTTGTTACTTAAGGCCGATTTTCTAAAATTTGATCAATCGAGACAAACTTACACTATATATTTAATCTTGAAATTCATATTATATATGAGTATTAATATTCAATGCCGTGTACTACATAATATGATCTATTCTTTTAGAATCTTTCAAACTATCTGAATTATAAAATTATAAAAAAATATTGTCATGGTCATGACAACTAGCTTGCCTGCGGTTTTTAATTAGACGATGATGGATCACATGCCAGTAGGGATTGTGACAGCTAGGAGTAATATAAAAGGCATGCATTATTTTTGTCATATCCATTGGACTAGACTACTTGCTCTAATGCATTTTTAGACCCTCGATCTAGTCAATGCAGAGGACATGATGCTCATTAATTAGTCATGGTTGATTTTTCATTGAAATATCGACATTTTCTAGCCCCTTAAATGGTGCATGGCAACCTTATCAATCATGTCCAGCTAGTTATATTAAAAGGTTAATTTTAAATAGTATCTGAAAAATGTATTGTGCAGCTAGCTACCAATTAAGTTGAACATGGATTTTTTTTATTAAATGTATTTTATTCAGATAATTATAAATTTTAAAAAACTTAATATATATACGATTATTGAAAACCGAAAGGTAGCTAATTTGAGAGAAATGCATGGAATCCCAATAATGGATCCCAAGCGTTTCTCTTGATATTTTTTTCTAACTTTTTTACTTAGTGATTAAGCATTTTTTTTTATTGATATTGTGAATTTTATTATTATTTTTTAAATGTTAAGAATATTTAGAAATATATAACATAAAAAGAAAAGAAAAATGACACCCTCCTTAAAATTAAATCCTTAAATTTTGGATGGTTGTAGAGCCGCACCTAATTTAACAATGGCAAAAGGGGTCCACTTAAAAAATTATGAACAATACGCCTTTCTTAAAATTAAATTCTCAAGATTTTGAATAATTTTATTAATTCTGAAATATCATTCAATACAAAATATTTTA
This sequence comes from Carya cathayensis, assembly GCA_011037825.1. NCBI lineage: Eukaryota > Viridiplantae > Streptophyta > Magnoliopsida > Fagales > Juglandaceae > Carya > Carya cathayensis. The sequence goes on along the minus strand of QGSO01000318.1, from coordinate 84,544 downwards.
TCATAATTTAAATGAAAAATAAAATATTTCTGCTCAAAATATTTCAATATTTCTTTAAAATTTCTCTTATTTGAGTTATTTTAAATTATGGTAATATTTCTCTTTTGTTTTAAATTATGAAAATAAGATAAATATTTCAAATATTGCAAAATAAGAGAAATATTTTGTATGTTATGTCTTGCAAAAATAAAGTATTTTTATTATAATTTAGAAAAATATTGAATAAAAATATTATATATTTAAAAATTATTTGAAAATAATTTTTTAATATTATTTTTATCTTAAAATTTGAAAAGTTGTATTGATTTTTTGTTTTGCTTTGAAGTTTGTAAACATTGTATTGATTTTTTATTTGAATAATGATTAGGTAATTGATTAGATGAAAAATTTAAAAATTTGAAAAGGAAAAATATTTTGTATTTGAATGATATTTTAGAAACAATGACATTATGAAAAATTTTGAGAAGTTTTAAAAATTTTGGTGGTGTCCAAATATGGCATTAATTTTTTAAAATTTTTTTACTTAATGGTTAATAAAGTATTTTTTTAAAGATTTTATAATCTTTTATTTTTAAAAATATATAAAAAGGTTTAAAAAATATATAGTTGAATATTTTAAAACATGTCATAAAATTAAAAAAAGGAATCCTACTCTCGTCACGACCGGCTTGTGTCTCGTCCTTAATTAGATGATGATAAGGTTGTTGATGACATATAATAGAGGTTGCAAAAGACATGCCCATTAATTAAGGCTTTGTTTGAATTGAAAAATCATTTCAATTCATTTTATCTCATAATTTTCTCAAATTTTTATATAAAATACAATACATAATTTAATTTTTATAAATTCTAAAATAATAATAATTATCAAACCATCTTATCCTATCATTCTATTCAAATGAGGCCTAAAAGTTTTGGTTGATTTATTTTTGGAATATCTACGTACATTTTCTATCCCCTTAATTAGATAATGATAAGATTGTTGATCACATCATGCCAATAAAGGTTATGTGACAGCCTACAGGAATTATATACAAGACATTAATTTTTTTTTAATTGCCATATGCATTTTTTCAAATTCATGGGGCTACTTAATCCCTTTGATTTTTAGACATCTGGTCAATGCAAAAGACATGTCCACTAATTAAAAGTTGTGGTTGATTTTGAGTGCAATATCTACATTTTCTAACCCCTTAAACGGTGCACGGCAGCCTTGAAAGTCAAATTAACTCGGCCTTGTTAGTTGAAAACTGCATGTTCCACATGTACGACGCTGACCCTGCTATTGGGGAAAGAATCTATTGGCCGTCGGCTTGAATTTATCCACTTCGTGAATCACTTTATAAATTGACGTAGTGATTTATTATATTTATTTTATAATAAAAATAATTTTATAATTTAATAAATTATATTAATATAAAATTATTTTAATTTATAAATTTATTTTTATGTATTTTATTTGTATGTAAAGTATCTGTTATAATTTAATTGTAGACTTTTCAGCATCAAAAGTTATGATGTTTCGTAGGGATGGATGGATCCTCAAAGACTCAGATTTTCTGTCATTATCGTTAGGGATCAGTGACAGCTCTCATGCAAGGTTTAACTTATTCCAAACATCATCTCACAAATTAGTGCGCTTGGTAGTCTTCGTCCTGTCACATTAAGGGCTATTTGAATAATAGAGTGTTTTGAAAAGATTTTATCATTATTTAGTATTTTATTATTATTATTTATATATTTTATTATTATTTTTTATATATTTTATTATTATTTTGTATTATTATTTAATATTTTATTATTACTTTTTATTACTACTAGTAGTTGGGCAACGTCTAAGGGACGTTCCTCTAGTGTATAGAAATATTATTTTTAAGAATTAATATTGTTTTTATTAAGGAAAATATTTTGATTAATAATGTAATGCTTTTAGGAAAAAATATATATATAAATTTTAACATTAAATAGTAAGATAGACTTAAATTAGTTTTAAAGTATTTAGAATTAAAAAAAAAAACAAACCTTGAACCAAACATGTGCAGCACAGGAGATAAACCGTTAACAGTAAAATAACGTGCATAGCACGATTTCTTAGTTTAATAAAGTGATTATTTTTAAAAAGTAACATAATTTTTATAAAGAAATAAAATACTAAGATTTTTATAAGATATTATTATTTGATTTTAATGTTTCATAATGAATTTAAATTGATAAATAAATAATATTTTATTAAAATAATTGTATTCGTAAATATAGTTGGTAAATAGATTTAAACTTAATTATTTTATATTTCTCTTTGTTTATATAAGAAATGAATAGAAATTTTAAATCATATAAATAAATTTATATATAAATTATAATTTATATAAAATATCATATATATATATATAATAGAATATAGAATATATATTTATATAATTTATATAGATATATATAATAGAATATATATATCTAATATATCTCTTAAATAAATGATCATCAATGCATAGGTTACAGGATCATGCATGCTGCATGAATTTTAATAATTATGAATTTATTCATAAGTGATTGGGGAGAGAGAAATTAAAAAATTAAGAACTTTTAGGAAGAGAGAGAGCCACCTTAATTTATTCATGCAACTAACGGCGTTAATTTTAACGGTAAAACAACAAAAATCGTTAAACCAACAAAATTCCGTTAGATAGCCACTTTATATATATAAAAATTTACAAAATATTTAAGATTACTTCACTATCTAAACATAATATAAATGAGTACTATTTATTCATTTTTAGAAGAAATAAATGTCAGTATAAAAATTATATATATTTTCTCCCATTCTCGCAAAATTCCTTTGAGCGCACCCTGGAAGAATACCATACAACAGGATCAGAGAATTAAACAAGCTTTCCGCCAATGATTCGTAGCTCAACTGTCAACCACCCTAGTTAAGCGGCAATGGGGCCTTAAGCTCTTTGGTTCAAATCTCTCAAAAGCATTAGCATTAACATTTGACTGGTTATCTCATCAAGACATGATAGATTCAGTAAAGGTCTCGTTTACTGGGAGAAAAAGAAGCAGAGCAACGAGAGTGATGAAGAATTACACTGTCATTTCATTCGGAGAAGTTGTTAAAATGTAATCTGCACAGTAGCCTATTTATACAAGAGAAATCAAATAATCTATACATGAAAAAACAAATGAATATACAATATTGCCCCCAAGCATGTATACAACCCAAAATATCACGATCAAATCTGTTGAGAATTTGTTGGGCATGTAGTGGTATTGCTCTCTCGATTTTACTCTTTTTGTATGGCAACTGACTCATCATTAGTTAATATCCCCCGCAAGATAGAGAATATATATTTTCTATTCCCATCTTGAATAAAAGAAAGCCAAGTTGAGTGGAAGGGAGTGCCTTGGTGAAGACATTCACAAGTTGAAGTGAAGAACGAACATGACAAGTGCTTAAAGAATCAGATTGAATTTTGTCGCAAATGGGATGGCAATCAATCTCAATGTGTTTCGTGCGCTTATGAAACACTGGATTTGTTGCGATATGTATGGCAACCTGATTATCGCAATAGAGATAAGCTGGAAGTGAAACCGAGATGTGCAAGTCCTGTAAAATATAAGATAGCCATTGCAGTTCACAAGAAGTAGTTGCCATAGCTCGATACTTGGCTTCAGCGGAGGAGCAAGAAACCATGGTTTGCTTCTTTGAATGCCATTAGATCAATGAAGAGCCAAGGAAGATGCAAAAGCCTATAATGGAGGGGCAAGAATCGGGGCAGGAGGCCTAATTCGAGCAGTATAACCTCGTGGATAAAAGGAGGAGTTGGAGGGAAAATTGAGTCCCTGACCAGGTGCATTCTTGATGTAGTGAAGAACCTGGTGAGCTGCATGTTGATGTGAGGAAGTAGGAGAAGTTATAAATTGACTTAAAACATGGACATCGTAGCTTATATTTGGGCGAATAATTGTGAGATAAATTAATCGATTAATCAAACTTTAATAACGGAGAGGATCCGAGAGAGGCTGTCCATCGTCCATTCTAAGCTTCAAATTTTGTTCCATTGGCAACTTTAGTGGTCAAGTACCGAGAACACCAGCATTAGATAATATATCAAGAGCTATGTCAATGATCTGCAGACCACATGATCTGCAGCCCCTGTGTTAATGATCCAAGGTTGAGAAGTAGAGGAAAAAGAAGACAAACAAAAATAGATACCAGCAATTGATGAAATATGGGGTTGAGGTGGAAGAACTGTTTGGAGTTGATTTGTAGATGGAGAAGCAGTCAAGTTCTTATTGTGCAGCAAGGTTATAAACTCTTGATATTGCTCTTTAGTCAACATCAGGTTTGGGTCATTGTTGATTGCCGAAGAAGGGGCTTCCATGGAGACAGCATTGAGGCGTGGCTTGTGATACTTGTGTCCAGGGGGATAGCCGTGAAGCTTGTAGCAATGCTCTGCAGTGTGTCCAGTCATCTCACAATGAGTACAGACAGGGGCTGTGGCATTTCCAGATTTGAAGCATTGGGCTAAAGTATGGCTCGTGATTTTAAAATGAGTGCAGTAAAGCTTGTCTCACTTGGGAGAAAAATGAGATGGTCGACGAGTAGCCAACACAATAGTATCAACTGGAGGAGGAGTAGAAGTGATGAGATGATGACACTCTTGTTGTTGAATGTAGGAAAACACCTTATTGATAGGTGGTAGAGGGTCAATTAACATAATCTGGTCATGAACATTTGTAAACAAGTCATGGAGACCCATCAGAAATTGGATAACATAGTCTCACTAGTATCAGTCGAAGATGACTTTTGTTGAGGCACAAGAGCAAACAAGTAGGGGGTCATAGATGGAGAGTTCATCCCATATGGATTTAAGTTTGCCATATTAGGTGGTGACTGTATCTATTTCTTGCGACAAATTGGCAAGTGTTTTCTTCAATTCATAGATATGAGGACCATTTTGAGGGGAGAAACGGTCCTGCAATTCAAGTCACCATTCGTGAATATCATCAACAAATGCAACCGATGGACGAAGGGGTAGACTAATAGCGTTTTGAAGCCTTGACACAAGCATATTGTTGCATCATTCCCACAATGAGAGAAGGATTGCAGAGGTAGAGGGGGCTTTGTCAATAGTTCCATCAAGAAATCCAAGTTTATTCTTTGCTCGAAGTGCTCGTTGAATGGATCTAGATCAAGTGGAGTAATTCTCGATTGTGAGACGATCGGTGACCAGCAGGGTACCAGGATTATTTGAGATTTCTAGTCGGTATGGGTCGTTTGGGTTGCTGAGCGCACCCTAGAAGAATACCATACAATACAATCAGATAATTACACAAGCTTTCTGCCAATGATTCGTATCTGAACTGGCAACCACCCTAGTTGATCGATAATGTGGCCTTTTAAGGTCTTTGGTTCGAATCCTCTCAAAAGCATTAGCATTAACATTTCATTGGTTATATCATTAGACCATTTTAAAGTTTTATATTACTTTTAAAAAATCATCATTTTTCGCATATCTATTAGTTATATTTATGAGCAAATAAAATTTATTATGATAATTTATAACGATAGTTTTATTATTAATAATGTAACAATTATGTCATTCATTTAAATTAAACTATTACTGTTTGTTTATGTTTCTAATAATTTAAACCATTCGATAAAATCTAAGTTAATATTTTATTCCCGTTTGGATTGGAATATAGAGGCAGAAAAATGAAGAATTTGTAAATGCTCTGATCAATTTTACGCAACGAACAAGAGAAATCAGGATAAAATTAATGACTATTCGGAGAAGGAGAAAATAAACTTAACAAATGTAGATGCCTGAATTACTACTATTCGTCTTCATGTATATTTAGGTGGAAAATGCTAGTACTCTTCCAGCTGAGTACTACCACCGGTTGTTATGGCTGTAATTTTTTATTTTTTATTTTTATTTTTTTAATTTAATAATTAAAAAGTTATTTTTTAATAATATTTTAATTTTTTAATTTTAAATATCTAAAAATATTAAAAAAATACATATAAAAAAAGAAAAAAAAAATTATGCTGGCGGAAGCCGGATTTCCAACTGTGACTTTGCTTATACGTAGCAAAACTCTTATATATAGAAAAATTTAATTACAAGCATACGTACTAATATAATGTGATTGATCAAAAAGTAGATTTTATTAAAAGTAATATTAATTTAAATTTTGAATATAAAGATTAGTACAAACAAAGGAGTTAAAAGCTCGTACCGCTATTGGATACCTATGGACTACACCAGTACTGCCGCTGGTTAAACTGGGCTAAATGGCCAGGTACTCCCGAAAGAATTGACAGTGGAAAAAAAGATATTAATAGATAAAATTAACAGGTTTTTAAAAAAAAAATACCATCAATAAATTTTCAAGAAAAATTTAAAAGAATAATATTAGATACAACATGAGTTAATGAGGAATCACATGTTTCTTTTAATTTTTAAAAATTAAAAGTTTAAATTTTTTCTTATAAATCATATATTTACTTTTTTTTTTTTTTAAAGAGTGTGCACCATTTATGCATTTTATGACTAGGAATATAATTTCTCAACTCAAAATGAAATCCGCTTTTCAAATACTCCCAATTAGTCGTATATATGTTACCTGCTTGAGAAATCAAGCGAATTAAGGGTTCTCGACACATGGAAAAATCAGTTGTCATCAAATATTGAAAGGAGACGTGAGTTCTGGCTTAAGACAAAATCAGCATGATACCAAAATTTGTAACTAATCGAGTAATGCTACATATTTTCGTGAAGTGAACAAACGTCACGCAATCGTTTTGAGAAATAATAGAGTCCACGATTGAAAAATTAGTTTTGTTTTTCATGTGGATCCCATATTAATTCACTTTTTTCAAAGAGACTACACGGCACTTGCACAACCATAACTGTAAATATCATTTCTCCTTTGGTAATGGACCATAAAGACAAATACACAGATTACCTTAGAACAGTCGTGGGTGAAAATATTAGTACCTTTACAAGTCACGGAAATCATCCCTACTCAGCAAAATGAACATGAGTGATGCTAGGGCATGGACTTTAAAAAATACATTTATACTCCCTACAATGCATGAGGCATTTTAGGTCCCCAAACATACAATGTGAGTGAGTTTAAAATACAAAAATAAGATATTCTTAATTACTTGGACAGATTATTGAACTGAAAATTACAAGAGCATTCTATTAGAAAGAAAGTGGACAATATAATATACACAGAGGTCTATCGTATCAAAAATACCTCATAGTAAGTCCAGAAAATACCTTTTGCCGCCAAGACATTTCGTGGGAAATGACAGTTTTCACACGACAAACATATTTGCCGCAAGGTTGGTTCTCCGGAAATTATTTTTTACGGGGAATAGTCCCACCGTAAATAATGATCAACACATCAAAAATTTATGCACCGAATTAGGATTCACCGCAAATAAAAATTATGCCGGAAAACAAAGAACATAAAAGCGTAAAATTGTATTAGTAAAAACCCAAGCCAAGAAAATCACAAATCAATAAAAATAGTATATTTTGAGGGAAAAAAACCAAGCACAATAAGAATTACCCAAAGATATAAAGCTAAGGATGCAAATATGACACATGGTTTGACCAATATCATTGACAAAACATCCTTAAAGATATGTTGGCAATATTAACCAAAAAGAAAACATCAAAGTTCTGATATGTACTAACTAGGCCTGTGCAGAAATGGCCATGACCCGTCCCGTCTGTTAGACCCGACCCAACCCGACTTAAAAAAGGGGTTGAAATAACGTGCAGGTTGAGCCCGCTGAAACTGTTACACGCTTTAAAAGCCTCTTGATTCTTGAAGCTTCATTCACTTTCCTCAAAAGTTGTTTCGCGATCTCCTTCTGTTCCAAATCCCAGTGCTTCTTCCTCGGCCTCGAAGAAATCCAATAGAAGAAAGAAGAACCTGACCCCAATTGTTTTCATTTAAATTTTCACATGCCCCAACATTATTATTATTACATTAGAGCTGCTATTAGGCCTAGGAAATTGATTGACGCTAGGCTCTAGCATCCTGGTTTTTTCTAAGAGATGAATTTTGTGCTGTTCCTCAAGGATGTCTTGTAGGAGATTAGAAGCTCCTGCGAGCTAAGCTACCTCTGTAAGTACCATTCTGGCCTTTACCAGCCTTATTTCCCTTCAAAAATTCATCAACTGCTACAGCATCACATGGATCTAATAAAATAAAGTTCTGGTATAAATCATTGGTGGCCAACTGGGTGGCTCAGTTCTTACCTAGTTGGAGACTCGGGCACCACATTGTCTTATCTCAAGAGATGTGCATGCCCACAATTTTTCTTTCCTACAGTTTCTCAGTAGACAAACAACGAGTTGGTTCAATTTTTATGCTTCTTCTGTCTGCCACTCTCTCATAGGTTTAAGGGTTAGGGTTTATATGGTTATTGGGTTCTGTTGCAAGATGGTAGGCATGGGGAATCGTTCACGATGACTCAATTAGATTTTAAGGCAAATATGGGTCCATTCTCAATAACGAAGAAAATCATGAGGAAGTTCCTTTGAGAGAGAGTGTCCTTGAAGGTAGATCAGCATACACGATTCCAAACTCAGGTTAGATCGGGGTCGTATGGATCTGAGCCGCCTAGATGCCGGTTCGGGTTGGGTCGGACCCAAACACAAACCAGATTGGTTGGGTTGCATCCCTAGTACTAACCTCCAGTTTATTTCTTTCTTCCATGGCAATAAGTAATTGTCTTTCAAGATGTGACCCTCTTCTTTATGATTCTTGGATGAACAAATCTGAGAGAATGTAACGAGTCCTATCAAAACAAACAAAAAAACTTTATGTTCCAATAGAAAAAACCGAATCATACAAACATTAAAAAAAAAAAAAAAACCAACACAGCAATATATTACAGACTACAAAATCTAAATTTGAATGTATTCAATATTTATTTAAGTCACCTTTAACCAGAGTCTTGTTTGTTCAAAATCCTCGGGATCATCAAAATTATATAAGAATTAAAAGAGAGAAAACAAAAATGAAATGAAAGTCTCAAAAGACCAGACTGGCAAAATTTCACGACCATATAAATGAAATGAAATGGATAAATACCAAAGTCTGAAGAGACAACAACAAAAAAACCAATAATTGTATCTGGCTTCAATATTTGGCATCTCACCTTATGCTTCTTTTCCTTAGGATTTCGCTGTCGAATCATGACTACCTTCATAAAACCTGTAAAGTTGGAAGATAAACGTTAAGGAAAAATAAGCTTGGGATTTCCCTATCCCACATCGACATATATCGAGGATACAATTGGCAAAGTTGCAAAGAGTGTATGACTGAGTCCAATCAATAATTTTTATGTAAAACTTGAAATAATTATATAATATAACACAAAAACACTTGATCAAAACCAAAACTTAATCGTTACTTGATCAAAACAACTCAAAGTTACCATAGTCAAGGAACAAACCTTAATCCTTGAGCCAACCAAGTTCTTGCCATTATCTGATTCCTACCACCACCAATTCCTTCCAACTCCACTACCATTTCATTTGAATATCCAAGCAAAATACATGTTTGTTATTAGATCTTATTCAAACAAAACTTTCTAGCCTTGCATTGAACTAACCTGCTGAACATTAATACAATTGTTATTAAAGAAGTCAATTAGTGTAGTTCTCGTAACAAATGGGACAAAATAAAAACAAAAGATTATATATATTTTATATTATGCCTCTTGACAGTCAACTGCTAAATATCGGATGCGACTACAACAAAGAACACAATACAATTGCTAAAATATCGGATGCAAAACACCAACCCAATTACTTAACACAATGGTGACATGATATCATCTCGATTCCAAACATAAACCAGGGTTTTGTCAGATTCTCACCATCAGAGGCCTTCGAGACTCATGCCTGCATTACCCATTCACTTAGGTGGAGTTACAAGGTTTGCATCCCAAGCTGCAACTTAAAGTTTTAACACAAATAGATTAACAATTGAGAAGCTAGGTTTTGGAGAAACCATAAACAAAGGAGAAGCAAGTAACAGACTTGCAATGAGCACGCCATTTGCTAAAGATAAAATGGAAAGAAAAAGAGGAGCCTCAACCATCTTAATGCTAGTCAAACACAAGAGAGTAGTATAGACTAGACACCATAGTCAACGACAGAAACAAAGACTGATTGATTTTTTTTAACAAGATAAACTGCCATTTCATAAATCAATTAGAAAGGCTATTTGCCAGTACAAGATGCCTAACAAATTGTGCAATTTGGCCAAAATTTGAAATATTAAAATATTTCAAATCCAAAATATTTCAATCCTACACTTTCATTTCTATAGTTTCATTTCACCAATTAAAATATTAAAATATTCTATACTCAATTAAAATATTAAAATATTCTACACTTTTATTTCACCAATTAAATATTAAAATATTTTACACTTTCATTTCAAAGGATTAAATGACCTTTGAAAATATGTTTTTTAATATTAATTTAATTATAATATAATTATTAATAATATTAAATTGTTAGAATTTTAAAATGTGATAAAAATAAATTTTTTTTAAAAAATATTAATTTAATAATATTTTATTATATAGAGAAAAAAATAGTATTTCTTTCCCTACCATAGATAAAAATTTTGTCTTCCAATTAAGCAGCTTGGCCTTCACCTTATCAACTAAACCATTGAAAGCTCTAGCCTTAGATCGACCAATAATAGAAGGTAGTCCCAGATATTTTTCCATATTCGAAGAAGTGCTCAAACCTGCTATTTCCATTATGTACTGCCATTTCCATATTGGAAGAAGTGCTCAAACAGATTTTTCCATATTGGAAGAAGTTTTTGCTCAATTTAAATGCTGGCCAGATGCAGATTCATTCATGTCTAGGATAGACTCAAGTTGAACCCATTCATATGCAGTAGCTTTACAGAATAAGAGGCAGTCATCTACAAAGAACATATGACTCATCTTCACTGCCCCTCTTGCTATAGGCACACCAGACAATTTTCCCATTTGTATAGCAACAGTGAACTTAAGGCCTCAGCACATAGGATGGATAAATAAGGGGACAAAGGACAATCCTGTCTTAAACCCCTTAATGGTAAAAACTTTTCAAAAGTAGCCCCATTCACCATAGCTGAAAAGTAGGAAGACTTGATGCATCTTAGAATCAAAGCAATCCACTTATATGCAAACCCCAACTTTGACATAACAGAAGCAAGGAAATCCCATTCTACTTTATCATAAGCTTTGCTCATGTCCAATTTTAGTGCCATATAACCATGTTTACCATGTAACTGAGTTTTCATGATGTGGAGTGTTTCATAAGCTACTATGATATTGTCATTGCTGAGTCTCCCAGGGACAAATGCGCACTTATTTTGTGAGATAATGATAAGTAGAATCAGTTTGAGTCGATTGGCAATCATCTTGGTAATTGCTTTGTAAGTCACATTACACAAACTTATGGGTCTATACTTAGTAACAAACCTTGGGTCCCTTTTTGTATCAACACAATATGAGTATAGTGAATGTCAGCAATATCTCCACCATCATTTAAACAAGATAAGACTGCTACACATACCTCCTCTCCAACAATGGACCGGTGGCTTTGATAAAAGCAAGCGCCATATCCATCCGGACCTGGTACTTTCAAAGGGCCCATTTGGAAAATTGCATCCCTGAAGGAAGAAAGTCTCCGAGCGCAAGAAACAAACCAAAGGCCACAATAGCTACCCACTCCAATCTGTTCAATGTCAAAATTGAGTTTACATATATGCACCATTAAAGACAGTAAAAATAATATCATGTTTCAAGTTACAGAAGTGCAAACATGTGAAAATGTTTTACCTTGGTACTAGGGGTGTAAGGAGTTCGGTCTTGACTGGAAAAACTGACCAGACTGAACCATTTGGTCAACACTGGACCAGAGCGAATTTCAGACTGGTCAGTTTCGGTCCCATAATTTATGGACTGGAAAAATTTCCTAGCTAAGCCACTGAAGGAGCCTTACATTAACAAGTGTTTATGGAATTATGCCCAACAATGACTTAAAATTCAAGTCTAGGAGAGTGAGCTGTGAAGCATTGGAGATGGAGTTGGAAATTCTTTCGCTCAGTTTATTTCCACCAAGAAAACGTTGGTTGAGCTTTGGAAGGAATAGGCCGATATCTGATGGAAGATGACTTGAGAATTTATTGGCCCCGATTGAAATAATTTGTATCCTTGAGATATTGAAGATCTTGATTGGAATTGGACAAAAAAACAATTCATTCTAATTGAAAACAACTCTAAATTATGTAGGTTACCAACTTAACTTGGTATTGAACCTATCAAAATATGAATTTATATGTACATCTATTAGAACCAAAAAGAAAAAAGAAAAAAAAAAAGAGACAAGAATTAGTGGTTTTAATAATCAAACATACATAGGTTAGCAGTAAGAAAACCAAGACTTAAAAATACCATGTAGGTGGCATATATATTGACTGAGTTACCATTTACTATTTTGTTATATTGCGGGCCATGTATGTGTTATTAGTTGTTGTGAATGATCTGCGACTGTGATGCAGACTCTTAAGAAGTTCCCTCTTATTCATAGCCATTTTTAGCATTATATTTTTCTGATTTACTTAAAGAACTCCAATTACCTATAATACATTAAATTCTTTCAAATATAAACCATAACCCTACTAAAGAATTGAGTATTGTTTGCACAAATCGTTGGTGCTTTTTATTTTTATCTCTGGCCTAATCACATTCTTTCATTGATACACATTGCAACACTCTCCAAGAGAGTTCTTGCCCTACTCTTGTAATTCTCCGATGGGCATTCCAATAGAAATAAACACAACCCTCACATCTCTCCGAATAGACCAACAACCCACGCTTCTCTCCCAATCAACCCAATTAGCCACCTTAACACACGAAACAATTTAGACAAGCCCTGTAAAAGGCCTTTCCCAATCAACCCACTCGACTTGTCCAACCCACCACTAATCCAAGCCATAATAAGCAATTCACTGCACTCCACAACTTGGCCTTGAAGTCATGGTCATCTCTATGCCCCTTAACCCAAAATGAGCACCACTTGAATCGACCTCCTTTCCTCAAATCCACCCACTGCCACCTTACCTCTTAAACACCTCCACCATCCATTGTTCCCTTCTCCACCCATCACTATCCCAATGAACCACACAACTCTCCAGCAGCCTACCCTCCTTGGCCCACTTCTTCTGACTACTCAACACAACAGAACCGCCTCCAACAGTCGAGCTTTGCATTCTCTATAAGATTGGAACAACATGCCTTGTCAAAATCCTCCCCCACCTCTATCTCCAAATTAGATCTTTCCCTTAGCCCAAACCCACTCCTACATTCCAAATTAACAAAAATCAAATCCCTTCCACTAGGACTGTAATCAAGCAGAGCGAGCCAGTCTTTGGCTTGCCAAGCTTGGCTCAACTCAAAATACTCGAGCTCAAGATTTTTTTTATTCTTTGTTCAGGCTCGACTCGTAAGCTAAACTCTCAACTTGAGCTCGAGCTCGAGCCCGTCCCACAAACGAATTCAAGTTGAGCCGAGTTAGAGCTTAAGCTCGAGCTTGAATTGTTTTTTTTTTAATAAGATTCAATAATTAATAAATAAAAAAAAATTAAAGAACTAATATTGAATTTATACAACTAACAATTAGAACCTCTATTAAATTATAAAATTTTAAAAAATTTATAAATAATTAATATCTAACTAGTTGATATTTATCCAAAATAACAATATATTATATGCCTACATATATTATTAATACATACACTTAATATGATAGTATATATCTATTTCATATATGGTTCCCACATGTGTTGAAGATCAATGGAGCTACTGAGCTGGAGAACCAAGAAGCACAGTCACCTTTACCTGCATCACCATTGGATGACAGGTTAGTAAAGAAAGGAAAACAATCGTGTAAAGAAATGAGAGAAGAATTTTGAGGAATAAAGTTTTTGTCTTATGTGCAGACCATGTGCAGACCATGCCCTTTTGTTTGTATTCCACTTTCTTTTTTGTAAAAGTAGTGTGAGCAGGGTAGTGTAGGATGTACGCATTACAGAATTTGTAAGCTAGTGACACATATGTAAGGCTATAAAGAGCAGGCCCTTTTGTACAAACAGTAATATAGATCAATATACAAAACAGTTCATTTCAGTTTTTCCTTCATCATTCTACTAAGTTATTGGTGTTTTCCATACATTCACTTGCATTTGCATTTGTTTTAAGGTATCAGAGCATAGGTCATCGAAGAACATAGCTCAGAAAGCCACAACCAAAACCAAAACTCAAACCCAACCAAAGACCCTGCTCATCCAAGCAGTCCATCCATACTACATTGGCACAAATGATGGCACTGGCTCCATGCTTGTTACTCATAGCTTGGATGCCATTAACTATTACTCATGGGCTCGATCAATGAAGAGAGCATTAAGAATAAAAAATAGGCTTGGCTTCATTGATGGAAGTCTATGTGAGCCAACTGACCTAACTGACCCTCTCATGGAACATTGGCTGCATTGTAATGATGTTGTAATCACTTGGATGCAAAATACCATGGCTCTTGATATCAAATGCAGCACAGTATATGCAGAAACAACACAAGAACTTTGGCTTGAGTTGGAGCAACGTTTTGCACAACAAAATGCATCTCGAATCTTTGAGATCAAACAAGCTATAACCATGCTGATGCAAAACCAAGATGTTGTAAGTGTTTATCTCTCGAAACTCAAAACTTGTTGAGCTTTTGAACTATGAGACAATTCCAAGTTGAAGTTGTGGAGGCCTGAAAATTGTTGTACAAAACCAACAAAGGGACTGGGTTATGAAATTCCTAATGGGTTTGAATGATTCTTATAAGGGAATCAAAGCTCAAATTCTCTTAATTAAACCCTTCCCTAGTCTTAATGAGGTTAATTCCATAATACAAAAAGAAGAGAAAAGAAGGGAAATATCCACTGAGGGATCTGTTCATGACTCTATGGCACTGTTTACTCAAGGCAACTACAAGGAAGGTGGTAAACCAAACACTTCTACACGAAAGAGGGATCGATACTATTGCTTTTTTTGCAAAATTACAGGACACTCTCTATAAAGATGCTTTAAGGCTAACCCAAACAAACCAGTTTGCTCTCATTGTCAAATCCCAAGTCACACTGCAGATAAGTGTTTTAAACTACATGGATATCCATCAACTCAAAAGTTTGATGGAAGGAACAGAACTTCAGCAAATCAAGTCACTGCATCTTCAACTTCTGTACAGGATTTGGAAAATGACAAGTCTCAAGTGTCCTTAAGCCAAGAACAATATTCACAGCTTCTGGCTTTGCTCAAACCAGCAACAAGTCCCTCATGCTCAAGTCCCTCAGCCAATAATGTCCAAAGCATTTTTGCCTCTTCATCTTCTGATGGAAATGTGCATCAAATTTCTGGTACACCGTCATTATGCTTATCTGTTTTAAACTCAAGCCTTCAAATAAATTGAATGTGCCTTGGATCATTGATACAGAAGCAACAAATCATATGATCTGTTCTCCCTAACTATTCTCATCAATCCAATCACAAACTTCTTTTTCTGTTGCTCTACCTAATGGTGATGTTGCTGCTGTTACTCACATAGGATCAGTAAAAGTTACAAATTCGCTAACCCTTTAGGATGTTCTTTGTGTTCCTCGCTTTACTTTCAACTTAATTTTTGCGAGAAAATTAACTCAAACCCTTCACATTGTTTAATTTTCTTCTCCAAAAATGGCTTTACAAAAGGCTAAAGGCACTTCATAATACAAGATTCAAAACCCCCTCAAACCCACAAGCTACTTCAATTTGATCAATTTCTTTTTGTAAGACCCTTTTGTGTTTCTATAACTTGTCATTGGATAATATCTCTTATTATCTACTTCTGGCCAACAATTATTAGGAATTGGCCAAGAGTTTTTAGATTTTGACAGGGCATTGGGTGACCATTCCTTAGATTTTGACAAGGCCAAACTCCGACTCTACCTCTGGCCTCCAACATTATTAGATGTATGCTATATGATATATGTTGGAAATAAACTATTATATTATACATGCATATACTATAACGAAAGGTCCGAACGATACAAGGGACATATATTCAATAGTAGCATATCTACTTGTAAGGATCATAAAGTGTTAATGTTATATTATGAAACATTATTAACATACTTAATTACTTCTAACCATAATTAATAATTCCACTACTACGTTTCAATTATGGCATCATGCACTCATAAAAGATTAACTTGATTTATACCTTTGTTATAATTATTGCAAGCATCTTGGATTATATCATTATAGCTTATAAGGTCACTACTTTATTCATTTTTCATATTATAACCATGAATATTTAACTATCAACCTAGTTTCAATTGTAGCTAATTGATACTATCAAGACATATATCTTCTTAATTTATATATGATATATTATCCAATTGTTTTCTATTCATGAACAACTTAAAAAGAAAAAATTAAAAAATACGAAAAAAAAACATTGGAGTGATGAATGGTGGTGAAAAGGTTGGTTAATAGTTTAGTTTTTGAGGTAGTACCATAAGTTAATATATAGTTCAGTTTTAGATACTATCATAGAACATATTTACTAAAACAATGGTATATACACGTATTCATATATATATATATATATATAATTGACTAAAACAAAGTTAATCATACCTTCAAAGTTGTTGTCGCTAATATATGACGTTGTAAACCTGGATAAATTCCCTATTTTCAGAGATATCGTTCCATTGAAATTATTCACGGAAAGGGATAAAACTTGTAACTGTTTAGACTTGTACAGAGTGGACGGAAGTTGACCATGAAGCTGATTCCTACTCAAAGAGATAAATTGTAAGTTAGGAAGATGAACAAATATGTACATTGGTAGTGTACCAACATGTTATAGCTGAGAACAATGACTTCCAACGCAGACATGTTGACCAAGATGGATGGCATCGGACCCGTAAATTTATTTCCTTTGAGACTAATTTCTTGCAAGCCAAATATGTTGAATATAGAGGAAGGTATGGATCCTGAAAGTTGATTATATGCAAGAGAAAATTGTTGCAACGAAGTTATGTTAGATAGAGATGGTGGAATAGTACCTCCGAGTTTGTTATCAGATAGATCCAAAACTTGAAGTTTTGTTAGCAACCCAATCCAAGATGGAATTTCTCCGGTCAATTCATTGTATCGAAAGTTTAAGTATTCCAACCGATAAAGACGCGTGACAACTCATTAGGTAATGAGCCATAAAAACTATTGTTGCTTATGCTAGGGTTAACAAGGAACAAAAGGTTCCCGATGTGCTAAGGAATGATACCAACAAGGCCCATGTAGGAAAGGTTTAAAGCTTTGACTTGGAGATGTTTAGGACCACAAGTGACACCGACCCAATTGCAAACAGAAGTAGAGGTGGACCAGTTGTTTGTAAAAACAAGATGAGGATCATAAGAAATATGAGCTTTCAAAGCAAGAAGAGTAGATTGATCGGTGGTAATGCATGTTGAGAATTGTAGCATTAGCAAAGTTAAACACGCAAGACCGTACCGAAAACAACGTACTAAAGTGGAGGATGAGGAAACAAGCCATGCTCGGTTGGCCATGAGTTTGTAAGTGGGTTGAGGTACTACTAGATTTGTCTTGCACTTGTACTCAAACGAAGAGCAAGTGAGGGTAATAGTTAAAGAGGTTGTATTGACAGATTTCTTACCATACATGCACAAAATCAAGACTTGCACAAATCTTGTAATTGACTTAATTTTAGGACTCAATCAAATTAGTCCACTTGCCTAATGTATATTTTTCCATATGTAGCTCATTGTACATCTATTTATTTGACAAGCTCAATACGAACCACATAACTATTCAGTCCAATTTTTCCCTTTTAACATGGTATCAGCCTAAAAAGACCAACCACTCTACCATGGCTGACAACAACTCCCCACCCATCCCCTCCTCTTACTTTCTTCACCCCTCCGATTCTCCTAGTTTAATTCTCGTCAATGGCCTTCTCACAGGCTACAACTACCCCGAATGGCAAAAAGCCATAACCAGAGCCCTTAATGCCAAGAACAAACTTGGCTTGGTCGATGGCACCCTCACACCCCTTGAACCTACCAAACCAGAATATACTCGTGGAACCAAACGAAGGATATGGTCCTTACCTGGATCCTCAACTCCATCCGCCCTTTCCTTGCCAATTCCCTTGAAAATCATATCGATCCCCATGCTGTCTAACTCGATCTCTCTTCCCATGTCTGCCATGGAAATAATGCCTACATCTATCACCTAAAACAAGCCCTCTTCTCCCCGCACTAAACCACAAATTATGTCCACGATTTGGGATGAACTTAGCCATCTCCAAACCGCAACTGACCTCAAAGACCTGCAACGACATGCTGATGATGAGCATGTTTTCTAATTTCTTCTTGGGCTCAACAATTCCTTTGCTTCTCTTCGCACCCAAATTCTAGCCATGGATCCACTTCCCTCCATAAGCAAAGTCTTCTCCATCTTGTTTCAAGAAGAGCAACAAAGGCTCCTCAATCTCCAACCATCATCCTTCGAAACCATGGCCATGGCTACCCGCACCGCTACTCGCCCACGACCCCCTTTGAAATGCACCGCCTGTGGAAAAGATGGCCACACGTGTGACCATTACTAGACCCTCGTCAAGTACCCTCTGGGCAGAGAGCCTCGCATCACCAAATCGCGGTCGTTTGTCTTAGGGCAACCTTCATTGACTGCGAACCTGGTCTCTCTCCCTCCGGAGCTGTATCAAAAGTTGCTCAACCTCCTCTCGCCATCACCACCTCCGCTTGACCCATCTCCTACGAATTTTGCTGGTAATCTCTTCTCCCCCTCCGATTTCTCCTTCGATTGGCGCCTCCACTGGGTGGTGGACAATGGTGCGAGCCACCACATCTGCCACCAACGTGATGTCTTTGCCAATTTGAAGACCTTTGCCTCTCCTCACCACATTCAGCTTCCAACAGGGCAAGATATCCAAACTGAAAGGCTGGGCTCTTACATTCTCTCTCCCTCTCTCATCTTAAAACAAGTTTTTTATGTTCCCCTTTTGTCCTTAAATTTACTCTTAGTTTCCCGACTTGCCCTCCATAATTCTTGTGTTATTACTTTTTCCTCTAACACTTGTTTATTTCAGGACCCTCAATAGATGAAGCTGATTGGAGCGGGTGATCTATGCAATGGGCTCTACGTGTACCGCCCCGACCCTCCCATCATTTTTGTTGCTCAATCTACTGCAAATAAAACCCTATGGCACCAACATCTAGGTCATCCCTCTAGTTTTACTATTCCCAGTATTTTTAATTCTCTTTGTACTCTTTTTGAATGTGATGTTTGTGCTCATTCTAAACAGACAAGATTACCTTTTTCCAATTATGGCAATAAAGTGATTCTCATTTTAATCATATCTTTTCTAATATTTGGGGTGGTTATCGCACCACATCTCTATGCGGAGCTCATTATTTTTTCACAATTGTTGATGATTTTTCTCGCACCACATGGGTATATGTAATGTTCGTCCTTATGGTGGGTCTTTTTCATATTCGATTTTGATAAAAATTGACGGGAATTACTATTCATTTTAAAATTCTTTTCTATCCATGCCAGGATACAAAATACTTCATGCTATAAATAAAATTCATTTTCTTAATTAAAAGATTACAGTGGAAAACACTAAATTTCATAATTTAATTTTTCATATAAAAACATCTTGCCTAGACCTTCGTGCTCTTTCCCCTTGGGCTGTGTCCGTCCTGACCTATCATGCTCATCTTGTGCCTGAGAGGGCACACATAAAAACTAAAATGAGTCGATGACTCATAAGCATTACTTCAGACAATCAAAATATAATAACATAGATTTTCAGTCATGCATTTATCATTTCATACATACATATCTTACATAGCATGCATACGTCTTTCTTTTCATTTTAAAACGTTGCGAGGTGGGGTTTTTCTTTATAAACATGATTTCTTCTTTAAAACAGTTCCCCACGCATCGCTGGCTTCATTTCTTAAAGAGTCTTTTCATGCATTCATTCTTTTACATACATTCATGCATTCATCTTTTATTACTTACGTACATTCATGCATTCCGTTCATCAATACATACATGCATTCCTTTCTTAACATGCATCCGTTCTTTGTTTTCACTTTCATTGGCCATGTAGCACACTGTTACACCCCGTGTGCTAGGGTTAGCGGTCTTTTGGACCTGATTCCGCCTGTGGCCACGGGTTGGGAATCCATTCCGTCAGGGTGCAGCACTAAGTGCACTACCAGTACTATTTATCCGGCATTGCAATCTGTCCTATCCAGTCCATTCTTTCTTTTAAAAATGACTTTTTATAAGAAAGTCATTTTAGGATTTTAAAAATTCATTTTAGGAGAAAATGACTTCTTTTAAAAATGACTTTTTAAAAGAAGCTTTTTTATGAGAAAATGATTTTCTTTCTTTTCTTTTAAGAAAAGCTTTTCAGAAAGAGTCTGAAAAAGTCATTTTAGAAAGAATCATTTTTAGGAAAAATCTTGTTTTCTTTTCTTTCTTTTCATTTTAGTTTCAGTCCTTACATTCCTTAACGGTTCTTGCTTGTCTTTTTAAAGCTTCATTTCGTTTCCTTTCATGAACATACATACAATACGTACTACTTATAACATCCATTCACATTCATACACATACATACTTTGGATGTGTGAAAAGTGGCTGCCAAGGAAGGCCGCTACGTACTTATACTTAAAAACTTACGTTTCATTTTCATTTTCCTTTTAGAGAAAAGCTTTCATCTTCTTCTTCGTTTATATAAAAAAAACTCTAGAAGAGTATGAACTTAATACTTACCTGGACTTCATGCCATACTCAATCCATGTAGTCCATTCATATGCGTGTCAGATGGCAACCTACATGCATACACATAATCTTACGACATCATCTATCTAATGCATAAGAAACTATTCTTAAAACATAACTGTGCCTCACTTGGAACACTCTTCGTCCATCATTGGGCTCTTACGTGCCATTTACTATACTAAAACCTTCGGGATCTTATTCCTTAAAGTGAACCTTCATGATTCACCTTAGGGTTAAGACACTAAAACCTCCGTCTCGTTTTTCTAATTCCACAATCCGACACATTATTCTGACCGACAGAGTCATGCGTCCCAACCTTAGACTACTTACCCATTACTACGTTCACGTATCCTAGCCCATACTAAATCCTCATTCCCATCCAGACAGGCTACATGAATTCAAGCCAACTCTGGGGCTAAAACACCATGTAACCATGATCAGGACAGATTACCCATTACATATGGTAAACCTATCCGGCACACGTGTCTCGCCGGCACACGTGTCTCGCCAGAGACACTTGCATCTCATCCCCTTTTATCACCTAAGAGCAACTTATAGTTCCAATGAACGCCCGCTTGTATAAACAAGCTCCATACTCCGATACCAACTTGCTCAGACCCGCTTGTATAAACAAGTTCATCCCAACACTTGATAGGAGAGGACTGCATCCACAAATGCACCTCTGTTATGTTACGCAGCTCAAGACTAATCTCGAGTCACGTCACGATACCCATCATGCTTCCGCTGCATGCTCTGATACTTTTCCACCACTTCCATATGCTCTTAGCCATAGTCAACCACAAGGTGACACCCGTCACCCCGAACTACAGGCCATATCACCATTGCTTTGGGACACTGTTACACAGTTCCCGCCACTTAACAAGAGGACTGCTATTATGCAGCTCGAGACAAATTCCTGAATAATAGCACAATGCCCATCATGCTTCCACTGCACTCTCTGATACCTTTTCACTGCTTCACACATACCTTCAGTCACAAGTTAGCCTCAAGGCAACACCCGTTACCTTGGACTATAGCCACATCACCATTGCTTCGGGACACTATTACACAGTTCCCGTCACTTAACAAGAGGACTGCATCCAGAAATGCACCTCTGTCACACTATGCAGCTTAAGACAAATTCCCGAATAACAGCATGATTCCCATCATGCTTCCGCTGCACTCTCTGATATTTTTTCACCGCTTCAATATACTCTTAGCCATAGTCAACCACAAGGTGACACCCGTCACCCCAGACTACAGGCCATATCACCAATGTTTCAGGACACTGTTACACAGTTCCCGTCACTTAACAAGAGGATTGCATCCAGAAATGCACCTCTGTCACACTATGCAACTTGAGACAAATTCCCGAATAACAGCACGATGCCCATCATGCTTCCGCTGCACTCTTTGATACTTTTCACCACTTCACACTTACCTTCAACCACAAGTTAGCCTCGAGGCAACACCCGTTACCTTGGACTACAACCACATCACCACTATTTCGGGACACTGTTACACAGTTTCTCAACGTTACACCATACACTCCACACTTCTCTGTTACGCCATACAACCTTTCTTGACACACCATCCGGTGTATCACAACCTAGTACAGAGTACACTCAAGTGAACTCTCGTCCATCCACATTACGACACACATCGCTACGATACACGCCTCACGGTGCATCGTTTTGTGACATGGAGTATGCGCCACGCGTACTCCTTTTGCTACAACAGTTATTATCACAACGCACAACACATGGTGTATCGCCATACAACATGGAGTACACTCCACGCGCACCCCTTCCTTCTACGCCACAAGTCACTACAACGCATTACATAGAGTACGCTTCATGAGTACTCTCTTCACACTACACGTCGTATCACAACTATGGCATCTATCTCACGCCCATACTTCACAGCACAGTCCATAATACTACACAATCAAGCCAACACTTCATAGCTACACTTCACTTCACAACTACGCAACGAACTCCACAAATACCAACTACACAGTCTATAGTCTAACAAACCAACTATTTTAAACGTAAATACTAGAGATAGAGGGTTATACCATCGACGGCATAACCCATGCATTGCTCGCTGCTCGTCACGATCAAGCATCGGAGGAGCATACATGGCGGTAACACCGCATACGGTGGCTATCCACCACATAAAGTGGCAGTTTGGGCTTGAGAATAGCTAGGCGTGGTCTTGGAAAGGCTCAAGGTGGCCTCGTGGTGGTCAAAGGTGGAGGAGCACGGTGGCATCACGTCGTGAACAGTGCATCCGAAATGGTGGGTGTTTGCTTGAGGTGGAGGAAGGCCATAGAACTTCATGGCAAGCTAGGGAAAGGTATAGGAAGATGTGGTGAAGCTATGGTGGCGAGGTGGTGGCCATACGGTGGCTCATGGCGGCGGATCGGCCATTAGAAGTGGATTTCGTGCCGTGGAGAGTGAGGGAGAGTGAGAGCTATGTGCAGCTCCGTTGGGCATGAAATTTCTTGGAGAAGATCATGGTGATGAGAAGAACAAGGTGGTGGTGGTGAAACACCGTGGGTAGCCGTGTACGGTGGTGCACAGTGGTGCAACTGAAACTAAGGCTATGGAGACCCATCGGAGAAAGAGAGAGAGTTAGGGAGAAAGGTTGACATGGGGAGGAAGCTCATGATGTGGTAAAGCCATTGGTGGTGCTTGGTGGCTGTTTCAGCCGTGTATGGTGGCTCAAGGAGGAGAAAATGGAGGAGAAAAGAGGGAGAAGTGGCTGCCGATATAACTCACCACCGTTGAGGTAGTGGTCGCCGGTGGGGTAGGATCATGCCGGAGGTGGAGGTGGGGCACGATGCCTGTAGGTGGCGCCGACTGGAAGTGCAAACCGAACGGTAGAGGCAACCATCACACGTACGTCGGGCATGAGAGAGAGGGAGAGGAAAGAGAAGAGAGAAAAGGAAGAAAGGAAAAAGTGAAGGGAAAAGGGTAGGGGCTTGGGTATTTAACCTCAGTCATACGCTTTGGGATCCTCAAACGATCTAACGATGAGTTTAAACACTAATTTGAAAACGCGTAAGTGTTTTAAAAATAAAACACTGCGAGGAATTAAGATAGAATATTATTTTATAAACTAAAATTTATAAAATAATATTTCTTCATCATTATTTAAAATGATAAAGTATCGTTAATTATTCAAAGAGAATAAAATCATTTAATTTAAATAAGAGTTTTCAACGTAAAGTTAAACTTTAACTCTTAATATTTTAAAACAACTAAAATATTTAATTTAAGTAATTATCCACAATTATAATATTTTAATGAGCTTATAATAATTTTAAAGCTCATTAAAATATTATAATTGTGTTACTTTAAAAGCAAGTTTATCTAATAATACTGGAAATATCTCCTATAGATATTTCCATAATATTTAAAATATCCGTAAGGTTTAAAATATCTATCTTACTTTGAAATTCGTTGGATAACTTTCAGAACACGCCATCAAGGTACAACACTTAGGATAAGGCTCAGCGCATAGATCGAAGCTCGGCACATGGAACGAAGCTCAGCACATTGACCGAAGTTTGACATGTAGATCGAGGCTCATACGTAAAGAAGAAGAAAGAAGGAGCGGATATCACAGTATATCTTATGCATTTTAAATCTGAGGCTGACACCCATTTAATGCACTTCTTCGCTCTTGTCCACAATCAGTTCAACACTACCATCAAAATTATTAGAACTGATAATGGACAAGAATTTATTTCCCATCAATTTCAAACATACCTACACCAACACGGCATCATTCATGAACATACCTATGTCGAAACTCCTCAACACAATGGCATTGCAGAGCGTAAACACAGACATCTTCTAAATGTTGCAAGCAGCCTTCATTTTCAAGCACACTTGCCACTATCTTTTTGCGGGTGATTGTGTCCTCACAGCAACCTATTTCATTAACTACACCCCTAATCACACTCTCCAAAACAAATAACCTTTTGAAATTCTATTCAATAAACCTCCCAACTATGATCATCTTCACGTATTCAACTATCTTTGTTATGCTCAAACTCTCAGTGCTCATCGTGACAAGTTTTATCCCCGTGCCACCAAATGTGTCTTTCTTGGCTACTCAAGCACACATAAAGCCTACAAGCACTACAATCTCAATACTCAGTTTGTCTTCTACTTTCGAGATGTCACCTTCCATGAACAAACCTTCCCTTTTCAAGATCTTCTTGACACTTCCTCTCTTCCCGCTCCTGTCCCTAAACCTATTGTGTCTCCCCCACCTAACTCGCCTGATCCTCCGGCCTCTCTTGACTCTCCTAATTCCCCAACCCCCACGACCTTATCCAACACATCTCCACCAACTCCTCGCCCTTGCCGCACCATCACTCGACATGCCTACCTTCACAACTATATTTTTCTCACCTTAATGCGGCGCCCACGGCATCTACACCTGCTTCATCGGCTTCATGTATTGCTCACCCTTTTTCTGATTTTCTTTCATATTCCCTTTTTTCTCCCTCACATATTACTTATTTGACTGCTCTTACCTCTTGTACTGAACCCCCATGCTATTCTGATGCTATCTATCACTCTCACTGGTGCGAGGCAATGACTACTCAGCTTCATGCTTTAGAGGATAATTCCACCTGGACTCTTGAGCCTCTTCCTCCTGGAAAAAAAACCCATTGGGTACAAATGGGTTTTCAAAACAAAACTCAAAGCTGACAGATCCATCGAGAGGTACAAAGTTCGGCTTGTTGCCAAATGATACACTTAGGTTGAAAGGCTTGACTACCATGAGACTTTTGCTTTGGCCACCAAAATTACCATAGTCCACTGCTTATTGGCAGTTGCAGCTACAAAAAATTGGATTATTCATCGACTTGACTTCAAAAATGCCTTCTTGCACGGCGATCTTGATGAAGAAGTCTACATGACCCCACCACCCAAATATTGTCCTCAAGGGGAGACTTGTGTCTACCACCTCAGAAAATTCCTCTATGGCCTCAAACAAGCCTCTCGGAACTGGTTTTTTAAACTAACCTTTGTGCTTTTTTATGCAAGTTTTCATCTGTATCTGGTAGATCATTCTTTGTTCACTCTCATTACTTCCACCAGTATCACTCTTGTTCTTGTTTACGTTGATGACATCCTAGTTGCTGGTAATGACATCTCTCAGATCAAGATCTTCAAGAAAATTATCACCACTCACTTCAAGACGAAGGACCTCGGTTCCCTGAAGTACTTTCTTGGCCTCAAAATTGCTCACTCTCCCAAAGGTATTTTCCTTAATTAGCCCAAATATGCTATCGACATTCTCTCTGACAATGGAAAACTTGGTGCACGGACTGCTTCTTTGCCTATGGAGCAACATTTGAAGCTTAATACTCAAGATGATGCTCTCCTCCCTGATCCAGGCCTTTACCATCAACTTGTTGGCCACCTCATCTATCTGACCATCACCAGACCATACATTGTTTATGAATTCAACACACTTAGTCAATTCATGCATACTCCTCAGGTTCCCCACATGACTGCAGCTACCAGAGTTCTCCGCTACATCAAAGACTGCCCCAGCCAAGGCATCTTCTTTCCTTCCACCAACAGTACCCATGTCACAGCTTATACCAATTCAAATTGGGCCAGCTGTCCCACCACCCGCTGCTCCACCACCGGTTACTTTATTCAGTTAGGCACCAATCCGGTCTCATGGTGCACTTAGAAACAGAGAACAGTCGCTTGCTCTTCTGTTGAAGCTGAATATTGCACTATGGCCGTCACTATCTACGAACTCACTTGGTTAAAACAACTCCTTACTGATCTTGGTGTCTCTCATCCCGAACCTTTCACTCTGCATTGTGACAATCAATCTGCACTATATATTGCACACAATCCTGTGTTTCATGAGTGTACCAAACACATTGAGATTGATTGCCATATTATTCGCAACAAAATTCGCTCGGGCCTTCTCAAAGCTGTCCACACTTCTTCAAGTGAGCAAGTTGTCGATATCTTTACCAAAGCTTTGAGACAAGAACTTTTTCATCATTTTTCGTGCAAGTTGGGCATTACATACCTCCATGCGCCAACTTGAGGGAAAGGATTGACAGATTTCTTACCATACATGCACAAAATCAAGACTTGCACAAATCTTGTAATTAGCTTAATTTTAGGACTCAATCAAATTAGTCCACTTGACTTATGTATATTTTTCCATACCTAACTCATTGTGCATCTATTTATTTGACAAGCTCAATAGGAAATACATAACTATTCAGTCCAATTTTTTTCTTCTTCTTCCCTCTTAACAAGTTTTGGGATCCAAAAATTTAGATAAGGAGAGAAGAGGGTACGTTTTGTGTTTTTGTTTTTGGGAAAATAGGAGAGAAAAGCGAGTTGGGGCCTTGGGGGTGCTTGGTTTGTGCCTTGAATTCTTGAATGACTTGAATAATAAAAGTAATTTCTTTTTTATTATTTAGTTACAAACAAATAATGTTATTAAAAAAAAGCAAATATTACGCGTTGATTTGGAATTCATAGTACTTGAAATTAAAAATTTATATGGATGACATTACTATTGAGACGATTACTATTGAGACGACGAGGCTATATATTATAGCAATATGGGTCGATTTATCTAATTATAATGAAGCGACATAATCCACTAATTTATTTTAAATATTCATATAAATTTTTTTTTTTGATATATTGGGAGAGGGGGATTCGAACCCAAGACCTCCATTTTTGAGGTTTTAGGGTTATACCAATTGGACCACAGGCCTTTGGCATATTCATATAAAAATTGATAAATAATGTCACGTTCGTTAAGTGATATGAAGAAACACTACAAAAAATTAGGATATTTCCGGCGAGCACAATAGCCGGAAATAGTAACTACAATAGCCGCTAATAAACATTTCCGGCTATTTATAACTGCCCCGGAATAGCCGCTATTAAAGAGCCGCTTTTAAATAGCCGGAAGTATACATTATTTGCGACAATAAAAATAGCCGCAAATAAGCAAAATTTTGCCACAAATATTTTGGCCACTTCCCTTCCAAAATTTTTCCGGCTATATTTTGTAGCCGCAAAAAGATATTTGCAGCCATTTTCTTATAGCCGCAAATTGATGCTGGTCGTTGGCATGGCATCAATATTTTCCGGCTATATATGTAGCCGGAAATAAATATTCGCGGCTACTTTTCAGAGTCAAAAATAGATATTGCCTTGCGAACTTTTATTTTGCGGCTATATTTTCTCGCGGGAAAGTGTTTTAGCGGCTACTTTTAATAGCCGCAAATAGAATTTGGCTGTCATGTATTATTTGGGGCTATAATTTTTCGCCGGAAAAAAATTTTAGGTGCTAATTTTTATAGCCGGAATTGTTTAAACAAATGGGGAATTTTTTTCGCGGCTGGTTATTTTCGCCGAAAATTCTTTGAAACCAACAGCCGGACTGTTGTTGTCATATGTTGTATTTTCCCTGATTTATTTTCTTTATAACAGGTAATTACTTGTTAATAAAGAAAAAAATACTATATAATTAGAGAAATTCAGTTTAGGCATTAAAGATCATTCATATAATTTCAAAGTATATATTTGAAATTCACCATTGCTATGCCATTGTTTTAAGTTTTACATAAAACCATCCAACATATCACAATGGAAAGCTAAATTTACAAGTAAAATTTTCAAGCCTACATTGTAGGGCAAGCTGTGTAAAAGTTGAGAGGAACTTTAGGTGGTGTTGGAGGTTTGGCTTCTCGTGGGTCTCAATAATTCTAGACACCATTCATTTCCTTGAGGAATAGAGCTGAGTTGGACCACTTAGCAGCTTTGCATGGCACATTCAGAGGAAGATCAGAAGATTTTGAAATATTGGTACTGTCTGAAGGAAGCTCCACTTCAAAAGAGCCATCATATGCTATGGTTGTCATGGCTAACTTTTTCACTTTATCACACTTCACCAAGACCTTAATACCTATAACGATACACCAAGAGTACTCTTCAGTAATTTCACATAAAATAATTGATAAATAAATAAAAATAATTAATATATAGTGTTTCAATCATTTGATGCTTAAACATCAAGAGATGATATGATATAATAGTGATAATTAAAAAAAGTGCTAATCACTTAATTAAAAACTTAGTACTTGAACTTCAGATGATCTCTCATTTTCATGCCTGCTAAAGTCATCATGTATTTCTGCTGATATATTTTTGTACAAAAGCCAAGGCATATCATCTTAGTGTCTAAACATATAAAACTGGCAATAGTAAGTGCTGCTCTTTCCCTAACTAAAATAATGCTAATAATTAAAGCGATGAACTGCGATTTTTAATCATGCATGCAGGCAGATCATGGCCACTAGAAGGTGCATGTAAGATGATAAGATTGCCCCTTCGTTTATCTAGTTACTCAAGTTATAATTTCCCCAAGTTATTTGAAATGCTTTAATAGTCAAATCAATATACTTCATTGAATACTTGGGAAAAAAAATCAATGACCTACATTTAGAAATAAAGAAATTTAAACGTATATGGGACTCGGTCTGGAAAACCGAGTGGCATCATGCAACGGGATTTGGTTCCATTATCAATGAATAATAAAATACCAGTACCATTTGATAGGTACAAAAATTAATAGAGATTGCACAAATTGAACTCTATCACTCGCACGAGATAGTGATTGAATGCCATTATAAACCTTGGCTTTTCTTTCAAGCATTTGTAGAGATGAAGCAATTATTAATGCAGAAGGCTACTTCACAAGTTTAGTACTAAAAACAACTTGACTTCAGAACATTCCATGAGCCAAGACACAGGAAATGAAGAAGAGGTGGTTTTGGAGCTGGAAAAGGATTAAAGAACGAACCTGTTGAGAAGTTGAGCATGGAGCTCAATGACCATTTGCTCTTCATATTCCGATAAAAGACCTCTCTTCAAATCTGGGCTAAGATAGTTTGTCCATTTCAGTCTGCAACTTTTGCCACACCTTAACAATCCTGCAGTCAGACCCACCATAACCATAATCAATAAAGTGACTTTTTTCAAGTTTCTTTTCTGCATTCAAATGTTTAAGTATGAAAAAAACTTAAAAATTTTGGCAGTCAGGTTTTTTGGTTCATTCCTCTTTAAGTTGTAAAGACAACCCACAACTGAACATAGAGAGCAAAACAAACTTAAAACAAGCTTGCTTTCCTTACATTCTGTAGGAAAATACACCATCAGAAAGTGCGGAAACACATTTGAACACGAAGTTTAGAATGATCAATAACTAAAAGAGAATATATACGAAAAAACACATTCAAATTCATCAAAACCCTTACATTTTCCTTTCATTTCTGTAAGGCAAAATCAGAGTCCATTTTTAAGATGACATACATCCTCACACACACATATTTTGATCAGAAAGACCCAAGGAAAAAAATTTCATCAACATCACTAAAATTCGCAAAACGAGAGGAGAAGACCAACCTTCCCTCCAAATTCACAGATTTTTTTGCTCTTTACACAAGCCACATGCATTCAACAATAATCCCAAAACATTTTCCTAAATTAGTTATTCATATGATTCATTTGTATAAACCTTATATTACTTATGATGATATCCTTATATGCATTCAACTATCTTTTCAATTAAGCATCTACCTCTCTTCCAACCACTTACTGAATGCACAAACAAGTCTTCTTTCATAAAGGTGTGCACAGCTACGTACTTACTTTACTCTAATAAATAGGATATATGTTCTTCTATAAGTAAATAGGAGTGAGAGAGGGAGAGAAACCTTGGGCTGCCACATAATCAAAGAGCTTTCCGGTAGCCTAAAAGACAATGAGTGCTATTTCAGCCTTGCAGAGAGTTGAGAGCTCCAAAGCCTTTTTAAAAAGCCCCTTCCTCCTCTTAGAGAATGTCACCCAACGTGCTGTGGTGTTGTCGATCCTCTTGATCTGAATTTCCTTTCAAAACATTTTGCTGGAAAAATCGTCCGCGCTTTAGCACATCCACCAAATAGTCAGTCTACACTAGTATTCGACAGAAACAAAAGCTCTTCACAACAAGGAAATTTTAAAAGAAAGATACAAATTGATACATAAGGGAGAGATACAAAATAGGCCTCATATATACTTCATAGGTTTTCAGATGGTTTAGGAGAAATCAAAATGACATTTGCACCAAAGAGGGATGATTTTCTTTCTTAAAACCTATGTTGAAGTGAATCATAAAAGGAGAAGCTACTATTGAACTGTCGTTAAGCAGTCAGATGAAAACATAAAAAAGGCAAAGTGTCATTTATAACTTACCTTGGTGTAGCTGTTTCAGTTGACATCCAAAGAGCAATAACTTCCAAGTGACCAGTTGGTGGGAAGAGAAACGTACAATGACATAAGCTACAAAATAAACTATACATAACCTAACCTTACACTACCTACCCCACACCAGTAAACTGATGAACAAAATATTAACTAAGTAGGATCCAAGCATTCGTTTTAATTATATTACTTTGACCTCCATGGGGTTATCAAAATTCACAAAAAAGTATTTTCCCTCCTACTTTAGTAACTACGCAGGTCCCTGAGTCTCTCTATGAGACTCTCCCTGGGTCTGCCGCTCTGACTGATATCTCTCCATAAACTTGTCGTATTCAACTTGTCTCTCCATTAGTAGCATGACATTTGCTCGTAAGTCATCAAGCTGGCCCTTATAATCTGAAGCAGCTTTTTCAAACCTCTCTGCACGTTCAGTTAATTCTGCTATTTGGGCATCAGCTGCTTGTCTAGATGACTCCGGAATAGTCATCTCGCTGAGTCCCCTTGCATACCCTGATCTGTGGCCCAAAACTTCCTTAAATATTGTTGCTGCAGCCTCTTTAGTCCGCTGCTCAGGCTCCAGCTCTGACATCTTTGCAGCCATCTCCAACTATTTTCCATTGAAAAATCACATATGTTAAAAATTCATTCCTACTTATACTTGACAAGAATTATTTGTCAATCTTTTTCCCAATTTCCTAGGATTTGGCTTTAACACTTACATATTTCTCTTCAGCAATTGGAGTCACAAATTTGTTCTTTTTCTTTGACCACCTCACTTCTTTAAAAAAATCGACCAAATTCTCCTCATTCCCAGACTGCCAATACAAGCAAATTAATTCAACTTAGAATAAAACTATATCATATTAAGGTCTCAATTTGTAAGCATCTTGCAATCAAATTTAATTGTCTTACCCTCATCTCCATTAGCCGTACAAATGACCTTCGTCCAGCCGTGTGATTGTTTTCTTGCTTCTCTCTATTACCTTTATTTCGTTCAGACATCCGCTGCACTCACACGAGACATGATATACATGAAAAATAATAAGGTGTCAAGCTTAACATGTATCAAACTGTGGTTAAAAAATATTGGCGCCAAAAAATAACAAAGCAACGTTAATTAAATATTTGACATCCAACTTACCTTATAGTCCTCGCTTGAATATCGAGCGCATAACTTCACCCAGGTGGTTGGTGACACCAACGGTGGCACATTCGCGAGTGCCACTTCATTACTCTCGTATTTCTTGTAGGTTCTATGTAAATCATACCGAATATGATTAAACCGCTTGCGAAGTGTCTTCGTCACCGTATCACAATGATTCTTCTTGGTCCAATCAAGGATGAAGTCAGCCTAGGGACAAACAACATTTCATTATTAATCATAATTTCATAACTTCTCAACCTTGGCTATTAGCAACATTGGGATTTCAATGCTAACATTTCTTATCATGTATGAAATTCTTAATACTTTTACCTGAACGCGTGTAATCAATTCTTCCTTCTCATTAGCTGGAACCGCATGCCAGCTAGCATGACTCAAGTCCATATGGTGCTTGACCAACCATGTAACCCTTGTAGTAAAAATTGTAGCATTTTCACAACAAGGTGCAGTCTCACCATCCTTAATTCTCAGCGGTATCTTTCCATGCTTTTGTAACTTCTCAAACTCTGTGCTTTTTGCAGCTCCTCGACCACGCTTCTGGCTTGCTGGTACTAATGTTTTCAATTGATATGTTAGCATCATATATAGTTCAACAATCAAATTAAGCAATCACTAACATACAATGTAAAACAACAGCTCAGAAAGTTAGAAATATACTAGACGGGTTTGCACTTAGTGAATCAACTGCTGGCATGTCATTGGGTTCTGTGCTCGGGACGCATTCAGGTGGCTCAGTCGAGTCATCTGAGCTTGACAATGCATCATCTCGGGCAGTACATACCACATTTACAGATTTCTGGTTCATACATTTTAAGTATTTTGATTTTGTTTTCCCCTTGACACCAAACATTTCTACTGACAGGCAGTACATACCACAATCCTCTGCAACAATAGGCAGTACATACATCTCCAATAAAAGTGCTTTGCTGAAATTACAAGTACCCAAAAAGGTTAGATTTTCAAACCTTGTTGCTACAGAAGAACAGGTTGATGTCAAGGAGGATCGACCTCTACGCTAGTTAAATGCCTATTTCTGTCTCTCTAATATGATCTATTCTTTCATTCCTTCCTAGTACTACCTTAGAAGATGGCTTTATACAAGCACCTTGCATGAAATTTATACTAGTGCCCATTTGCCGAGATCACTCATCATTCAACCAGCCTAATAATTTTTATTTTCATTTTTTTTCTTCTATTGAGCTAGTCAAGAAAATATATTAATATTGGTACTATACAAGAAAGTATATTAATATCTAATTTCTTTGAAGGGTATTGGGGTGGAGGCAACTTAGAGAAGAAATCCTAAACAACAATAGGCATTACATACATCTAAATAAAAGTGCTTTGCTAGAAGATCACTCTGTTTTGGGGGAGTTTGATGGAGTGGTTGAATTGTGTTAATAAGGAAAGGCTAATGACAAAATCAAAACTTTCATAAAAAATTTCAGGGCATAGCTAGCTTTTTCTGTTTCATCGAAAATTCCAAGCTCACCAACACAATTGAAACAGTTATTGTTGCTTTGATTTAAAGAACCAACCAAAAAAGATAGTTTTTTGGTTATATCTTAAGATCTTGGCATAGAACACAGAAACTTAAAATTTTTATCCTCATCACTCAAATTCATGTGCACATTTATATTTTAAATCTCCTAAACTGCCCATCCACTAGAAACCAAGCAAAGAGGACCAAAAAACCAGCATAACGCAGTAATGCCACAGAAAACATTACAAACCTTACTTCGCCAGAAAATAGCATATTTAGGCATTGCATTTTGTAAGAATGAAGCACCATAGTCACACCCACAATCTCAAATGAATCTTTGCATAATTCAGGATTATCAGCTTTTAAATAAATAGCTTAGGTGAGGCAAGCAATAGAGTTTTTTTCTTTTTAAATGTTAGGATTTCAAATTATTGCAGGATTATAAGCAGCAGAGGCCCTCTCAAGAGCTTGTTGCTAAAGACCTGCATGGGGTGGAGTGGAGGTTTTGACATATTTATAGAGGTAATTTTGAAAGAACTCGGTCATGAGGTTTATCTGAAGCAAATGTTGATTTAGTTTAATGATTCACACTTGACAGGTTAGCAACCTTTTTTTCTCTTTTCACCTTTCCCCTTCTTTACTTGTCTTCATTTGCTGACTAGATGCTTATGTGATGGTTCATACTTATATTTTAGCTA
This sequence comes from Carya cathayensis, assembly GCA_011037825.1. NCBI lineage: Eukaryota > Viridiplantae > Streptophyta > Magnoliopsida > Fagales > Juglandaceae > Carya > Carya cathayensis. The sequence goes on along the minus strand of QGSO01000318.1, from coordinate 49,908 downwards.
GACCACATGTGGTAAAGGGTAGTAAGCCATGAAAGTGATGCAAAATAATCAATTGATATTGTGTGTGTGTGTGTATGTGTGTGTGTGTGTGTGTGTGTGTGTGTTGATAGTCATCCAATGAGAAGGAGGATACAAAGGTATCTCTTGTCAACTTGGACATAGATATAGAAAAAAGAGAGCAAAGAAGTTCATAATTTTCTTTTTTCTTTATTATTTTTTTTAATCAAAGTGGGTCCTGGCAATGTTTTAGAGAATAGATTAACATTTTTTGTGCTAAAATCTTTGGTCATTTCGTTCTCAATATAGATAACTAAATGGTGTAAAAAAGTCATCTAGCATTTTGTTATGAAGCATTTTTTAATGATATTTTTTGTAGTAACTATTGAAACTAGAAGATTGAACAAAATTAGAATACCAAAAACAGTCAAATGATATATCTTTGACTTCCCATTTTTAACTAATCCTTGAATGGTGAAGCACCATAGTCACACCCACAATCGTGCATAAACTTTGCTAAATTCATGAATATCTTTTTCCATTTTTTTCCCCTTTTATAAGCAAACAAAGACAATCCTATCAATAATAATCTCGAGAGTTACATTTTACAATCAAAACAAATACGTAAAACAACTAACTCTTTACATCTATCAACCCAAAGTTAGAAGGATACGACGAGAGGATAGAATCAGGCACAGAGAAACGAATGAGTTACAGGACAGAGAGAGAGAGAGAGAAAGAGAGAGAGAGAGGATGGAGATAAAAAAAACTCACGGCGAGAAGACGGCGGGCTAGCAATGCAAAGAAACCCCCTCTAGAACCGGAGAGAGAGAGAGAGAGAGAGAGAGAGAGAGAGAGAGAGAGAGAGAGAGAGAGAGAGAGAGAGAGAGAGAGAGAGGGAAAATTTCGTCCGCGTGGAAAAATAAGTCGCGGGGGATAAAGGGTATAATTCCTATTAAGGCGACCTTAAAGTTGCCTTAATAATGCAAAGCCTCGATGTAATAAAACACTAATAACAGCGAAAAATATGTTATGACAATAACAAGTTACGGAATGGACTATTTGCAGCCATATTTTTTCCGGGGAGCAAAAATCGCCGGAAATAACCTATTTTTCCAGCTATTTTGGAAATTGACACAAATATTTTAAGTAAGTTTTAAAATAGGCTATTTGCGACTATAATCCTATCGCCGGAAATAAAAATAGCCGCAAATACTCCTTTTTCTTGTAGTGGTCAGAGTAACCTTGCCTGTGAAGCTCTCATCATCAACACATCCTTGAGGAAGAATTTCTAATAATGTTGTGTCAAGAATGTGATACTCTTCCCGTATCACTTCCAAGTCCCGCTGCCTAAATGCCGAATGCCACCCAAACCCTTCGTAAGTTGGGAAATCCAAAATATGGGATGATTGCACATCGATAATGCGAGCAGAAATGCCACCATATTCAACCATGGGAAGAGAAGGTGGAAGGTAATAACCAAGTAGTGAAGGAGGCGACAAGAAGTCAGAAAGAAGGCACAAGCAAGAAGGAAAGTTTGAAAGAAGGCAGAAGCGGGAAGGGAAAGGACAAAAAGAATGAGTGAAAGGGCTATATATTTGGGTGTTGAATACGAAGGGCTAGCCACTCTAAGCATCATGACCTGATAGAAGAATAGAGTGGAATGGGAACTGTTGCATGTAACCTAATAACCGTCGCCACATCAGAAGTAAATCATCAGTGCCCTCTATTCTTGGAAGCTGGAAATGGCGGGACGAAAAGTATGATGGGATAGCGGGGTAGGTTGACGGTTTGACAGGTAAGGCGGCCCATCAAATTTGATGCAAGAACTGGTTCGTGGGTATTTAAAAGGCCTAGAAAGCCCAACCTAAGTTACTCACAACAAAAGGTGAATTCGTGTTCTAGAAACTGGTCTAAGAATTGTAAGGATGGATTCACTACAGTAAAAAGCAGAAAGAAATTCCCCAAGCCTAGGGACAAAGAGAATTAATAGGGTAACTGGAGGGTTCGTTTAGTGTTTCAACTCAACAATGAATTATATCAGTCACATGGCCTAAACTGGGGGTTTAAGGCCTAGAAAGGTTCTATGTTTCGCTTTACATGGAAGGATAAGAGTTCGGAAGAGCATTTATGATTACTCCTATTATTTAGGGGTAATCTAAATTGATAAGCATCAAGTGAGATAGGTATCACGAGTGTGATCAAACTGCAGTGTTGATCCAACTCAGCCTAATGTCTATATATATAGATACCAGGTAACCATAAGATATCTCTGATTGAATTCTTGAGTAATTATATGNCAATCATATTAGATTGGTGCACATATTAGTACATAATTGTGCTTACAACTATATTTTTCCATATTCAATACCATGAACTACATATTATATATTCTTTTCTAATATTTTAAAATATCCTAGTCATAACATTAATTGTGAGTACTAATATTCAATATCGTGAATTACATGTGTTCTCACTAATTAGACTATGATCAGATTGTTGAACATGACATGCAAGTGGAGGTTGTGACAGCCAGGAATAATATACAACGCATTTAGAACTTTGTCATATCCATTTTGTCACATTCATCGGGACAACTTACTCGATCCAATGCCTTTCATTTCTAAGCCCTCTAGTCAATGCCAGAGGACGTACATGACCATTGATTAAAATTCATGGTTGATTTTTCTTTGCAATATCTACGTTTTTACCCCTTAATTGGTGCATGGCAAGCTTAAAGTCGAGATAGCTTGGCCTTGTTAGTAGAAAATTGCATGTTTCCACATTTTGGTGACCCTACCATTGGGCAAAGAGTCTATTGTGGGGTTTGGAAATTCAGATCAGGAGAGATCAAAAGTGAGTTTTTTTTTTTAAGTAAAAAAAAGGGAGAGGAACCAGAGTCGGGGTGGTTTGTGCGTTGAATTCTTGAATGACGTGTGCAATAAAAGTAATTTTATTATTATTGTTGTTGTTGTTGATTAATTTATAACCGTTTTGGGTGATTGCATTGCTCACCCACGCACTCTCCTCTGTCATAGCGAGAATAATACTGATTCTATCTATCATAAAACTACAAAAGAATCGAGATATTTTCAAATTTTTGACAAAATTTGAATATCCGTCAAGAATTTGAATATCTTAAATAAGAGAAATATTGAGATAAGTCCTATAGTACTATTGCCTTTTGAAGGGATGAGAATTTGTATCGATTTTTGTTGTCTTTTGCTTCTAGAAATATAACATCATTATGTAGAAGCATATCCACGAAGATAAACATTTTGAAGTTAGCGTGGATTTGCTTGGAAATAAATTAAAAACATTAATAAAGGAAAATTAGGCTGAGATCCTCTTCAATTTTCTATCTAAATTAAATAATTTACTACAGATTGAGAAAGACACGCAAACATCAAGCGGTGAGTTGGAATTCATAATACTTGAAAAGTTCATATCGATGGCATTACTATTGAGACTACTATTGAGGCGATAGTGCTATATATTTCACCATCATTCGATTTTTCTAATTTAGTTAATGCAGCATTATCCATATTATTTTTTAAATGTTAATTTAAAACCTGATAAATGATGTCACATTCAATATTCAGTGATATGAAGAATGCAATGTAGCTAGGATAGTGTGTGTGTGTATATATTTATCATTATTCGTATTTAAAAATCTATCTCATGTTTTCCTTTGTCAACAATATTAATTCTAATTGCTGCAGTAATGTGAAAAGAACTCCATATAATAAATAAATTTTGTACAAGCTGATGACCAGGTTCTTAATTATCATATTCTTTCCTCTTTCACGCGTCAAGTATAAGAAAATGTGGCGGTAGATTCTGTCGAAATGCTCTACCATTGACGTTGGAATGGTTCCGTTTGGCAAAGTTGATTGTAAAGAAATTCAATTTTTTGAATAAACTTATAGAGAATGAAGATTTATTAGTTTAGGATTTTCTATAATTTGAATCGAGATATAATATATCATGGACTGCACTGTACAATTTAATCCTGAAATTCATATTATTTATGAGTACTAATATTAAATACCATAAACTACATATTATCTACTTTTTTCGAATCTTCCAAATATCTAAATTATAAAATTATAAAAAAACTACTGTTCTGATCATCACATCTTGTAATGTGCCGTCTTTAATTAGACGACAATAAAGTTGTTGATCACATGCCACTAGGGGTTGTGACAGCTGGAAGAAATATACAAGACATTAACTTTGTCATATACATTTGATCAAATTCATCGGACTAGACTACTTACTCCAACGTCCTTGATTTTTAGATCCTCTAGTCAATGCAGAGGACATGATACCCATTAATTAGGCATGGTTGATTTTTAATTGGAACATCTACATTTTCTAGCCCCTAAAAATGGTGCACGGCAACCTTAATGTCGAGCTAGCTCGGTCTTGTTAGTTGAAAACTGCATATTTCCACATGTACGTTGGTGACCCTGCTATTGGGCAAAGAACCTATTGGCTGCAGGCTTGAGTTTATCCACTTCGTGTAGTGTACGCAATCTCAAAAGTAATTGCAGACTTTTCAGCTTCAGAAGTAATGATATTTCTTAGTGATGGATGGATCCTCAAGGACTCGGATTATCTGTCATTATCATTAGGGAGTGAACGCTTGCAAGGCTGGCCTTTATTCCAAACATCGTCTCACAATTTAGTGAGCTTGCAATTCTTGGACCTGCCTCAATTTGCTGACTATTTGGATTTGTCAATTAACGATGAGAGTTTCATAGTGGTGTAGCTTTGCTGGAAGTCCTTTTTAGAACTACTACGTGCGTTTCAGTTTTAATAGTATTACTGTCAAAGAGTTTTTAGTTGTAATTATATATCGCATTCTTCCACTATAAATAAGAAGCGTCCTTCAATAAATTACAGGATGTTTTCCTCTTTTGAAAAAAAAAAAAAATCATTTTAAAAAGACAACTTAAGCTGTACTTATCGAGTTAAGTTGAGTTGGTTTATTATTGGGTTTTATTTCATATATTCATAAATTATTTTTTAAATGAATTTGAATTTATAATTCGTGAATTTTTAGTTGATTTATTCATTTTTAGATCTTAGGAAAGAAATATCATTATTGAAATAATATATATTTTCTTCCATTTTAAATTTTATTACCGACTTACAACATTTAATTATGAAGGTTAGGTTAACTATATATAAAAATGTTGTACTCGTAATAATTAAACATTTATAACTTTTTATAACACTAGGTGGGAGAAACGTGCAAAGCATGTTTGTCTAGTTTTATGAAATGGTTTTTTTTTTTTTATTTCTCGGCAAGCAAACTATTTCATAGATAAACTATGTAGTTACAATGACACAAGATTCAGTGAGGTGGGAGTCCCCAACAATCTTCCCAGAACAAACAAAACCAGCGCTAGAAAGAAAAACAAGGCGAGTTATCTCGCCAAAAAATTGGCTCCAACCCAATCCCACATGGGGATGCCACATAAAAGCGGTTGCAACATAGTTTGATAAACAGACTATAAACCTACGACTAAAAGCCACAGTCCAGAGAAGGGTGCTGCATTTTGCTGATCCGGTCCAACTGCAAGAGGCTATCACGAACACATTATCTTGATCACAGATTAGGAAAAGTAGGAACATAAGAGAAAAGTAGCTCGAAGATGATCCGATACACCGACGAAGTACCACCGCCGACGGTGGTGGAGCGTGAAGATCACGCGCGACACTAAGTAACAAAAGAACACATGGATCTGAAAGGTCCGGAGTCCCTGGTCCCAGAGGTGCCGCGCGTGACACCTGGAAACACCCACAGACGCGGCGGCGCGTGAGGCCCACGCGCACTGGAAGCCGCGCGTGAGCTACACGCGTCAAACGGAAAGAAGGCCCACGCGCACTGGAAGCCGCGCGTGAGCTACACGCCTCAAACGGAAAGAAAGATTTCTTCCATAGACTTGTAGATCGGCGGCTGGGGAGTCCGATGGAGGGGCGCGTGGCTGTTGAAAACGACCGGAGAACAGCAGATCGGAACATCTAGCTACTTTCACCAGAAAACTAAAAACAACTAAGGAAAAAACCATTAAAACACCGGCTAGACAGGCTGAGGGAGGGAGGAGACGAAGCTCCAGCCCTCCCCTGGGCGAGAAAGCTCTGATCGCTAGATTACTGTAGAGAGATACAGTAGAGAGAAAACTTGCGTTGTTTTCGGAAGGGGTTGGGGATTTTTTAGTTTTATGAAATGGTTATTTGTAAAAAATAATATATATTTTATAAAAATTATTAATGTCACTTAATAATTTAAGGCATATTGGAAAAGATAAAAAATTAGTTCAAAATATCATATAATTCAATACATGTTTATAATATCTATAATTTTAGCAAAGATGCATACGAAAAATTTAATAAAAGTTCAACACAAACGATAGTTTAAAATATGTGTCGTTTGATGTTTGTATTATAATTCATCAATTTGTGTCATCATGTATATGATCAATAGAGATAACGTTGAAATTCTTATGTTTCTGTTGGTTGAGTCGATGAGAGTCAACATAAAGTTAAATCATATTCTTTTTATAAAATTTGTGCTATAATATTTTTTATATATAGCATTTATATAAATCATAAAATATATTTTGAAGTTGTTGGCTGAATTTACTCTATCTTAATTAGCTTATAGATCACGGCTTTTGTCACGTGCCTATCATAACAAGCCCACGTGTGGAATATGATTTAGCGAAAACTACATCCTACTAATATAAAAAAATAAAAATAAAAAATAAACTTTGATTAAACACACTTGTATTATAGGGAATTTTTAAATTTAGAATACTCAATAATGAGTTAATGAATTGTATAATACACGTGTATTATACTTAGGGATTCACGTCTTATGCACCTAATACACATGTATATGTTAAGGAGAAAGAGAAAAATATAATAACTAATCTTTAATTACTTATTATTATATAAACTATTCAGTATTGTAATTATTGTTATTAATAAATTATATTATAAAATAAATTCAGTATATATATTTGTATTGTTATTCTTCTGGGGTTTAAACTAACATTAAATAAATAAAAATCATGTAACTTTATAATATAAAAATTATGATATATATAAAATTTGTGTATGTCTTTTATTAAAAATTTGTGTATGTCCATCAATCACTCACGACTCTCTAGACCACGTGGTTCACCCAGCTATCCATATATATTTGAATACTCTATTTTTGCTAGCCCTTTGATTCTCTATCGCACGACTCTCAAAGCTCTTTATTCCAACGTGTGGAATATCTTTATTTGCTCCTACATATAACCTTTTGTCTTATATATTGAATATTGTCTCTCTCAACATTTATGTTTTCATTCCGTACGCCGGTTACATTCACAAGTATTTAAACAAACAGTATTAACTTTAAAGGAAAAATAAGAAAAACCGTTAAAACAAGATTTTCCGTTAGATAGCCACTTTATATATATAAAGAAGTTTTGAATCTTTTGACCAACTCTGGAACTAGCTAGGTGGTCTCGTCTTTCTACGTAAATTGTTACATATTTATATCAATAAATATTATTCTATTATAATAAGTGACTATCTAAATATGAATAGTAATTTTTTTTCTATTAATTTTTCTTATTTTTTCCGTTAAGTCTTATTTTACCAAAATTCCTTTAAGAATCTTAACCATTTGATGTATAACTCTCTTGTAGAATTTAATGAATTATTACTTTTCAATTATTACATATATACCCCTTAGTGTTTAAGACATGGCTGAATTGTTTTTTGGATTAATGGTTTACGTGGGTTTGATTTCTTTGATGAGATTAAGTTTTTATAAAGTTAATAAGTTATTTTATGTTGGAATTGGACTTACGTGAGCTTTATTTTTATTGCACTTGTTTTAAGTTAGTTTTATTCTATTGTAGGCCTTGTCCTAACCCTCAATATTTGTATTTGCATAAATAATAGTTTTATTTTAGTTATATTATTAACTATTATTCTACTACTAAATTCAGTAATAATGATAATAAGAAATTAAAAATTGTTTAAATGGATTAGTCTATTTTGATAAATGAGATCTTTATTGTATACTTTAGTGGAATTTGATATAATTATGTATTATATTGTTAATTGAAAATAAAGATATATTATTTTTTTAAAACTGATTATTTCATCCAATTAGACAAACGTACTTTACGCGTTGATCATCATGTCCTAATATATATATATATATATATAACATTATTTTTTCTTTATCTTTTTAAATATTTAAGATGTTAACATAGAAAAATATAATAAAATATTAATAAACACGAAGTAGTACTTTTATCAGTTTAAAACTACATTCGCGATTATTGAATGGAGTAGTTTGGATATATATATATATATATTATATATCCGATTAACCGAGTTCGAACTATTCCTAAATAGGCCCTACGCTAATGGCGACAACACGAGACAGACATTTTAGACTCTTGGTGGGTTATAATTATGATAAGATATAGATATATATATTATATTTCAGACGGAAATGATGAAACGAACCAAATAGTCTGGAAAATTTTGATGTATGAATTAACGTGAAACGTGAAATAAGAAATGAGCATGAATTGGGAAGCAAAAAAAATAGAAACAATCCCTTGCAGCTCTAATTACAAGATAGCTTCCCAGGTTTCCTATTTCCGGGTATTGATTTCTTTCTTTCTTTTTAAATATTTCAGGACGATAGAATCTCTTCAAATACAAGTAACGTAGTATTGAACTCCCCTGTTCTTCCTCTCTCTGCAACAAGACTACTACTTCCAAATACCTTTTTTTTTTTTTTTCTTTTCTTTTTCAAAATAATAGTTCATAACTATTCATTAATAAAAGAAACATTACAAATTAGATTTGGAACATACATTACAAGTCAATTATATCTTTAATAGCGCCTCAATACACAACCGTGACTAACATAGTCTAGTCCCTGCTGACAATCTTTACAAACCAAAGGCTGAGAGACCGCACATCTCTGTCCAAGGATAGAGTGACATAACCTCATATACTGTCAAAGACAGAAAATAAAACTCTATGGATCATAGTCCAAGAGACTATATTTTTCTATTTTTATTTTTTCTAAATAAAAATACATTACATGGAAAAATGAAATTAAAACACTAGGCACTATCCGTGACAGGCTTTTGGATAGCCTGAGTCGCACCTCCTCTTTCTTCCCAATAGCTTCCGCATTTCCTACGCAATTTCTGGCTCAAATTTCGCATCTTCCCCCGTTTCCGCACATCTCCCGCTCACCTGTTTCCCCCTCGCGCTGAGGACCCATCCCGTCCTGCATTGCAAATCGCCCCGCGCCCANNNCCCCCCCCCCCCCCGGCAACCGACCTGCATCGCAAACCGCCACTCCAGAGGCCATCGTTACCTTTCGGTAACGTCCACCGCGGAGTTGCCGTCTACTGTACAGACCAACCACGTCTGCAAGACAGAGCATTTGCATGAGCCAAAACCAAACGCCGCCAGTCCACGTTGCACCCAACCGACTAGGAGCAACCTCCCAATCAATCGAGAATATCCTCCCCTTTCCGAAACAGGGGCCATGCACATCCGCAGGAGCCTCCGTGTTGTTTTGCATCACCACTCACCCCAAGAAACCAAAGGCCATCTCGCTCTTTCTCCAACCACCAAAGTCCTCGCTGCTGCCACCACTTCCTTGTGCGTGGCCCTAGCTGCACTTCAACTCTATTTTTGACTGGAAAGAGGGAGAGAGATGAACCATTGAAATCTTGAGCTAGACGCATAAGCCACGACATCACGCCTTCATAGCAGTTCATCACTGAGCACCTTATTCTAAACACCAAACAAACAAACAAACTAACTTAAAAAATTGTAAAACAGAAAAAGGAGGGAGGGTGGGAGGAAGGGAGGAGGGAGCCTCCCGCCTCGCTCTTGGGATGGTTCTGTGTTTTTGCTTTAGAGAGTGGTGGGAGCTTCTCTCTAAGGATTGGACCTAGATTTTATTTTCAAAATTATTTTTCTAACCTAATTCCCACCTTTACAGAGAAAAAAATTATAAAAAAACTTGCTAAAAACTGACGTATTGGATTTAACTTGATAATTTTTCATTGTTGAACTTTACGACTAATTGTAGAGATTTGAGCTTCAAAACTCATGATATTTCGTAGTGACGGATGGATCGACTTCAAGTACTCGAATTTTCTGCCATTATCATTAGTGAGTGACAGCTTGATCCATGCAAGGCTGGCCTTATTCCAAACATCATCTCACAAATTAGTCAGCTTGAAATTATTGGACCTGTCCCATTAAATGAGTACTATTTGGGTTTGCTGGAAGTCCTTTTACAGAACAGCTTGAGCTGTAATAGAGTTAAGTTGAGTTGGTTTATTATTGGGTTTTATTTCATATATTCATAAATGATTTTTTAAACGAATTTAAATTTACTGTTCATGAATTTTGAGTTCATTTATTCATTTTTAGAAGAAATAAATATCATTATTAAAATTATATATATTTTCTCCCATTTTTATTATTAACGAGTTACATCATTTAATTAATTGGTTGGGTCAACTATATATAAAAATCTTGTACTCGCAATAATTATACCATTTATAACAAGTTTTGACTAACTACGAAACTAGCTAGCTAGCCTCGCGCGACTTTCTATATAAATTGTTACATTTGGCTACATCACAAGTACCAATACCCCAACCAACGTAGTACGTACGCTACTCATGGCGGATAGAACTGTTTTCCTCTTCCTCCATTTTCTGTCGCTGCTTCTGCCAATCCAACCTATCTAGCTTTTCTGCTGCAGCAATTCCCAACATTACCACAGATCAATATGCTCTTCTTGCATTCAAGTCTTATATTTCTCATGACCCTTACCATCTTTTGACGCACAACTGGTCCACTAGTGTCTCGGTCTGCAATTGGGTCGGTGTGACATGTGGTTCCAAACATCATCGAGTAACAGCCTTGAACCTCTCTTATGTTGGTTTTGTAGGTACCATTCCTCCGCATATCGGAAACCTTTCGTTTCTGGTCAGTCTAAACATAAGAAACAACAGTTTTCGGGGTTCACTACCAGAAAAGTTGTCTAATCTTTATAGGTTAGAAATCTTAAACATCCAATTCAATAACTTCAGCGGAGAAATACCATCATGGATGGCCTTTTTAACCAAGCTTCAAAAATTGTTTCTTTATGGTAATAATTTCGTAGGTACCATTCCTCCGAATATAGGAAATCTTTCATTTCTTGTGAGCTTAAACATCGGAAACAATAGTTTTCATAGCTCAATTCCAAATGAATTGTCTCGTCTTCACCGGTTGGAATTCTTAGACTTTGGATTTAATGAATTTAGCGGAGAAATCCCTTCGTGGATGGGGTTGCTAACCAAACTCCGATATTTGTATCTTGATCGTAACAGTTTCGTGGGTACTATTCCACCATTTTTATCGAACATATCGTCATTGCAACTAATTAGTCTTGCATACAATCAACTTTCGGGCTCCATACCTTCCCCTATCTTCAATATGTCTTCCTTGCAAGGAATTTTTCTTGGAGCGAACAAGCTTTCAGGTTCGTTGCCCTCTATTTTCTTCAACATGCCTTCACTGCAAGCCATCGACCTCGGCGATAATATGCTATCTGGTACACTACCAACGTTGATGTTTGAAAATCTTCCCAACATACAATATTTTTCCATCACTGGAAATCAGTTTTCTGGTCAACTCCCACCTGCTTTGCACAAGTGCAAAAATCTACAAATTGTATCCCTATCAAAAAATTATTTCACAGGAAGGCTACTCCCGGAGATAGGGAATTTGACCGTGGTTACAGAGTTGTATCTTGGTGACAACAACTTTGAAGGTATCTATTAAATTTATTTTAGTCAATTACAATCTTTAATTAGTTAGAAAAACACCACTATATTCCATATTGATCCTTCTCTTAGTCCCTCCCTTTTTGCTTACAATGTCAATTAGAATTCAGAAAAAATTATTTTAAGTATCTTGTCAATGCCTACCATTTTATAATTATAAGAGTCATTTGTTGTCAATCTAGATGGTCACTTCAGATCCATTTGCCTACTCATTTTATATATTATACCTATATATAAATGACACGGATTAATTAAGAAAACTACAAAACCAAGTGAGATGGTAATCTGCACTCATTGTACCTATATATAAATGACACGTGTTTTTTTTTTTTTTAATAGAAATGCACTCATTATTCATATTATGGCAGGTGCAATACCAAGTGGGATTGGTAATCTGCTGAACCTAGAGATTTTCAGTATCTCAATCAACAATTTTGCTGGGCCAATTCCATTTGAAATCTTCAATATCTCAACAATACAAGTTATTGCAATGGAGGGAAATCAACTCTCAGACCATCTCCCAACAAATGCAGGGCTCTTCCTTCCAAATCTTCGGCAGCTTATTCTTGGAGAGAATAAACTTGTAGGAACAATTCCCATTTCTATTTCCAATGCTTCCCAGCTCACTCTCATAGACTTGAGTTGGAACTCATTCACGGGCACAATTCCAAACACGATTGGTAATTTGAGGCTCCTCCAATGGCTCAACCTAGGATTCAATAATTTGACTAATGAACCTCCAGAATTGAGTTTTTTGTCTTATATGGAACAGTGCATACATCTTAGAAAGTTGGTTTTGGACAACAATCACCTTACTGGCTTTCTGCCCAAATCCATTGGAAACTTATCTCTCTCACTTGAAAGGCTTCAGCTAGGTGATTGCAATATTAAGGGCAACATTCCACTAAGTAATGGCAATTTAAGTACATTGATAGCTTTGCCCATGGGCAACAATGAAATGGCAGGATCTGTTCCAACTACAATTGGAAGATTGCCCATGCTCCAAGTTTTGAACTTCGGAGGCAATAGACTACAGGGTCCCATCCCATCTAGCCTATGCCATTTAGGAAGTTTGTCTGGATTAGGTTTAAATGATAATAAGCTTTCTGGACATATTCCAGCATGCTTAAATAATATGACTTCCTTAAGAGCTCTCTACTTAAGCTATAACCAATTGACTTCTACAATTCCTTTGAGCTTATGGAGGCTTTCATATCTTTTGGAACTCGACCTGTCAACAAATTCTCTAAGTGGCCCTATTGCATTAGAGATTGGAAATATGAATGTCTTGAGGATATTGGATTCGTCAACAAATCAATTCTCAGGTAATATCCCAGTAACGATTGGTGACCTCAAAGATCTAACCAATCTCTCCCTGGCATTCAATCGACTAGAAGGTTCAATTCCTGTACATTTTGGTGCACTGGTAAGCTTGGAGTTCTTAGATCTTTCTTATAACAATTTATCTGGTCAGATTCCCAAGTCTTTAGAAGGGCTCTTATATCTTAAATATCTAAATGTCTCCTTTAATAAACTACAAGGAGAAATTCCTAGAAGAGGAGCATTTTTAAACTTCTCAGTTGCATCATTTATGTCAAACAAGGCACTTTGCGGTGTGAGTCGATTGCAAGTTTCCCCATGTAAAGGAGGTGCTTCTTTTCCAAAAATACTAAAGTATATATTACCTTCAATTGGTCTAATAATGCTTGCATCATCCATTTCATTAGCCTGGACAAGATTATGCCAGGGGAGGAATGCCAACTTGTCAGGTGATGCAGACCTATCACTTTTAGCAACATGGAGAAGAATTTCATACCAAGAAGTTATACAAGCAACCGAAGGTTTTAGAGCAAACAACATACTTGGAGAAGGGAGTTTTGGGTCAGTTTATAAGGGAACACTCTTAGATGGTACGAATGTTGCAATAAAAGTTTTAAATTTGCAATTGGAAGGAGTGTTCAAAAGTTTTGATATAGAATGTGGGATATTATGTAATATTCGACACCGAAATCTTGTCAAAATCATCAGTGCTTGTAGTAACATGGACTTCAAGGCCTTGGTACTAGAATACATGCCTAATGGGAACCTAGAGATGTGGTTGTATTCGGAAAACCTTTGTTTGGATATGTTACAGAGGCTAAATATAATGATTGATGTAGCGGCAGCACTAGAATACCTTCATCTTGTTTATTCAACACCTATAGTTCATTGTGATTTGAAGCCAAACAATGTCCTATTGGATGCAGATTTGGTTGGACATATCTCTGATTTTGGCATTTCAAAACTCCTAAGCGATGGGGTTTCCCTCACACAAACTATGACTCTTGCTACAATTGGATATATGGCACCAGGTAAGGTGAAATGCCTTTTTATAATCATTCTTAATGTATATATGCAGATACATATTTATTCTCTTTTCATAACATATTGACCTCCACACTTGGATTCTTTGTATTATTTTCTTATCATTTGTACAATATGGATCTGAAGGAGTTGTCTCTACCAAGGGGGATGTGTATAGTTTTGGCATTTTATTGATGGAAACTTTTACAAAAAAGAAGCCCACGGATGATATGTTTAGCGAAGGAATGAGCTTGAAGATATTAGTGGAGTCCTCTGTGTTATCCCTTTCAGTAGTTGAAGTTATTGATGCAAATTTGTTAAGAAACAAAAGTGATTATGCTGCTATGGAGGAGTGTTTATCATTAACTATGGGATTAGCTTTGGGTTGCTGTACAGATTCACCTGAACAGAGGATTGACACAAAAACCATTTCAACTACACTAAACAAGATCAAATTAAAGTTTCTCAAAGATATTGGGGGGCGCTAATGTAAGAGACTCAAGCTTGTTTGCAAATATTAATTTCATGTTTGTGACACATCAATAGATTTCATGTGTTTGCTTTCCTAGGCATGCTACATTAACCAAATCTACTTGTTCTTGAATTTTGTTTATGGCTTTATGTAATACTCGTTCTTGAAATCTGTTTATGGTTTTTTGTGATTCTGTTTATAACCTCGGAATCTAATACCAAACTTGTAACATGCCCTCTTATAGGGCAAAAAGTCAGTTCTAAACGATTAGATAAATGAGTATTGTTCTCAAGAGATGGAATTGAATAGCTAGCCATCAACCAAACGCATGAATGTCATCATAACCATTCTCCTTCAATAACCACGTACAAAAAATATGCCTAGTTAAAATCCTTGTTAAAAAATAAAACTGGAAAAACTTTTATGCTAGTTTTTAATTTTAGAAAAATATTACTATTAAAAAATAGGAACCTATAGCTTTTGTTTCAATCAATCTTTTAATTTATTTTAAACAATTATTATGGGCAATGTGGCTTTCTCGAATGAAATAAATATCTGGTTGTGAACCTAAATTTTATTATGTTTGGTCATCAAGAGCGTCTAGAAGCTCCCACTTTTTTTTTTTTTTAAATAAACAGATTCATATCATTGCATAACATTAAACATCCATTACAACTTGCTCACAAGGAATACAACGCAAAATATCAGGGAGTCCCTCCTTAATCCAAACCATTTCCTGGTCAAAACTCATAGCAAGTTTTGCAAGAAGATGTGCAGCATTATTCCCTTGCCACGATACAAACTACAACTGCATGTTTGAATTTTGACCAAAGAAGCCCTTCAGATCCTCGACAATCTGTCCATACCAGGAACAGTTTTCTTGCTTACCCTTGACATCATTAATCAATACTAGAGCATCCCCCTCAAATAAACACTGAGATAAACCCAGGTCAAGACTTAGCGTGGTAGCCCTCTCCAGAACAGATGCTTCAGCATGTAAAGGGTTTAAAATAAATGATTTGGACTAACCTGCAGCAGCCATCAGCTTACCTTCCCAGTCTCTTATAACAATGCCCCCTCCCATCCTCTTTAAATTTTCATCATAGGCAGCATCCCAATTAATCTTAAACCACCCATAACTTGGCTTTTTCTCCATTTCACATTCGTAGTAGAAGCAGGTCGAGCAGCAACTGAAACATGAGAACTAAGTTGAGCAGAAGCAAATTTAGACAGTTCCAATTGAGCAGTATGCCACACTTTGCTAGGACCCTCTATTTGATCATCAAACACAACCTTATTCCTTCTAAACCAGATCCTCCTAAAAACACAAGCAAGCAATTCTAACTCAACCTTATTAAGTTTCATAACCAAATCTTCCCATATATTTCGAAACTGTAAGTCATTCAAGGCTGCTTTCTGCACTGGACTACATGAATCAGACCAAATATCTTGAGCAGTAACACAATTCCATAGCACATGGCCATTTGTCTCCACAAACTGTTTGCATAAAGGACAAGAACCATCTCTGATAATCTTTCTCTGCACAAGGTTTCCTCTGGTTGGCAAAGCCCATGAAGTGCCTTCCACATAAAGACTTTAACCCCATTTGGCACTTGTAACCCCCACAATTTATGCCATATAATAGATGGTGACTGAAGAGCTGAGGTTTCTCCCAGTTTAAAGCTATTTAACTGGCACTGCAAAAAATATGCAGACTTGATAGAAAAAAGGCCATTTCAAGAAGGACCCCCATACAATTTATCACTAGAGCCCTTACTACTTGTTGGTAAACACTTGATGACTGCAGCTTCCTCCATATTAAAGATCTTATCAATTAATGGTTCATTCCAATGCCCTGCACCATCCAACAACTCATTAACAGAAGAATCCTCTTGCAAAATAGAAATCTGGGATTGCACCTTATGAGTAAATGGAGTAGGAAGCCAACTATCTCCCCAAATCATAATGAGTTCCCCATTACCCACTCTCCATCTTAGCCCAGCTCGAACTAAGTCCCCTGCCCCACAAATGCTCCTCTAGATGAGTGATGCAGAGCACCCAATTTTAGCAGCCACTAAATCCCCTTTCTAATAATACTTTTCTTTCATGACCCTAGCAACAAGAGATGAAGGGTTTACAAATAATCTCCAATATTGTTTGGCTTAAAGGGCCTGATTAAAGAGTTCAATATCCCTGAATCCCTTCCCCCCTTGTCCCTTAGGAGATCCCATACCTTTCCACTGCTTCCACTACACCTTGTTTTCATTTTGCAAGTGACCACACCAAAACCTTGCCATCATTTTGGAAAGGGTGCTAGTCAACTGTTTTGGAAGCCTAAAAACTCTCATTGCATAAGTAGGGATTGCTTGGATTACTGACTAAATGAGTATTTCCTTACCAGCTTGGGATAGAAACTTATTCTGCCAACTATATAAACTCTCCTTCACTCTCTCTTTTATACTTTGGAAAGATTTACATTTTTCTCGCCCCACCATTGAAGGAAGACCCAAATATCTGTCAACATCATTACATAATCTCGCCCCAGTAGCCTGAATCAACTCTTCTCAACACTGCGTAGTTGTGTTAGAGCTAAAAAATACTGAAGTTTTCTGGAGATTCAACTGTTGACCTGAAGCATCTACATATACCTTGAGGATGTCATTAAAAACTGGCCCTTGTTTCTTATCAGCATTGCAAAATAACTTACAATCATCTGCAAATAACAAATGATTGATGCTAGTCCCTCCCCTAGTTACATGCATTCCAGTTATGTTCCCTTTAATTTCTGCAGTCTGAATTAAAGAAGACAAACCTTCCACACATAGAAGAAAAAGATAAGGGGACAAAGGATTCCCCTGCCTTAAACCACGAGAAGGAGATATGGAGCTACTAGATTGGCCATTAACTAGAATAGAGTACTGCAGAGAGGTAACACATAGCATGATCTTTTGGATCCACCCAGGACTGAAACCCAACCTAGCCATCACAGGCCACTCAACTCTGTTATAGGCTTTTGAAAGGTCTAATTTTACAGCCATTTTCCCTTTCTACCTTTAAGCCTAGTTTTCATGGAATGCAAAGCTTCATAGGCATTTATAATATTGTCTGAGATCAACCTACCAGGGATAAAAGCACTTTGATTAAAAGAAATGATCTTAGGAAACACCAACTTCAATCTATTTGCTAGTGTTTTATCCATAAGTTTATACACAACATTACATAAACTTATTGGCCTAAAATCACTAATGGATAAGGGCCTTTCCATTTTAAGAATTAAAACTATGCTAGTTTTGTTAAAAGTCTCATCAAATCTGCCCTCATTCAAAAAAGCTATCACTATACTAGCTACATGATCCCCCACAACACTCCAGCGCTGCTAGAAAAAACAAGGGCCAAACCCATCAGGACCAAGAGCTTTCAAAGGGGCCATTTGGAAAAGAGCTGCATCAACCTCTTTCCTCACAAAAGGCTTATCCAGTTCCTCATTCATGGCTACTGTAAGCCTACTATCCAAAGCATATAGGGCAGTGTTTATAGCATGCGCGGATGGATCCACAGAAGTGAAAAGTTTGCTGAAATGATAAAAAAAGCTACCTGAAGCTGAGGCTGGCCAGTATGCACTCTGCTCTCTGAATCCTTCACTTCTAAAATCGTGTTTCTCCTCTTTCTCTAAGAAGCACTATGATGAAAAAACCTTGTATTCCAATCCCCAGCTTTGTACCAAATTCTGTTTTGCACGTTATTTCCACTTAAGATCCTCTTGTTTGAATAAAAGACCAACCTCCTGCTGGATTTTTCTTATTTGATCTCCATTAATAGCCCCTTCTCTATATTGTAAATCCTGAAGGACCTCTGACTTCTCTGCAATAAGTTTCTCTCCATCAGAACAATGCACTCTACTCCACTTTAACAGTTCAAAACTACACTTTGACAGAGTAAGCTGGAGACCCTCTGGCACAAATCTTCCTTGAAACCTACCCCCCAGACTTCCTCAATAATTCTATGACAACCACTGTGAAGAGACCAACCAGCTTCAAACTTGAAAGTTCTGTTCCTACTTCCAACTCTACCATATTTAGGAAAAGTAGAAACTAACAGAGGATGGTGGTCAGAGCTTCTTGCCACCAAACTCTCCACCTCCACCCTTCCACAACAAGAGGACCATAGTTTGTTAACAAAAACCCTATCAAGTCTCTCCTTGGTAAAAGTCTCATCTAAGTGCCTATTACTGCAGGTAAAAGGATTGCCCTTGTAACCCACATCAATTAAATCATTGTACTCCACTGCAGATTTGAAACCCCTCAGTTGAACTTCTGACCTTTCCCGCCCCCCTACCTTCTCAACAGACAACAATATTTCGTTAACATCCCCTAAGAGAATCCATGGTGAATCCTTAGGGTTCAATCTATTCATCAAAGCCCACGAGTAAGACCTCTTGTTAGCATCAATAACTCCATAAAATCCTATAAGAAGGACCCTGCTTCCTCCGTATATCCAACAACTATATGATTCATAGAGTAATTATAGATAAACAGATCAACCTCTTCCTTGCAAAGTAGTGCCAACACCCCCCACTCACACACCCCCGGTTCCTCTCTCCCTCTACCCACTGGTTCCACAGAGAAACAACCCGAGAAAGCCAACTTTCGCTTCCAAACTTGCAAAACTAAGCAATGTTTCCATCAGAAACAATACTTTAGGAGACTTCCTCTTCACCATCAGGTAAAGATCATGAACTATCCGGGGGTTCCCAAGCCCCTGGTAGTTCCAACTTAGGAGATTCATAGCCCCCGGCGAGGTTGCTTAGCAGCCTTCACCAATTGCTCATTTGGAACATCCACAAAAGCTGTTTCCACACACTTCTTTCGTTTAAAAGGCTCTTCAACATTTCATCACAAAGAGCCAATCCAACAGAACGTTTCTCAGAGGGGGAAGAATGTAATTGACCTCGAGTAATAGACAAGCGAGCTTAACTCTTCCACTTTCCTCCCAACCTAGCCCTTCGGGTCTTAGATATGGGTGACAACGCCACTTGAACCTTTGGAGAAGGTGAATGTGCTTGATTAAGAGAATGAGTAATGAAGCTAGTTTCCATTTCGGTCCTCTCCTTAACTGATGGACCATTGTTATCCTGGGTTGGGGTTAAGTTCATTGGACCAGTAGTAAGCCTGGGCCTCGGCCCATCCTGATAGGATGAAATCGGACCTACGCCTGCAACTTGCATAACTAAATCATCCCTTATTTTCAAAAGTGCACCAGAATCGGAACCCCCAACCTTATTCAAACCAAAAACATAACTGCCTGAGAAACTCTCCTCGCACCCGGGGTTGGGAACCTTGCGTACACGTCTATCCACATGTAAAAATAAAACGGGGCGTTTCATTCAAATTCGGCTCGGTTGAAACACGAACCACACGAAGATCAGGTACCTCATCTTCTTCTCTCATCTTTACCTCTCTCTCTCTCTCTCTCTCTCTCTGGTTTAGCGTGTGGTGTGACATGCGTTTTTCTCGGACATGGACATGAAGAAACTGCCGTTTCCAGAGCCATTTTAGTTTCCAAGAAGAAAGTATCAAAGATTGCTTCTGCTGAGGGATTGGGTAAGGGGAGTTTCGGGAATTGTTACAAGGCTAAGCTGAATAGTGGGCCAACCATTGTTGTGAAGCGGCTAAGTGATTAGAGACCATTGACTAGCGAGGAGTTTGCAAAGCAATTGCGTCTAATTGCGGATTTGAAGCACCCTAATCTGCTATGCTTCCTAACTTATTACCATTCCAAGGACGAGAAGTTGCTGCTGTACAGATATGCTGAGCATAGAAACTTGTTCTACCATATTCATGGTGCTCTTATTATTCTTTACTTCTTCCTCTTGTTTTGATTTAGTATATTTTGTTTCTCTTTTCTGCACATGCGATTACCGACAAGAAAATATAGTATTTTGGGATAATTCCCAAGTTTTTCTTTTTCTTTCCTTTTTTTCAGTTCTCTACTTTACTGGCTACTGAAATAAGCTTTAACATTTCCTTTTTCCTTTATAAATGGAATTCAATGGATATTGCAGGAGGGAGAGGTAGTGGAGACCGAGTTCCATTCAGGTGGAGGCGAATGTGGGAAGGATCAGTTCAATCCATTTGACAAATTTCATCGAGACTCTTAGTAATGGAACTCTTCAAGAAATAAATGGTTCAATGGCCGCTACGAGAGAGGATTCTCTGGGTTCTGAAGGAGCAGTTTTAGAGTATTTTTTTTTTTAAATAATATTAGCCAAGTTTGCCGATTCCCCAAATGGTACCCAACGCCAGGTACCTGTAGTAGAGCTCTAACTGCCTTTAGTTAAATTTCCAGCCAAAAGAAACTCATCCTCATCAACTTCAGGAGCCACGGTGTCCATTTGAACATGTGACACATCCGTCAGTAACCGTTTTTTCCACCCATCCCTCCTGCCACCCAATTTCGCCATGTAGCTTGTAGAATACCACAGAGCAGGGTTGTAGTTCCCCGACTAAAAATCAGTGCCTCTCTGCCCACTAGAAAACGAAGCCCACAACCAAACTGAGCGGTACTCTTAGACCCCACCCCAGATTTTTCCCGGCAACCCTTCACACCATGCCACGTACGACCACACTAAAAACAAATTTTCGGTAATTTTTCATATTGGATAGGGATCCACATACTAGCCTCATTGTACTTTATTGTTTGTCCTCGAGTGACCGGCTTACACAAGTCAACCTCCACTAACACTTCCAGACAACTGCCCCAAACAAGACCTTCAGAAGGGATATCGACTATTAAAACCTTTCCAACAGATTCTACGATTTGTATTCCTATACAATGGGTCATACAC
The DNA here is from genome assembly GCA_011037825.1 of Carya cathayensis. NCBI lineage: Eukaryota > Viridiplantae > Streptophyta > Magnoliopsida > Fagales > Juglandaceae > Carya > Carya cathayensis. The sequence continues at coordinate 28,355 of QGSO01000318.1, read as the reverse complement.
GCCAAAGGTAAATTATGGAGTTGCAACCAAAACATCTCATGGGAGAAATCCATAAGATGAGGTTGGACTTGCATATCAATGGGCCTTAACACAAAAACAACATTATCAAAAAGCCATGGACGGCTAGTCAGAATCCTATCCCTGTCACCAATTGATGCAAACGTAATAGCAAAAACATTTTCCTTTACATTCTTGAAGATAACCGCAGGATCAACTTTCCACACCTTTTGCATAGTAGACCATACAACTTCCAAAACCACTTTCCTATCCATGCAAACTCCGCCAACCAGACTATGCCTCTCACAACTACAAAGATCCTCTAAATCATTTGCCTCAATGTTGAGTGCATTACTTTCCTCAACATTTAAAGTAATCTTTTGCTAGTCTTTATGCAATTCTTCCATGCTAACAAACCACCCCTAAAGGGGAAGATCCTCCTTACTCAGAAGAATAAGAAGATGAAACTTTCAATCTTGTATTATGGCCATCAATAAGATCAAACGATGGTTAGGATATGAGTGAACCAAATTGTGATTCCCCGTATTTACCTGTATTTTAACTAAGTATATTATTTTATTGATTAAGATTATGGGCTTTTTTTTTATTAAATTTTAGATGATTTAAGTGGTATTATTTTAAGACTTTTAACTGTGAAATTTAATTTAATGTGATTTCTTGTTATTAAATATTGTTCATCATTTAAATTGCTCTTTATTTTAAATTGTTTAATTGTTGGATTTTATTATTTTATTTATTTAGTCACAGCATTTAAATAATTTTATTTAACTTGGCCGTTTTGAAATTTATTTTTGTTAGATCAATTTTCAAACCCAAATTAAAAAGATTGGATTATTTCTTTCAATTTCTTTTTCATTTTTCATTTTTCTCTTTCCTCTTTCTTTTTCTTCTTTCTTTCATTTTCTTTTCCCTCCCCTGGTTTCTTTCTTCTCGCGCGTGATCTCTTCTTCTCCCTTTCTCTCCGTGCAGTTCTAGCCCCCAGCTTGCTGTAGTGCACCACCATTGGGCGATACTGCCCAGCCCACAACCTCCCCTACCCTCCGGAGAGCTCACCCATCCCAGCCTCCCTTCCCCACACTCTCTCTCTCTCCCCGCTGGCAAAACCCATTCGGGTTGGGTGTTTTTGTGCTGCCGTGGCCCCACCATTGGCCACCAGCTTTTCACCACAACATTGTCGGTCCTTCAACCAACCAAACCACCCTTCCCCAGCTCCGATCCGTCACCAGTGAATCCCATCCATTGCATTTTCCAATTTGAACTTTTTGGCCTCCAACCGCTGTCCAAGCCGCCACCCATGGCCAACCACTACCATCATTAGTTTCACTAATACCTTTAAGCCCATCCCTAGCCATCCTAAGTCTTCGTTTGTCCCCGTTTAAAATTTAAGTTTTTGAGACCCATGACCCTTGTCCAATTTGCACAGTTGTGTTGCTGTGCCGCCGCCTCTTCCACGTTTGTGATCCTTCAAAAATTATATTTTAGTACTGTAAGTAATTTTTCAATAAATTTCTTGAGATTTAATTATATTGTTGCACTAACAACTTTTTTGCAGTCGGTTGGTTGTGTCGAACTTGGAGTCTGAGGAGTATAGGGGTTGGTGGGATTTGAGGATGGTTTGTTTATCGAGATGAATTGTGCTTGTGTGTATTATGTTGTGTTTGGCATCATGCTTTTAGTGCATTATGACATGCATATTTATGTGTTGTACATAAAAATTAAGTTTTCATGCGAGAAAGGAATTTGGGTTGATTAGCAATAAATGATTGGTAGGGATTGAGAGAAAGGAAAAAGAGACCATAGGGATGGTGTTAAGCAGGGATAGTGGTAGAATTCCGCCTGTGATTCCCGCCTACGGTGAATGTAGTAGGGATGGTGGTAGACCCACCTGCGATTCCCGCCTATAGTTGGAGCTATAGGGATGGTGGTAGTCCTGCTTATGATTTCAGCATACGATGCACGTGGTAAGGATGGTGGTAGAGTCCGGTCTGTGATTCCCCCCTATAGTGTTTTGATAGATTGAGAGGAGAAAGAAACAGTATGGATGGTGGTAAACAGAGACGGTGGTAGAGTCCTGCCTGTGATTTCCTGCCTATGGTGCATGCAGTATGGATGGTGGTAGTCCTGCCTCCGATTTCCACCTATGGTGCATGCGGTAGGAAATGTGGTAATCAGAGATAGTGGTAGAGTCCTAGCAGTGATTCCTATCAACAGTGCTCTAATAGATTGAAAGAGAGAAAAAATGAACTGTAGGGATGGTGGTAAACAGAGACAGTGGTAGAGTCGCGCATATGATTCCCGTCTACGGTGCATGTGGTAGGGATAGTGGTAAGCAGGAATGGTAGTAGTCCCGCTAGCGATTCCCACCTACAATAGGAGTTGTAGGGATGGCGGTAAGCAGGGATGATGGTAGTCTCACCTGTGATTCTTACCTACAGTGCACCCAATAGGGATGATGGTAGAGTCCTGACTGCGATTCTTGCCTACAGTGTTAATTGGTTAATAAGCCATTTTATTAGAAAATGACGGTTTTAATAAATGTATATGTGAACCATTTTCTGGAAAAATTGTGGATTTTATGATTAGGTCATTTTCTAGGAAAATGGCGAGTGATTATTTTTTGGAAATGGTTTTGGGTCACATGCATGTTCCGTCATATGCACACATGTTTATTTGATGCATTAATATATTTTATCTCTTGGATTGTTTGGTTGATTACTTATTGAGACTCATAATCTCAAGGTATTAAATACCCTATGATACCATTTCATCATATCGTAGATTTTGATGCAGATGATGATGTAGAGCCTGAGGATGCAGCTCCATCGTGGGAGTGACATGTGGTCACTTTGGTTCATGGGTTATGTATCACTTTTTGGTTATATAAATATTGGTCTTTACTTTACTTTCACTGAATAACTGTATAATATTTTGAAATACTTTTATTTTAGTTTGTGTGTATTTAAATTTTTGATACTTAGTTGGCCGACTTTTAATCATCCGTTGTGACCTTATTTTACACATTTTTGCATGTTACACGTACTAGGAGCACTTATCGTTGGGGTGCATGATCTGTGTTGTCATCATCCCGAAGTCAAGATTCTTGTGTTTCTGTACGTGAGAGTTGGGGCATCACAGATGGTTTCAGAGCAATTCGGTCCTAGGTAAAACCACATGTCCCATATGTGCAATAGCGGAAAATTTTAAATTTGTGATTTGAAATTATTTTGTTTGAAGTTTATTATTTTAATTGTTTTATTTATTTTATTGTACACTGCTTTATTTGTTTTATTTATTTTATAGTATGTTTCTTTTAATTTATTTGTTTTATTTTATTGTATGTTATTTTATTTTATGTTATTTTGTTGTATCTTAATTTATTTTACTATATTATATTTTATTTGTTTTGAGTTGAAAGTGGGTTAAAGGTTAAGCTATGGCAGGAAGATGGTATGACTGAGAATACCATTGTTAGGTATAAATATTTAATGTAGTAGGCTTGAATTTTTATCGCCTTGGTTTGCTTTTATAATATCAAGGCTTGAAAGGAACAACATGGTTTGGGTGATCTCTTTGGGGAGTAGGATAATTGAGGTTTTAGCTTTTGAGGAGATATGACATGAGGTTTTAGAATGGGAGGTTGTAAGTTCAACAAACTTTAATGATAGATTTATGAGAATTTCACCAAAGGTTTGAGGTTTTGTGGACTTTAGGAATGATTTGTTATCATTTGATGTTTTAGATTTTGAAAGCTTCGGGAGTCGATTGTTTTATTATTGGATATAAGTTCATCGATCTTACATATTCTGAAAAATGATTCTAATATAATTTAAGTTTTTTGAATTGCAGATTTGAAGGACCGACTTTTAATAAGATTTAGCTTGAGGTTATAGTGGCAGGCTTTAGGATTTGATCCATACCTAATTTAAGGATAATAGATGGTGCAGTCAAGAAATGATTCTTGTTCATTTTGTGGAATATGTGTGATAATTCATGATTTTGGGAGACTGAGTATTTTCTACCAAAACTTGGTAAAGGTTTACGTGTTAGTAGGTTGAGCTAACTTGTAACTGATGGTTTTATTTTATGAGGACATAATCTTATACATTATGGCGAAGTATCAAAGTGCGCAGCAAGAGCATGGTGTTTGGTGATATAGTTTGGGGCTTCAAATGTCGTGCCGATTTTGAGGACTTAGGAGTGACTTGATGTGACGCTTCGACTCTCAAGTACGGAAATGCAAGAATCGTGACATCAGGATGATGACAACATGAGTTACACATCCCAACGATAAGTGCCAAGTGTGTGTAGATGTAGAAAGTGTACAACAAAAACGCAGTGGATAAATTAAATAAGTCAACTAAGTACCTAAATTTTAAATACAAAACTACCAAAATATAATTATTACCTAAAATTATATAGTTATCCATGAAAATAAAGTAAAAATTCAAATACATAGACAAAAGGAAAAAAAATCCCATAATCCAAAAAGCGACCACATGTCACTCATTCAGCGGAGCTGATCCCTTAGGCTCAACGTCTTCATCTACTTCAAAATCTACGATTCCAGAAAACAGAAACCGTAGGGTGTTGAATACCGTCAGATTGTGAATATCAATAAGAAATCACTCAACCAAACCACGAGATAAAAATACATCAATGCAACCAACATATATGCATGTACATGATGAAACATGTATGAGGCCAAAACCATCATTTTTCTAGAAAATGACTATTTTCCAACGCATGCCAAAAATCCCATTTGACCCCATTAATTACCATTCGCCATTTTCCAAGAAAATGGCCTAAGCATAATCCATCATTTTTCTAGAAATTGATCCTTATATTCATTAAACCACAAACCACTATATTCCCAGAAAATGGCCTAACATATCAATTTATCCAATCACTGTAGGCGGGACTACCACCATCCCTACCGCGTGCACTGTATAAGGGAATCAGAGGTGGGACTACCACCATCCCTACAGCTTGCACTGTAGGCGGGAATCACAGGTGGGACTACTACCATATCTGCTTACCGCATGCACCATAGGTGAGAATCATAGATGAGACTACCACCATCTTTACTACCAATACTGTAGGTGGGAATCACAAGCGGAACTTTACCACCATCTCCACTACATGCACCGTAGGTGAGAATCACAGGCGGGACTACCACCATCCCTACAACTTGCACTGCAGGCTGGAATCATGGACGAGACTACCATCATCCCTATTGCATGCATCGTAGGCAAGACTCTACCATTATCTCTGCTTACCGCCATCCCTACAGTTCCTTTTTTTTTCATTCATTCTTTGTAATCCATTTATTTCAAACATACCCAAAAATCATCTCTCATATGAAAACCCAGTTTTCAAATATACACATGAACATGTATGCAATTATGCAAAAACTCAGTTTTCATTTACAAACATGAATATGCGTGCAATTATGCAATGTATATGACACGACACAAATATTCAACAACCAACAAATACCAGCATAATCCAATCACACAAACAACTCCATCCTCTAATCCATCTAACCCTCAAACTCTTTGGACTCAACATCCGGTACAACCAACTAAATCACAAAAGATTTGTTAGTACAAAATATATTTAAATCTCATAAAGTTCTTTAGAAAATTACTTATAGTGCTAAAATAAAATTTTCGAATGATCATGAAGGTGCAAAAGGCAGTGCAAAAACACCCAACCCGAATGGGTTTCCCATGACCATCAAGGAGAGNAGCGAGCCAGAGGGTGGGGAAGGTCATGGGTTGGGCAGTGTTGTCGGATTGTGGCTCACGGTGACGAGCTGGGGGCTAGAAGTGCACAGAGAGAAATGGAGAGGAAGTGCTCGCGCGCGGGAAGAAAGAAACCAGGAAAGGAAAAAGAAAAAGAAAGAAAGAAGAAAAAGAAAGGGGAAAGAGAAAAAGGAAAAAGGAAAAAGAAAGGGAAAGAAATAACGTTCAGTCTTTTCAATCAGTGTCTAAAAACTGATCCAATGAAAATAAATTTTAAAATGGCAAGTTAAATAAAATTATTTAAATGTTGTGACTAAATAAAAATAAAATAATAAAATCTAACAATTAAAAAATTTAAAATAAAGAGAAATTTAAATAATGGACAATATTTAATAACAAGAAATCTTATTAAATTAAATTTTACAGCTAAAAGTCTTAAAATAATACCACTTAAATCATCTAAAATTTAATAAAACAAAGCCCATAATCTTAATTAATGAAATAATTTACTTAGTTAAAATACATGTAAATACAGAGTATCACACTTGAAATTTTGAGACTATAAATATAGTTGGAGATTAATTATTTGGTTGTGCAAATTATGCTTATTGATGGTTAACTTGAGAAGAGGCTAATGAGTTACCAACTTGTAGTACACAACAAAGGTTTGGAAGTTTTAGCATAAGAGTCGATTGAGGTTAGCCCAATTTGGCATAGGAAGATATTAGTCATTGGGATCCTTTGGAAGTTATATTTAGGTCCTTGTGAAAATGGAGATTTCGGATTACATTGCCACCCTAGGAGTATTAGACGTGATGTGTCACTGGGAGACTAATGCGAGTGTGATGGAATCGCCTATGGGAGTAGACTTGAGAGAGCAGTACCTATATTTGTTTGGGCATCAATGATGGTATGTTTGTCTCAAGCGTGTTCTGGGTTGTATCTTGTAACTGCCTTAGCGTTAATGTTTGACCTTGCAAATTTTTAGGACAAAATTTATTTTAAAGGTAGAGGATGTGATACCCCGTATTTACGTATATTTTAACTAAGTAAATTATTTTATTAATTAAGATTATGGGCTTTGTTTTATTAAATTTTAGATGATTTAAGTGGTATTATTTTAACACTTTTAATTGTGAAATTTAATTTAATGAGATTTCTTGTTATTATATATTGTCCATTATTTATATTGCTCTTTATTTTAAATTATTTAATTTTTGGATTTTATTATTTTATTTTTATTTAGTCACAGCGTTTAAATAATTTTATTTAACTTGCCGTTTTGAAATTTATTTTCATTGGACCAGTTTTCAGACCCAAATTGGAAAGACTAGATTCTATTTCTTTCCCTTTCTTTTTCCTTTTTATCTTTACTCTTTCCTTTTCTTCTTTCTTTATTTTTCTTTTTTATCCCCTGGTTTCTTTCTTCCTGTGTGAGAGCACTTCCCCTCCCTTTCTCTCTGTGCACTTCTAGCCCCTAGCCTGTCGTCATGCACCACCATCTAGCGACACCGCCCAGCCCACGACCTCCCCCACCCTTCGGTGAGCTCACCCACCCAGCCTCCCTTCCCCATGTTCTCTCTCTCTCTCTCTC